>OY856410.1:1002356834-1002614334 GCA_963693085.1 Alisma plantago-aquatica | reverse complement strand
GTGGTAAACCCCAAAATTGCTATTATCCAAAAAACTAGTGTGGCTAGTGCCACCACTCATGGTATCCAAAGTGCCTATATAAGTATTTATTGACCCTCTTCAAACCTAAAGGATCAACTGAATCCATCAATTCCTTGCAAACACCAAGCATCTAAATACTTTGTCTCCATTCCTATATGTGTAAAGGAGAGCACAGGTCAAGCTACTTGGTTGGCCCCAACTCATAATAAAGAGAAAACAAACTACCAAGAGTGTGTGTGGACCATATCTAGGGTATCAGAAGACCCTAGGTAAGGCCTCACATCCCCCTTTTAGTTATTTTGCCCCATCTACTGAACTTTTGATTGTGCACTTGGGTCTCGTGACCCACACAACAACAAAACACCATCAAAGGCTTGAAAAGTTAGGAAGGCTCTCACATAGATTATGTGATCATTGTTGGAGTCTTCCAATCCATGGATTAGAAGACAACCATATAGTTGACTTCTCCATGGAGGGGTGGAATGCACCCAATGAGGAATATAATTTATTGGAGTAATCAGACACTCTTATGATTTGATCATGTGATAGATTAGTCCACAATGCCATGGGAAATGGGGATTTTTAACCCCTAGCACAAAATTGGGCAGCATTGTAGCTCTGAGTTCATGTCATGTTGGTCAATTAGCTCAGACCGTTCCCCATAACCTTTAGGTAATGGTTTTTAATTATTGACATGCAACTAGATAGCTGGCCCATATAGGTGTAACTTGCAATTAATGTAGAAAGTAAAAAATATCTCCAATGATAGTCATATTATATATCAAATTGATCAAAAAATATCATGATTGAAATTGAATGGGACGTTGATTAGGTTTCATATTCAAAAGTATGCCCTAATGCAAGATTATATAGTTATGATTTCATGCAAACCCTATTTTAGAAAAATAAGGTGACCAAATCATCTAATATGTTTATTTTTATTTATAATTTTATTGTGACATCCCGCTATCACACAGACAATGAAATGCCACGCGAAAATGTGTGGAACTTCCATAAACAACATATTACCAAAAACACAAGTTAATTAAAACTGATTGCGGAAAGCAGATAGATAAAGAAACTATTACATCCAGATCCTTATCCTACAAGGAAACATGTTATATGAACATACATAAACCTTATACGTGTCCATAGATCATAGGATCCAGCTGTCACATAGGCACAAAGAGTTCACCACCTGCTTATTTACATAACAGGCCATACCAGGCCAACAGCAGGATAAACAAAGCAACATCATCTATACATCATGAAATGTCATCCAAACACCTCCAAGGACCCGAGTGTACAGGGATGACTCTAGGACTCTACTACAAAATGACCAAAATAGCAACATATCCATCTCTTACCTCCTACTATTCTTCTTGCTGCTCGACTGCAACCTCACGACCACCACCACATCTAGCATGATCACCTAAAAAGGTTGTAAACCAGCGAGGTGAGACACACAGTCCCAGTGAGAAACATAACTCCCCGAAAAACTATAAAACTTCAGATAAAGCAGGTAACTAATATAAGCAGCATATTGAACAGAGCTTAACTTTATTAACAACTTACCCAGATATCCAGGAGGCATATAACCAAATATTTCTTTATGTAACATGATTAACAAGACAAGCTCTTATCACAAGATATGAGGAATGTACAAATAACTACAAGATATAACTAGAGCAACTACACAAACAAGGCCTCAACCAATGTTCCGTGTTTTGTCCTAAGTTGATATACTATACAGTTGGATTACAATTTATTATGCCCTAAGGAAGTGAGTCGTACCACTCAAATCCAACCTTCAGTTGTGAAGCCCAAAACCGGTGCCATACAAGGTCAATGGAAGAGCCAAACTCCACGACCTCACCTCTTCGTGGTCAGTGCACGATAACCAAAGCAGGACTGCAGTCTCTTGCTTGAGTGGCCTCATCCATAGGGTTAGCTCACGCAGTCTACCATTTTTATCTAGATCACCTTGGTACAGGTCACAGCGCTAATATATCATGAGCCATAGGTCTATTCACGGTGCTCTTGATTCATGAATGCATTCATGCTCCATCACACTGAGCTATGAGCCTGTTCACCATGCTCTTATACACATCTTGAGTCCACAACCGCAGTTGCACTCTAATCCTTTGATTTTTGGCTAGGAGAAACCCCGCATATTCAACAATATGCACTCTAGGTAATCCCATAGGATGAACCTGTTTCCCCATCACCAACTACTGACGATAATGGATATATGGCCAGGGCAAAACTACATGAAATGTTCCACTATCATTAATTAGTATATTTTAGGTGAATTGTTGAGGCAACCAAGTTGTAAAACATAAACAACATTGTTTCACATTGTTACTGTCATTACCACACTATCATGGGATCTCAATCCCTCATCAAAGAATGTCACTGCCTCTCAAGGCTTCATCATCATACATCATTATGGGATATCAATTCTTTATCTCATATCATAGAGGATAACACCTTAAATAGGCACTCAGCCTTTATTAGGTCACCGGACCTTTCTCATCATACTGGTGGACATGTTATTTCATCAACAAGGAACATCATAATTTAGTGTTATACAAAACACATACACCTCATAGCTCTTACCTAGCTATGAATTAATTTGATACACCTACATGGTTAGTATGCATATCAATAGAGATAACTGGATCACCAAACATAAATCTTAGAGAACATAGTATTATTATCGTGTCATTCAGATTTAGGGAGCATATGATTGGAACCACATCCATCATTGTGATTATATGGAGTATAAAGTTGTATCTGCATGTCTGACAATTATATGAGTGTTATCCAATCGTGAGCATCCCCTATGCCCTATATCTTATGAACATAACCATTATCTTATCATCTTACTTAACAATGACCTTAGGTAACAAACATATCACTAGTCACAACCTATCTTTCATATCTCAACAACATCTTAACCAAAGATGCGGGCTCAAGACAATAGGTTCACCAACCTAGAGTTCCTGAGCTAGGCGCATCCCTCACCAAGGGGGTCTCCTACCCTCACCAAAGGTGTGGCAGGTAGGGCACTAACCCTCACCCAAAGGATATCAGCCACAAGCATGACATGCACCCATGCATAAGGGGATAACGGGCAGACTATCACCTAGGGTGTGTCGTGCAGTCATGGGCCAAGAGTGTATCGTGCAACCAGATGCAAGGGGGTATCGTGCAACTAGGAACCATGGGTATATCGTACATCCATGACCAGGGGTATGTCAGGCAACACATCCACCCCATCGGCCAAGGCGCCATATCGCCCACTAGGGTTAGGGTTCCATATAGGGAAACCATCATCACCATGTCCCCCAAGGCCAAAACCATACCGTCCAACTTGCACCCTCTTGGCTAGCACAACAAGGTGTCCAAGGGACTCTCATATAACCCAAGGTACTCAAGCTAGGGTTTGGGACCCTATAACGGTCAAGGTACCATGTTGTCCATCAAAGCCAAGGTACCTCCTATCAGTCCACACTATGGAGCCTAACTAGGGTTTCACCAACAAGACCCATATTGGGCGACACCAGATCCAACCCATGTCTCCCAGGGCACCAAAAAGGGATATCTACCAAGCATCACATCGGCCAAGGGTATAACACCCACAAACACCATCTAAGTCAAAGGTTCATATCTCTCAAAGGAGTCGAACACCACTTAGCATATCTCCCAAGACTCATCCCTAGAAGAGGGATATCGGGCAGAACACCACAAAGGGGTATCGTGCAGGAGTTCAAGTCCATGACGGGTTGGTCATCTTCAACCTCAAGACTGCCACCAAGAAGCCCTAAGAGTTTAAGAGAGTTGGCTCACCTCTCAAGATAATTAAGTGAGAGAGGGGTATTGCACAACTTCCATCACCTATCGGGAAACAAGGAGGTCCATCACATCATATCGACCAACCAACCATAGCTCAACTCATCATTGGAATAGGAGACCCTAGGCTCACCTCTCAACAACTTTGTGAGAGAGGGGTTTTGCCTAAAGAACTCAACATCCATGGTTTGGCCAACCCAAGGCAATCCAATATAACCATCTCCACAAAGTCTAGGGTACATCTAAAGCAACCTTATAACCATTAAAGTAAGAAACATAGCTAAAAGATGACATGGCCGATCAAGATAGCACATATAGCATGCAACATGAAAAAGAATTAGTATAGCTAGGGTTAGGAGTTATGTAACCCGCCTCAAGCTCTAAAGCTCCAAACTCCTAGCTCCAAGCTCCAAGGAACCACCACAAGAGGAGAAGGAGCAAGGCACTCTCTAGGGTTTGGCCACCACTAGGGGAAGAAGGAGACTAGAGCTACGTCACCCACCAAGGAGAGAGTATCGGCCATCCAAGCTCCACCAAGGGGAAGTGTATCGGCCACCAAGGAATAAGAAAAGCAACTAAGGAGCTAAAGGAATCCCAAGCTAGCAAAGAAGGGGGTATATATGTTGGTGTGTATGTCGTGAGAGCCAATCATGGGATGATTGGTGGGATACATTAAGATTGATTTGATAAACATCAAAGGCAAGCTTCCAATTCATTCTGGTTCAGTCATATGAGATAGTGATAGAACAGATTGAATGTCTAGAGAATGACAGTACTCAATGACGTATGCATTCAGGTTCAGGACCTGAATGATGAGATCATGCGGATGCTAAGAGTTTGTACATTCTTGTTATGTCCCTAGTCGGATGTCATTGTGGAAGGTAGATAGACAACAATGACACACAAGATTAGATTGTGGTGTTGGTTGATGACAGAATCTCATTAGTCATGATATAGAGATATCAAACCAAACACATAGGTACTTGTTAGAGAACAAGTGTACTGGACAGACCCACCGTGAGTTTGACACATGGAACCATGACATGGTAGTCACAGTCAGTACTCACAGTGATGGTGGTGACTGTGATTCTTAGACCTAAAATCACTGCACTCAACACATGTCGTTGGGCACACTTTGACATCATCAAACACAGTCCTGAAACATGGGTTGTTATAAAGGTGATTATTGGGTGGCTTTGACACATGGGGATTTTGAGGGGTGAGTGATAGATATGGGATTTGTCCCTCCTGAGGGAGTTTGATATCCAAGGCCACTTGATGAGTAGGATTGAAATAGGCGTGCGCACGCATGTGTGAATCAATATATGATATTGATGTCATACATATCTCCTTCAATCTACTCTGAGATCAAGAAAGTGAATGAACGTTGAAATGATTGCTTCAAGTGTTGAAACGATCGATTCAACTGGTGCAACCGAGCAACTTGGGAAAGTAGGATTGGTGAGAATTGTCCTTGTGTTTCACTTGCCCAATTTGATTGGAACAAGGATTGGTATTCGATACCAATTAGAAACAAAAGAAGGAAAGTCAATCGAGAACCGACCACGACCACCAACTGACCGGTTCACATGTGAACCGACCGGTTGAGGTGTCCCAACCGATTGGTTGAGGTGTCAACTGACCGGTTCAGGTTGTGAGTTGGTTGCTTTTGTGGAAAATCGTGAACCCTTCTACTCTTACTTTTAGTCCCGCATTGCCCGGGATGGAGAACCCTGTCCCATGACCCTCCTATATATATGGGTATTGGGGGCTTCTCAAAGTACAACTCAGTGCAACCAGTTGCTTTGCAAAGTTGTCCTTCTTTCTGGTTTTGGTAACCGAGAGAGAGCCCGAGCAAGTGCTACCCGCAAAGGGAGGTGCAGCAAGGGAAAGACAACTGCAGTTGCAACTGGAGGTAGGAGAGTGTGTTGGTGACTAGTACGCCAACAGGAGGGTGCGACTCCTTCCAATTCCTTGTAGGACAAGGAGATTGGAGTTCCAAGTGGTCCGTGTGGACTACTTTAGAGGCGGGAGGTTTCTGCCGCTCAAGAGGACAACTGTCAATCCCGACAGTCCCAGTGACAGGAGGAGTCGTCAGTCCCGGTGCGACGAGGAGCTGTATAGACACCGTCCAAGGCCGGATTTGAAGACCGCGCAAGGCATGAGGTATTGTCACCGAGCAAGCCTCGGGACAAGGTATGATTCCACAAACCATCCTTTCCTATTATATAGGCGTTGACGCATTTCCTCGTGCTGGGTTTGGGGGAGAACATTTTTGTTTTCGCTGCCTTCTCTACCTCCCCTAAAACCCAACAGTGGTATCAGAGCCACGTCAATTGCTCTATATTTTAGGAATATTGATATGATCGATTTTGGTTTGTCGCCTTTATTTATTGCATACGATGCGAATAATAATGGCTTTATGCATGTCCAATCCTAAATCCACAAATCCCAATTACATATATGATATGTATTATTAATGCACTCGATACGCGTCGCCCTTAAACAAGTTTTGTGGTGGATGTATAGCGTGGTTATGGCCAATAAACCCTATCTGTGTATGGTTATATGTGGTTGCTTGCATCTCAGTCTGCGCACCGATCTTCCCTCTTCTCCTATTCCTGATGTAACTCGAAATAATTCGAGATTCTTTCCTACCTTTGCTCCCCCCGAATGTAACTCGGGATTTCCCTTTTAAGCACTGTAAAATTAGGATAGATTTTATTTCCTATTATGTCAAAGACCGGCGGACATCCTGAAGACAGCTGAGATGATCGGTTCAAGGCGTGAACCGATCGGTTGACGTTCCAGACGATCGGTTCAAGGAGTGAGCCGATCGGTTGATGACTAGTTTGAGGAGCGAGACGAGCGGGTGGCGGCCATGATGAGATGCACGATGACCAGGCGAACTGATCGGTTGGAGGAGCCAACCGATCGTCTGGTGGCACGCAGACGACCGGGCCAGGACGAGCAGTCAATCATGTGATGAGTTGATCTACTCCGAAGGCAAAGCATAGAGTTCATCTTGTACAGGTTGCATGTGATGTAGACTTAGATGACTGTGATTCCTCTTGGCTCGAGGAATCACATTAGGATGGCCATAATCATCGCTTTTATCATTTGTGCATGTTTTCTGTGGGATATAGCATGTATATGATACATACTATGTATTGTGGTGATTGGATATGTATATGTATATAAAAACCAAATCCCTCATTAAAATATTAAGTCTTATATGCCTTCCATTAGCGGCACACATGAAAAGCTCGATCGACCAAGCGTAGGTTACGCCAAAGCATGGTGCGTCATCTATCTTGTGGAAGTGTGAAGGGTAGACATGTAGGTTCTGCCAAAGCAGGGTGCATGTTTACCGTGTCAGCTTTTGGGTTAGACTTAACTGGTGATTCTTAGAGCGTCTAAGCCCAGAGGCAAGGAATGTTCATGGAAAGGTGTTGCGCATGTTCATTCATCAAGAGTTGCATATGATGCAATTGGCATGATGGCCTACCTAAATAGTCAAGATTGTGGGCGATCAGCCAAAGCTGACTCATGATTTGATGAAATATGGATCTTGCCCACTAGAAGGTTGTACGCTGCAATCTTCCGAATTGATGGTGAGGGCTATCAATTTGAAGTAAAATAGTGGGAGCGATAATTAATTAAAGGCCTAATTATATCGTCAAACTTTCAAATCAATCAAATAAGTCAAAAATGAGTTTTTGGACTAAAATTGCATATATTTCCTTTTGTTAAAATAAATGGTTAATCAACAATAATCACTTTATTTGCGATCGGTTTTTGAAACCAACAAATTAAATGGGAATAATTCCACGACTGGTTAGGATGATGAGAAGTGTTCTCAAAGAGTGAAATCTCCAAGTCCTAGTTATACCAAGACCAGATGAACTCAATCCCACCACATCAATGGCTGAAAGTATGCTTATGGAAGCATACCGAGGATGACATTGATGAGGAGTGCTTGATGTTGTGTTCTCTGAACTATGAGTTGCAGAGACAACATGAGACATATGATGTCTCAAGGACACTGTCCTAGTATGTCATGATAGAAGGAGATCCAGTAAGGTATTCACGCACTCAATATGATTGGGTATGTGGAAAACCTGACTAAGAAGGATTCCCTCTGAGCCAAGAGTTGGCTATTGGTATGATACTGCAAATGTTGCGAGAATCATACAGTTCATGATAAACTACAACATGAACGACTTTGACAAGCATTGACAAAGTTGTTGGACATGTTGAGGACAGTAGAGGCAAATATGAAGAAAGACTAACCCTAATCTATGATGAGATCAATGAAAGGTAAGTCTTAAGGGCAAGGGCAAGGGCAAAGAAAAGAAGTGTTCTGATGCTAGCCAGCAACCCAAGCCATCTTCAACCTCAAGGCACATGGGGAAAGGGTGTATGAGGGAACTACCCTCTATATCTGGAAGAACAAAAGAAGATGAAGGAGGGGATGGAGATCTCCACCTAAGGTATCATGAAATGAACCGCTTCTTTATCTAAGGTATATGATACCAAGATATGGATCTATCATATATGATATGCAAGATCTGCAAAGAAGTGATGGCCTTTGTGAAAGGACCAAGAAAGAAGTACCCATCATTGGAGCAAGTGTTGCTGCCATAGATAGGAGTATCTTTCAGTTTATTTCATCCTAAAGGGCACGAAATAGAGTTGAGAACTGCTATTTCAATTTGCCAATAGATAGAAACACTTTATTTTTTCATATTGTATGACAATGATGGCATTAATAAAGTTGATGTTTCAATCTTAAAGATATGATCTTTGTGGCAATGCCTTGTTTATCTTGTGATACATGGTATGCATAAGATAAAATGATACCTAAAGTTATTGATAACTCAAACAATCAAATTAGCATAAATCATAAGAAATTCATTTCTAGTTTCCATGTGATGGATAAATCTAGACTCTTTTGGTTAGAGAACCAGTAAGAGACATGAATATCTTGGACATGATTAATCAATATTCACTAATGTAGTGGGAAAGTGATTATCATATTAGGTATAATACATGTGATGTATTTACATACCTATTGGAACAAATGCTAATACTTCAAATATGAATATCTTGAAGTGTTCAAGATTATCATAGATGAAGTGCAAATTTGGTAAAGTGTTGATTCTTGATGAGATCAATGAATGAAATACTTGGACCAAATGTTTGAGATCCTTTTGAGTGATTATGATAGTGTATCATAGTGAACTCATGATTAAGGCATGGTGATGTCTAAATCAAGAAGGAATCATACTCTAAGGAGTTAGAGAATGATTATCAAATAACTAAATTCTTCTTAATAAAAGAATACCCCTCACTAATGAAAGAAATTAAGAATCACAAGGGTTGTGAGTTCTTATATTCTTGACAGATACACCTCAATTATCTATGTGATGAGTTGTTCATGTGATGAGTCAACTATCTAGATGAATATGAGGAATCGAATTTTGAGTTATGGTTTATGACCATTACATCCTAAATGACATCCATGTGAACCATAAGGTATGACCTTGATGGTAGCACCCGTTGGAATAAAATCCATAAGTGCGAATAAGTCTTAAGTGTTAAGACACATGGATAACATTTTGAGAAGGATGATGTTTGATGATTGCAACTTAATGACTAAGACATTTGGCATATGGATACTAAAACCGCATTCCTATGAGGAATAAAACAAGGATGTGTACGTGACACAACCTATAAGGTTTATGAATCCATTAATGCAAATGAAGTCTATAAGTTACAATGGACTAATCAATGTGATTGATTGAGTACAAGCAACTCAGAATTGGATCTTTACTTTGATAATATAGTCAAAGGGTTTGACTGATATATCAAAGATAAAGAAAGGGATCTGTGATTTAGTGGGAGCGTGTTCACATTCCACATATTGATGTGAAATGAAATGTTCTATATTGGAAATCCAAAAGTGGAAATTATCTTTAAGGAAGATAGAGATGTTTCCTATGTGATAGGAATATAGATCTATAGAGATAGTTCTCGAAAAATCTCTTGACCTGAGAAGAGAAAGCATACATTGGCAATCTGTACTGAAATGTTCAGTATGCATAGATTCAGTGGGAGAAAACTTGTCCATGTTATATGGAGTTAGTATCCCAAGGCCAAGTGTCCAATTCTTATGAAGAATGGGAATACTAAGAATAGATATGGATCTATCATGTATGTAATCATCCCATTATCTTGCATGTATGACATGGCAAGAATAAAATTCATTCATCATCTTGTATGTATGACATGGTAATATGATGTGCTCATCCTGATAACTCGTATGTGGGACATGACGAGTGGATGTTTGTCTACTTCCAGTAAGGGTTACTGGAATACCATGAGAACTTGATAAGTACTTGAGAAGTACTAGTTCTATGGAGATAAGGAAGAGTTCAATGTAAAGAGTTACATTGATGCGAACTTCCGAAAGGACAGAAAATTAATCGCAAAATATATATATAGGATATATAAAAGTGAAAGTTTGTTGATAATTGGAAGTGTTCCAATAAAATCATTTAAAAGGAAATGCCGAGTATCTATGTGTTAGAGAACAGCAGTGGATACTATATGGATCTGGAAGTTCATGAGATGAACTTATATTCCGCTCATTGATGACAAGTATGGAATCCTTGATCATGCAATGTGGCTAAAGGTTAGCAAAGGAATATTGGATCGCATATTACGGCACCTCCATCTCATACGTGTGATGTACAATGAAGAGATGAGAGACATGCAATTTATACTGACTTTGGCAAGGTGTTGCCATTACTCACTATGTTAAGCACTAGAGCACAGAAACATGTGGGACATGTTTGAAGATCACTATGAATATGATTCAAGGGTGATTGGCTCGCAGTGCAAGTGGGAGTCTATTGGTATGTATGCTCTGAGAGCCAATCATGGGATGATTGGTGGGATACATTAAGATTGATTTGATAAACATCAAAGGCAAGCTTCCAATTCATTCTGATTCAGTCATATGAGATAGTGATAGAACAGATTGAATGTCTAGAGAATGACAGTACTCAATGACGTATGCCTTTAGGTTCAGGACCTGAACGATGAGATCATACAGATGCTAAGAGTTTGTACATTCTTGTTATGTCCCTAGTCGGATGTCATTGTGGAAGGTAGATAGACAACAATGACACACAAGACTAGATTGTGGTGTTGGTTGATGACAGAATCTCATTAGTCATGATATAGAGATATCAAACCAAACACATAGGTACTTATTAGAGAACAAGTGTACCTGACAGACCCACCGTGAGTTTGACACATGGAACCATGACATGGTAGTCACAGTCAGTACTCATAGTGATGGTGGTGAGTGTGATTCTTAGACCTGAAATCACTGCACTCAACACATGTCGTTGGGCACACTTTGACATCATCAAACACAATCTTGAAACATGGGTTGTTATAAAGGTGATGATTGGGTGGCTTTGACACATGGGGCTTTTGAGGGGTGAGTGATAGATATGGGATTTGTCCCTCCTGAGGGAGTTTGATATCCAAGGCCACATGATGAGTAGGATTGAAATAGGCGTGCGCACGCATGTGTGAATCAATATATGATATTGATATCATACATATCTCCTTCAATCTACTCTGAGATCAAGAAAGTGAATGAATGTTGATAGGATGATTGTTCCATGCCTCGAATTCATTCGGGATATCAGTGACAAAGGAATTATACATTCGCTGTAACACCATTCACTGATTGTAGGATTGAAAGTTGTTCTCCAACTTTCTACTTTCACTTGGGTAGCACTGATGTGTGACTAGGCACCGCTCTTTGCTTGTGAAGTCATAAGTGTTATGGACTTTCACTACCAACGTGAAATGGACCTGCAGGGTCACACACATAGGATTTAACCTGGAAGAGGAGTTTTGTCCACAAGCAATGTTTAGATTGATTACTAAAGGAGTTTAGTAGTTCAATTAAACACTTAATCAATTGATAGCTCAATATCATAATGTTCAAGGTGTTGGACATATTGATTGGAGTATTGGATTGATTGAAATCGCAATTGACTGATTCTGCACAACCTGCACTCCCAACTGATCGGTTCATGTGATGAACCGGTCGGCTGAGGTTGCTAAACCAGTCGGCTCAAGTGTTGAGCCGATCGGCTCAAGTCCAGGGTGAACCGATTGCTTCAAGTGTTGAAACGATCGATTCAACTAGTGCAACCGAGCAACTTGGGAAAGTAGGATTGGTGAGAATTTTCCTTGTGTTTCACTTGCCCAATTTGATTGGAACAAGGATTGGTATTCGATACCAATTAGAAACAAAAGAAGGAAAGTCAATCGGTAACCAACCAGGACCACCAACCTACCGGTTCACATGTGAACCGATCGGTTGAGGTGTCCCAACCGATCGGTTGAGGTGTCAACTGACCGGTTCAGGTCCCCAACCGACCAGTTCACTTGTGAACCAATCAGTTCAGGTTGCGAGTTAGTTGCTTTTGTGGAAAATCTCGAACCCTTCTACTCCTGCTTTTAGTCCCGCATTGCCCGGGATGGAGAACCCTGTCCCATGACCCTCCTATATATAGGGGTATTGGGGGCTTCTCAAAGTACAACTCAGTGCAACCAGTTTCTTTGCAAAGTTGTCCTTCTTTCTGGTTTTGGTAACCGAGAGAGAGTCTGAGCAAGTGCTACCCGCAAAGGGAGGTGCAGCAAGGGAAAGACAACTGCAGTTGCAACTGGAGGCAGGAGAGTGTGTTGGTGACTAGTACGCCAATAGGAGGGTGCGACTCCTTCCAATTCCTTGTAGGACAAGGAGATTGGCGTTCTAGGTGGTCTGTGTGGACTACTTCAGAGGCGGGAGGTTTCTACCGCTCAGGAGGACAGCGTTCAATCCCGACAGTCCCGGTGAGAGGAGGAGGAGTCAGTCCCGGTGCGACCAGGAGCTGCACAGACACCGTCCAAGGCCGGATTTGAAGACCGTGCAAGGCGCGAGGTATTGTCACCGAGCAAGCCTCGGGACAAGGTATGATTCCACAAACCATCCTTTCCTATTATATAGACGTTGACGCGTTTCCTCGTGCTGGTTTTGGGGGAGAAAATATTTGTTTCCGCTGCCTTCTCTGCCTCCCCTAAAACCCAACAATTTATGCAAGAGGGTTAAGTGGGCATCTACTAAGGGAATGCTCCACATGTGTTCGCCCATACCACCACTTGTCCAAGGGTTATGCCACATGCTAGCATCCCAAATCACTTGTCCATGACTTGCCACCCACTAGCAAGGCAACGGCCACTTGTCCCAAGATGGTGACAGAAATGAGGCTAGGGTGGAGGGTGGGTGTCACCCAAGATGGCAACCCCACACATCCACCAACACCCTTGGCTGATACACCTTTCTGGATGATACACCATGGCCGATACAAGGCACCAGGCTCACCCTTGCCTGATACCAAGCCTAAAAAAGGCTCAACAAGGCAAAACAAAGCCCAACAAGGCTCAACAAAGCCCAAAGCTACTCAAGCAATGAGCCCAACCCGTCCTCTCAACCTTGGAGGATGCAAGGAGAGAGAAAGACATCTGTCGAGGTGACAAACTTACACACTAACCCTAGAACTAAGGTAATTTGAAAGGTGCACCTCAACCTCTCAACAAAGCACAAACAAACCCTAATCACAACTTCAGGTGATTAGCAAGAATCTAAACACAAGGTTTAGGCAAAGAAAATAGAGTAAGCCCAAAATGAAGGTCAGGGTCCTTACAAGCCATAAACCTCTACAAAGAGATTCCGCCCCTGAAATCCGAAGAGAAAAGCAAGGGATACTTCCTTCTCATCTCTTCTTCAAGCTCCCACATGGCTTCCTCAATGCCACGATGATGCCAAAGAACCTTCACAAGAACCAGGTCCTTCCTCTTCAGCTTCTTCACTCTCCTATCGAGGATCATCACTAGACCTTCTTTGTAGGTCACATATTCATCAAGCTCAACCTCAACTGGATGTATCACTATCTATATGCCTGGATTACTTTTCTTTAGCATACTACCATGGAACACCGGATTTAACATGTGCAACTCTGGTGGTAGTTCTAACTTGTAAGCTACCTTGCCAACACGTGCTATTACCGGATATGGCCCCATATACATGAGTGCCAACTTGCCTTTCTGGCCAAACCTCTGCACACCTTTCCATGGTGAGACCTTAAGATATTCCTTGTCTCCCACCTAGAAATATAGAGGTCATCAGTGATTATCTACATACGACTTCTGTCTGTCATGTGCTGCTTTTAACTGTTGATGTATCACTTTGATCTTTTCTATTGTCTGCTGCACTAACTCATGACTCAAAAGTTGATACTCGCCAGACTCATACCAACATAGAGGAGATCTACACTTCCTTCCATATAAAGCGTCATAAGGTGCCATTTCGATACTCTGTTGGTAACTATTGTTGTAGGCAAATTCTATCAAATGGAGATGCACGTCCCAACTGCCTAGGAATTGCAAAACACAAGCTCGGAGAAGATCTTCCAAAGTCTGAATAGTCCTTTCAGATTGTCCATTTGTTTGTGGGTGGAAAGCAGTACTGAACCTCAATTGTGTCCCCCAACGCTTTGTGCAACTGTTCCCAAAAATGACTAGAGAATTGTGGACCTCAGTCAGAGACTATCATTGCAGGCACACTGTGCAAATGCACAATCTCATCCACATACACCTAAGCAAGCTTTTCTGCTGTGTACTTTGTCTTCACCGGAATGAAATGAGCAGACTTCGTCAACCTGTCCACTATCACCCAAATGGAATCATGATTCCTAGCTATTCTTGGCAGACCAACTACAAAACCCATTTTTATATGATCCCATTTCCACGGAGGTATTGGCATGGGTTGCAATGTACCTTCCGGTTTCTGATGCTCAGTATTGACCATCTGAATACCGCACACCTAGCCATAAACTCGGCTATGTCTCTCTTCAAGCCAGGCCATCAATATAGGTCTTTTAGATTATGATACATCTTGGTGACACCTGTATGCATATCTTACATCGATGTGTGTGCTTCCTCGAGCACTAACTTCCTTATTCATCAACATCGGGGACCACCATCTTGTTATGGTAGCAGACTAGTCCATCCTCAGACTCATGGAAGCCATCCCGCTTCTCACTGCCAAACTCTGATCTGATCAACTATATTATAGCATCTGCCTGTTGGGCTTCTTTGATCTGCTACCTCAACGTAGGCTTTACTTGCATCCATGTCAATATTCCAACCAATAAGGAGACTTCCGACTGTACGTTCATCTTCCGCAAAGAGACAAACATATCCCGCCTATGGCATACCAAAGAACTCAACTGTGCCTTCTTCATAGGAAGAGAAGAAGACTTCCTGCTAAGTGCATCAGCTACCACATTCGCCTTACCAAGTTGATACTCAATGGTGCAATTGTAATTACTGATCAGCTCCATCCAGCGACGTTGTCGCATGTTCATCTCACTCTGCGAGAAGATATACTTCAAGTTTTTATGATCTGTAAAGATTTGACACACCTCCCCATAAAGATAGTGTCTCCATATCTTTAACACATGGACCACCGCTACCAACTCCAAATCATGTGTCGGATAGCTCTCCTCATGTTTCTTAAGCTGTCACGAAGTGAAAGAAACCACATGATCCTCCTGCATTAGCACACAATCTAAGCCTTTCTTGGAAGCATCACAAAAAAAACATAGCCTTTCCCAGGCTCTGGCAGCACCAACACTGGAGCACTAGTCAGCTTCTCCTTCAAAATTTGGAAAGCTTGTTGATAATGATCATCCCAAACAAAAGTTACATCCTTCCTGGTCAACTTTGTCATCAGCAACGCGATCACACTAAAGTTTCTTATAAACCTCTGATAGTATCCTGCTAAACCCAGAAAACTACGAACTTTTGTTGGCGTTTGCGGTTGCTCCCACTCTGCAACTGACTCCACCTTATTGGGGTCCACCCTGACTCCTTCTACAGATATCACATGACCCAAGAAAGTCACTTCTTTCAACCAGAACTCTCACGTGCTAAACTTGGCATACAATTGGTGTTGGCGAAGGAGAGTCAACGCTTGTTGAAGGTGTTGTTCATGTTGTTGACAGTCTCGACTATAGATCAAGATGTCATATATAAAAATACAACAAACTGGTCTAGAAATAGATGGAACACTCTATTCATCAGGTCCATGAAAGCAACAGGCGCATTGGTTAGCCCGAACGGCATCACCACGAACTCAAAGTGACCATACCTTCTCCTAAAAGCTGATTTTGGTATGTCCTCATCTTTGATCCTCAACTGGTGATATCCAGACCATAGATCGATCTTGGAGAACATCGTAGCACCATGAAACTGATCAAACAGATCATCTATCCTCAGCAAAGGGTACTTGTTCTTGATTGTGACTTTGTTCAACTGTCAATAATCTATGCAAAGATGCATCGATCCATCCTTCTTCTTTATGAACAGAACTGGAGAACCCCACGACGATGTGCTCGGTCTAATGAAACCTTTTTCCAAAAACTCATGTAACTACTTCTTTAGCTCTGCCATATCAGCTGGAGCCATCATGTATGGTGTCTGAGCAACTGGTTGCATCTCTAGCACTAGATTGATCTCAATGTCAATCTCTCAAGGTGGGGGAACACTGGGAAACTCATTGGGAAACACATCCACGAACCCTCGGACAACAGGCACATCCTCAAGGCTAGAATCTTCTACCTTGGTATCTACAACATGAGCTAAGAACGCCTTACATCCTTGCTGCAACAACTTCTCCACCACCTTAGCTGATACCAAACACGTCGGAAGAATCTTCCTATCTCCTTGGAAGATCCATGTCTGACCACCGTCAGCAAACACTGCTTTCTTGGAACCATAGTCCAGCACAACCTTATACTTCTCTAGGATATCCATCCCAAGGATCACATCAAATCCATGCATATCAAGTGGTATAAGATCCACTTATATCTTATGTCCCGAAAAAGATAGAACATAGGACAGACACACTTCTCAAAGCAACATGGGACCAACAAGAGGGGTTTCTAACAACAGGCTATCTTTTTTACAACTATCAGGTAAAAGGCAGCTATCAAGCATACTATGTGCGATAAAAGAGTGTGTAGCACCTGGGTCAACCAGAACAGATATAAAATAAGAAGAAGACAAATCATAGTGTAATAACTCCATCTGACCTGTCACTACTCGTGGGTTGACTATCGCCTCCAACTGACTCATAGCATAGAATCGAGTCATTGCTTGCTGTCATCCACATCCTTTACTTCCTTGAGCAGATGATCCCGCTTGTGACGCTTGAACGTGTACTCTCCCTCTGGCATCACTAAACTATTGTCTATCTAACCCCTGTTGATTTTGCCTCGACTGCTACATCACTTTGACATCTCTCTTTGGGCAATTTGACTTTAAATGCCCAATCTGTCCACAGAGGTAGCATGACCTGTCTTCAAATTGTGGCCTAGATGGCCCTGTCACTACCACTGAAGTTGTACTGTGAGCTCTAGATGGTGAAAACACATGCCCTCTTCCTTTACTCGGAGACCACTGTGATGGTGCACTAGAACTCTGCATTGCAGATGGTGCTGAAAACCTTGGATTCTTAAAGCCATCAAACCTCTACCTCTAGAACTGAGCAGGCTTTTTCTTGGTCATGGACTCTCTCTTCTCCTTGACTGATCGTTCTATCCTTTAGACAGACTCCACAAACATGGCAAACCTCTCCCGGTTATCTAAAGCAGAAGCAGGTGTTGTGAGCTCAGCACTCAAACCCTTCTCAAACTGCCTAATTCTCTCGTCATCTGTCACCACCATGTGTGATACACCATTCGATCAAAATGTCATTAACTAAGCATAAGCGATCATTAACAGCGAATTACTAAAAATCACTCAAAATTAAAACCATTTACAAAGAGATCCATTCTCAGGAAAACTCTTTAAACAAGAACCATAGTATTATATTCCCATACTGGTTCACAAAGTACATCCACTATACTATTTCTTCTCGAGGAATATATATACATCATTGCTTTGCTAAAAAGTACAAGTAACAAAATTCTCGAGGCATTCAAACCAAAATCTCATATCGATTATAAAAACACTATCCACTAACTCCTAGGACTTGAGAGTACAGAGACGACACATAGGACTTTATATACAAAGCTTGACAGCCAGTATCCCCATTTGGGATATCACTGTTGTCCATGTTGTTGTTGCTGCTGTTCTTCCCCTACTACAGAGTTTCTGCCTCTTTGTCTGCGTCTAATAAAAAAAATGTTCGATCCCACAGGGGTGAGACAATTTGTAAATTGCCATAGCGAGAGATATAACTCTCTACCGAAAAAATTATTATTACATTTTAAAAGAAATAAACTAAACAGTGGAATCAAATATTTTAATAGTAGATAAATCAATATCTATGCAGATTAGAGCAACATTCCTATTCAAGTATTTCAGCTATAACTTGATAAGGCAGCATGTCTCTTATTCAATACAGAATTAAAGAACATAAGTAACATTTATGTATCAAGGACATGCTAAGCAAGATAACATCAACCAGTGGTTCTCGTATTTCAATATTATGCAAATATGCTACACGGCTGATTACATTTTACAAACATACTTAAGCTCTGAGGAGATGAGATATAGCACTCATACTCCAACCGACCATTGCGAAGTCAAAATTGATACCATACAAAGTCAATGGAAGAGACGGCTTCCATGACCTCCCACATCTCGGTCAGTGCGAGATCACATGAAGGACATCTTGTGTCTCTGCTACATAGTTTGCCTGGGTATAGAGGCATCTTCTCTATAGAGTTACAGTGGCGACTGTACTCTCTTCTCAATCGAGAGATTTCATGTTTACCTCCATCGATCCGACATTAACATCATCGGGAGATTCATGATACATCCATCCTGGCACATATAATGAAGGATTGAGAGGTTTAATGTTTACCTTCCATCAATTCCCTCATTAGGACGTACGGATATTTTTGCCCATCGACCCCCACATATTCAAAAATATGTGAACTCCAAAAGATCCCATAGGAAAACCTATTTCACCATCACTTGCTACTGACGATGATGGATCTATGCTCAGAGCACTACATTACGAGATTTCACTTGATTAATTAAGTACATTATCATATTCTTTTAGCATCAGTCAAGTTTTCAAACATAACTTATTAGGACAAATGCTACAAAGAAACATGTACTATTTTCATCAGTTACTTCTTAGTCCTTATAAGACATTGGGATCTCAGTCCCTCGTTTCTATACTAGGAATACTCATCCCTTCACAAACTCAATGCCATAATCATATGGTTCTGGGTATTCAAACCCTTAACTCATCACTGAGCATTGTTACCAGTTTTTTAGGTAATTATCACCTTCAGGTAATCTTACCAAGATAAACATGATATTGGTTACACAAGCATATCTCATGGCACTTAAGGCCCATTAATTCTCTTATTACCTCTCACTAGGCAACAAGGCATATTATGGCACATAAGGCCCAATAACAATTTTAATAAATAAAACATCATAGCTCATACCTGGCTATGTTCATCATCTCATGATACCTGCATGGTTAGTACAACGTAGATATTTCCTTTGCCTTTGCAAGGCAAAAGGACGTCCATATATGTGGATTTCAACCTCTACAATTTTGGTTGAAGGGCAATCCAATTAATATAATTATTTTTGCATTATATTTAATTATAATTTCAATCATGCTTAAATCTTGGTTATTTTAATATCTTGAAGAGGTACAAATGAGATGCCCCTCTCATTTTCTTTGCTCTACATGATGCCAAGAAACATTAGGGACTATTTTAAAGAGGTAATTTGCATAATGAACACTGGGTTTTGGGTAAATTGCACATTACACCAAAACTAGGTTTTAATGCACAAACATTGATTTATCAGCTCTTTCTTGGTACTCAGGCTTTCACTAGCCATACCTCTGCATCATTTTCATTCTCATTATGCTTCAACACATGAGGAACATATTATCATGTAACATTTGCAATTTAACCCCTCAACTTGGGTAATTTGCACTTTAGTCCAACACAAGCAAAACATCATTTCAACAGTATTCAAAAAGGACTAAAATTGAAATGTAAGTTCCTCCTGAGCCTTAATTACTTTTCAAAAGATAATATCAAGCATATAATTATCTTTCTTAAACAAAACACCTAGGGTTAAAGCATAACCCAGGTCAGGGATGTTACAAGTTATCCACCCCTTACAAGGATTTCGTCCCTGAAATCGTTAAGAGAAAAGAGTAGGGTACTTCCTTCTCATTTCTTCCTCTAGTTCCCACGTAGCTTCTTCAATGCCACGATGATGCCAGCGAACTTTTACAAGACAAATGTCTTTCTTTTTCAGCTTTTTAATTCTTCTGTCAAGAACTAACACAGGTCCTTCAACATATGATATATCATCATTTAGTTCTACTTCCATAGGTTGCAGAACTAACTCTGTGTTAGGATGTCACTTCCTCAACATGGAGATATGGAACACTGGGTGCAATATATGCAACTCAGGTGGTAACTCCATCTTATAGGATACCTTTCCCATCCTTTCAATGATCAGATAAGGCCCCATAAATCTAGGAGCTAACTTCCCCTTCTTTCCAAATCTCAAGATACATTTCCAGGGTGAGACCTTGAGGTATAATCTATCTCTGACTTGGAATTCTAAGGATCTACGACGCTTGTCAGCATAAGATTTTTGTCTATCTTTTGCAGCTTTCAACTGTTGTTGTATTACTTTAATTTTCTCAGTTGTTTGTTGTAATAGCTCAGGACCCAAAAGTTGATATTCTCATGTTTCATACCAACATAAAGGAGATCTACAATGTCTACCATATAATGCCTCATATGGTGCCATCTTAATATTGTGCTGATAGCTATTATTATAAGCAAATTCTATCAAGCTCAGGTGTAGATCCCAGCTTCCTACAAATTGAAGGACACATGCCCTAAGAAAGTCCTCCAAGGTTTGTATGTTCCTCTCAAATCGTCCATTTGTCTGTGGGTGAAAGGTTGTACTAAACCTTAATTGTGTACCTAAAGCTTTATGGAGTCTCTCCAAAAATGACTCGTGAATTGGGGACCTCTATCAGAAACAATAGTAACCAGGACCCCGTGCAACCGCACTATCTCATCTACATAAATCCATGCCAGCTTCTCAACAGTGTAGGTTGTTTTGACAGGAAGGAAATGTGTTGTCTTTGTCAACCTATCAACTATCACCCATATGGAATCATGACTTTTGGCTGTTCTTGGCAAACCAACCACAAAGTCCATGGTTACATGATCCCATTTCCACTACGGTATAGGCAGAGGTTGCAGTGTTCCTATGGGTTTTTGATGTTCATCTTTAACCTGCTGACACACTGGACACTGCATAACAAACTCAGCAACATCTTTCTTCAAACCAGGCCACCAATACATATCTTTTAAGTTATGATACATCTTGGTGCTTCCTGGATGCATGGCATACATTGAAGAATGAGCTTCTTTCAGAACCAACTTCCTTAAATTATTGGCATCAGGTACCACCATCCTACCATGGTAACAGACTACATGATCCTCTGACTCATGAAAACCATCTTGTTTCTCACTACCATACTCTGATCTAATCTGCTGAACCACAGAATCAGTTTGATGTGCTTCTTTAATCTGCTACCTCAGAGTAGGTTTTATGTGCATCTCAGCTAACAGCCCGGCTAACAACGATACTTTAAGATGTATGTTGTTTTGCCTCATAGAGATAAGCATATTTCTCTTAGATTACACTAAGGAGTTTAACTGTGCTTTACCTAAGGCTGGTGTTGTTGATGTTGTACTGGGGGCTCTACTTGGGGGAAAACTATGGCCCCTACCCCTACTAGACGTCCACTACGTCGGGGTATTAAACCTTGGTGGTGGTGCAGAGAACCTCAGCTTCTTGAAGCTTTCAAACTTTTGTCCTTGAAACTATGTGTACTCTTTCTTACCACTGGTCTTCCGCTTCTCGATCACAAGCCTCTCTATCTATCTCACAGACTCCATAAAAGTAGCAAACCTCTCCCTATTCTCTAAAACAGACACAGGAGTGGTCAATTCAGCATTCAACCCTTTCTCGAAATGCCGAATTCTTTCTTCATCATTAGCTGCCATATGCGGACAAAAGCACAAAAGCTCCATGAACCTAGCTTCATACTCGCTAATGTTCATCTGTCCTTGCCTCAACCTCTCAAATTGAGAGATATTCTCATCTAGATACATCTTGGGAAAGTATCTAGCAACAAATTCACGTCGGAATTCATCCCATCTGACTTCAACACCTAGTCTTTTGCCTTCCTCTATGGTCCACCAATGACCAGCACTCCCCTTTAGAAGGTATACAACATGCCTCACCTTCTCTACTTCAGGGATGTTAAGGATTCTAAAAGATTTCTCCAGCTCCGTCAACCACAAATCTACATCATATGGGTCAGTTGTACCAGCATAGTCTGTGGCTCCCACCCGACGAATCCGTTCAAAGATCTTGCTAGCTCCTTGTCCTTCATTGTGGGCTGGTTCCCTCGGTGCAGGTGGTGGCATCCTATCCGCCATATGCATCATAGTTGCCATAAACTGCCCGAACAGGGTATGGAAAACTGGGTTCTCTAATGCAGCTTGATCAAGTTGAGGAATCTCAGGTACGGGTTCCTCCCTAGCTTGATCCCTTGCACCTCCTCCTGGTGCAGCAACGCTGCTCTCAGCAACGTGTTCATCATGTGATCCAGACATCTTCAAGTTCTTCTCCTCCTATATGAGCAGAAGACACTATTAGATAAACTGGAAGGCACTAGAACAGACTCAACAACCTTAATCCTATGTCTCTGTAGACTTAGTGAACCTAGAGCTCTGATACCACTAATTGTGATACATCGTTCGATCAAAACGTCATTAACTAAGTGGAAGCAATCATTAACAGTGAATTACTGAAAATCACTAAAAATTAAAACCATTTACAAAGAGATCCATTCCCAGGAAAACTCTTTAAACAAGAACCACAATATTATATTCACATACTGGTTCACAAAGTACATCCACTGTACTATTTCTTCTCGAGGAATATATATACATCATTGCTTTGCTAAAAAGTACAAGAAAAAAAATCCTCGAGGCATTCAAACCAAAATCTCAAATCGATTATAAAATCATTATCCACTGACTCCTAGGACCTGAGAGTACAGAGATGACACATAGGACTTTAAATACAAAGCTTGACAGCCAGTATCCCCACCTGGGATATCACTGTTGTCCCTGTTGTTGCTGTTGTTGTTCTTCTCCTACTACAGAGTTTCTGCCTCTTTGTCTGCATCTACTAATAAATGTAGGATCCCACGGGGGTGAGACAATTTGTAAATTGCCCCAGTGAGAGATATAACTCTCTGCCGAAAACATTATTATTGTAGTTTAATAGAAATAAACTGAACAGTGGAATCATATATTTTAATAGAAGATAAATCAATATCTATGCAGATTAGAGCAACATTCTTATTCAAGTATTTTAGCTATAACTTGATAAGGCAACATGTCTCTTATTCAATACAAAATTAAAGAACATAAGTAACATTTATGTATCAAGGACATGCTAAGAAAGATAACATCAACCAGTGGTTCTCATATTTCAATCTTATGCAAATACGCTACACGGCTGATTACATTTTACAAACAAACTTAAGCTCTGAGGAGATGAGATATACCGCTCATACTTCAACCGACCATTACGAAGTCAAAATCGGTACCATACAAAGTCAATGGAAGAGCCGACTTCCATGACCTCCCACATCTCGGTCAGTGCGAGATCACATGCAGGACATCTTGTGTCTCTGCTACATAGCTTTCCTGGGTATATACTCATCTTCGCTATAGAGTTACAGTGGTGACTCTACTCTCTTCGTAATCGAGAGATTTCATGTTTACCTCCATCGATCCGGCATTAACATCATTGGGAGATTTGTGATACATCCATCCTGGCACATATAATGAAGGATTGAGAGGTTTAATGTTTACCTTCCATCAATTCCCCCATTAGGACGTACGGATATTTTCTCCCATCGACCCCCACATATTAAAAAATATGCAAACTCCAGGAGATCCCGTAGGAAAACCTGTTTCACCATCACCAGCTACTGACGATGATGGATCTATGGTCAGAACACTACATTAAGAGATTTCACTTGATAAATTAAATACATTATCATATTCTTTTAGCATCAGTCAAGTTTTCAAACATAACTTATTAGGACAAATGCTACAAAGAAACATATACTGTTTTCATCAGTTACTTCTCAGTCCTTATAAGATATTGGGATCTCAGTCCCTCATTTCAATACTGGGATTACTCATCCCTTCACAAACTCAATGCCATAATCATATGGTTCTGGGTATTCAAACCCTTAACTCATCACTAAGCATTGTTACCACTTTTTCAGGTAACTATCACCTTCAGGTCATCTGACCAAGATAAACATGATACTGGTTACACAAGCATCTCTCATGGCATTTAAGGCCCATTAATTCTCTTATTACCTCTCACTAGGCAACAAGGCATATTATGGCACATAAGGCCCAATAACAATTTTAATAAATAAAACATCATAGCTCATACATGTCTATGTTCATCATCTCATGATACATGCATGGTTAGTACAGATGATAACAGCTACATCAATTTCATATCAGCACCATGCAAAACAAATATAGTATCACTATTCAAGGGTAACACCACTATTCCCTCACTAGGGTTAGGGTTTCCCATTTTAGGTCAATTGGGGATACTCATCCCATTACCCATATCAGGGTTATGGTTTATCACCATATTGCTCAAGATTAGGGTTTCATATAACATTACATAGCATCACCCTGCATTTGAGTTCCACATCACATTAATATACCAGGGTTTTACATAACATCACCCTAAATTAGGGTTCCACATAATATCACCCTTGATTAGGGTTTACATTCAATATCCCACAATTAGGGTTTACTATTCATCCCAATTAGGGTTTTACATTTCATAACCTTAACTTAGGATTAATCATGTCATCACCCTCAATTAGGGTTTCGCTATTACCCTAGATTAGGGTTTCACTCAGAATTTCTCAAAATTAGGATTAAGGTTCATTAACCATCTTGATTAGGGTTTTTATGATTTCTTCACTAAGGATCATACCCTAATCATCACATGATTAATACTGATGTAAGAATTCCTTTCTATCATCCTCTCAACTTGATTAGGTTACATCAACCCTTCAATCAAGTACAAACAATTATGATTGACATAGTGTACTAAGACATTGCTTTCATAATCTTTTTAGGATTAATTAATCTAAAGGTACTAATCATTTAGGTACTTTAGGGTTTCAACCTTTGTACCTAACATTGATAATCATCATTGGATCAATGGATCAATTATCATCTTAAATCTTCAAATGATTTGATCACATTGGACCTCCATTCGGTTTTGGGGTTTCAACACCAAATGGTTTTGAAACTGTTTGATTCCTAACGGTCCTGAGATCGTTTGACCCCAAATAGTTTCAAGACCGTTTGGGCCAAATCAGCCTCAAAACCGAAAGGGTTCATTTGATAGATCCATCAACCAATTGATCATGGTTTGCTATATTGAATTGGCCTTCAATCGTACTAGTGAATGTTCATCAATCAACACCATTGGATCTTCAAACCTTCAAATATCAACCATTGGAATCACCAAACAGTTTTGGTTGACTTGGTCCAAACGGTTTGAAACTGTTTCATCTCAAACGGTCAACCTTCACCAAATGGTCAACCCTATCAAACGGTTTTGAAATTGTTTCCTACAAATGGTCAACCTTTCTCAAATGGTCAACCCTTGATCTTCAAATAGTTTGAAACCGTTTGAGCACCAAACGGTTTGGTGAAACCATTTCCTCAACCAACATGAAATTGAATCAAAACAATTAGGGTAGGGTTTGCAATTGGTAGATTATCCAATCATGGAACCTTTAGAAACCAATCAATTAAATCTATCAGTTCATTATTCAACACATCGGCAACCCTCCTCAAATGGTCAACCCCCTCCATTTGTTCAACCACTCTAAACGGTTTGGAACCCAAACCTCCAAACGGTTTGCAAACTGTTTGGTGGTGAAACCGATTGGACCATATTGTTGAAACTGTTTGCACCCAATTTTCTTTTGAGATATGTACTTAGGATGATTTCATCATCCTCAAGCTTCAACCCATCGGAATCTACTGCCATTTCATGATAACTTTAGCAATCAATCAAAGGAATTGCAAGAAGAAAAATTGAACAAAATCGATTAAGGAATTGAATTCAATAACAATGATTAAGGGTTCAAGTTATATAACCCGCCTTCAATTGAGCTTCAAAGCTTGGATCTTCACGTCAAAAATGGTGGAAGAAGCTTTCTCAAACCACAAGGTTCGTTCCTCAAGCTTTTGAGTGAAAAGGATCGGCTAGAGTTGAAGATTGAGTGAAGAAAAGAAGAAATCAAGCATTGATTTGTGATTTCCACCATGAAATCAAGGTGAAAGAAGGTCAAGAAGCTTACCAACAGGTTGGGGGTCGTCCTCCTATTTCTCCAAGCTCCCTTGGTCGTTTTGCAAGCAATAAGTGAAAGTGGATTCGAAATTACCCTTTCAACTCATGGATAAAGGAGCATATATATGAATTTTATTGAAAATTCATTTAAGAGAGAGAAAGTAGGGATTATCTCCTCCATTTCCTTGAAACTTGCCCCCTTCCCTTCCTTGGTTACGAGGCTATCTCCTTTTCCTCTTATTCCTCTCAATTATCCATGATTTAAAGAAAAACAAATTAAGCACCTTAACCCTTATAATAATAATATCCATAAGTTAGTGGATATTTCTTTTTATTTTCTTAATGTGAGTGGGTTCTCCACTCACGTAGATATTTCCTTTACCTTTGCAAGGAACAAGGACGTACATATATGTGTATTTCAACATCTACAATTTTGGTTGAAGGGCAATCCAATTAATATAATTATTTTGGCATTATATTGAATTATAATTTCAATCATGCTTAAATCTTGGTTATTTTAATATCAAGATTCTCTCTCCTTCAAAGAGGTACAAATGAGATTCCCCTCTCATTTTCTTTGCTCTAAATGATTCCAAGAAACATTAGGGACTATTTTGAAGAGGTAATTTGCGTAATGAACACTGGGTTTTGGGTAAATTGCATATTACACCAAAACTAGGTTTTAATGCACAAACATTACTTTATCAGCTCTTTCTTGGTACTCAGGCTTTCACTAGCCATACATCTGCATCATTTTCATTCTCATGATGCTTCAACACATGAGGAACATCTTATCATGTAACATTTGCAATTTAACCCCTCAACTTGGGTAATTTGCACTTTAGTCCAACACAAGCAAAATATCATTTCAACATTATTCAAAAAGGACTAAAATTGAAATGTAAGTTCCTCTTGAGCCTTAATTACTTTTCAAAAGATAATATCAAGCATATAATTATCTTTCTTAAACAAAACACCTAGGGTTAAAGCATAACCCAGGTCAGGGATGTTACACCATGTGAAGGAAAAACCTCAGCAGGTCCATAAACTTGGTTTCATACTCGGTAATGCTCATCGATCCTTGGCGCAGATGCTCAAACTAGTTGATCTTCTCATCCAGATAGGTCCTCGGAAAGTATCAGCTCACAAACTCTCACCGGAAGACATCCCAACTGATCACCTCACCATGTCATTTCTCCTCCTCGATGGCCCACTAGTGGCCAGCACTACCTTTCAGAAGGTAGACAATGTGCTTGACTTTGTCTTTTTTGGGGGATGTTGAGGATCTGGAAGGCCTTCTCAATACATGTCAACCATAGATCTACATCTGATGGATCAGTCATTCCAGCATAATCCAAAGCTCCAACTCAGCGAATCCACTCAAAGGTCTTCCCAATACCCGAAGATTCGCCATGGGGAGCCTGTGCTCTAGGCGGAGGCGCTGGCAATCTTTCCACCATAAGATTCATCGTAGACATTAACTGCTACATAAGGTGTTGATAGGCAGGATTTTTGAGAATGGCTGGGTCGATTTGGGAGACCTCAGGCACCCGATCTTCATGTGCCTGCACTCATGCTCCATCAACAGATGCAGCATCACTACTCTCGACAGCATGTTCTTCATGATTTCCAGACATATTTAAGCTTTATCTTCTACTGGGGGTAGAAGGTTATTGTAAGAAAATCTGGAAAACTCACAAGAACAGACACAAACCTAGTCCTAGATCCCTGTAGACTCAGCAAACCTAGGGCTTTGATACCAAAAATTATTGTGACATCCCTCTATCACACAAACAATGAAATGCCATGTGAAAATGTGCAGAACTTCAATAAACCACATATTACCAAAAACACAAGTTAATTAAAACCAATTACGGAAAGCAGATAGATAAAGAAACTATTACACCCAGATCCTTATCCTGCAAATAAACATGTTATATGAACATACATAAACCTTGATACGTGTCCATAGATCATAGGATCCAACTGTCACATAGGCACAAAGAGTTCACCACCTGTTTATTTACAGAACAGGTCATACCAGGCCAACAATAGGATAAACAAAGCTACATCATCTATACATCATGAAACGTCATCAAAACACATCCAAGGACCCAAGTGTATAGGGATGACTCTAGGACTCTACTACAAAATGACCAGCACAACAACATATCCATCTTTTGCCTCCTACTGTTCTTCTTGTTGCTTGGTTGCAACCTCACAACCACCACCACGTCTAGCATGATCACCTAAAAAGTTTGTAAACTAGCAAGGTGAGACACACAGTCCCATCGAGAAACATAACTCCCCTCCGAACTATAAAACTTCAGACAAAGTAGGTAACTGATATAAGCAGCATACTAAATAGAGCTTAACTTTATTAACAACTTACCCAGATATCCGAGAGGCATATAACCATATGTTTCTTTATGGAACATGATTGACAAGACAAGCTTTATAAGAACTTATCACAAGATATGAGGAATGTACAAATAACTGCAAGATATAACTAGAGAAACTACACAAACAAGGCCTCAACCAATGTTCCATGTTTTGTCCTAATCTGTATATACTATATGGTTGGATTACGATTTATTATGCCATGAGGAAGTGAGTCGTACCACTCAAATCCAACCTTCAGCTGTGAAGCCCAAAACTGGTGTTGTAACATCCCTGACTTGGGTTATGAACTAACCCTAGGTGTTTTGCCTAAATGTGTAATAAAATCCTTGTGATTATCTTTTGGCATGTAATTAAGTTCCTAAGGAACATATATTCCTTTTTCTGTCCCTTTTGAATAATGTTGTAATATTGTTTTGTAATACAGGGACCTTGTGCAAATTACCCAGTTAAGGGGTTAACTTGCAAAATTGCACATGTTAAGATGTTCCTTTGATGATGAGACATCATATGAGTGAATATGATGAAGAATGATGAATTTTTTCCCAAGCTTGAGCATCAAGATGCAGCTTGTGGAATGATCTTGTGCATAAAATTCACCATGTATGTATAAGAGGACCTTCATGTGTATACCCTAGTTGAAGGTTGATATTTTCTACCCTTAGATCTTGAATAGTGATGAACTTTGCTTAAGTTTAGATGGCTTGGACATGCCTTAGAAATAAGGAGGGACTTAGATGAGAATCCCATGCTTTAGAGGTCCTTATGGTGCAAAATGGCCTTAAGGTATATAAGTCTTTTTCCTAGTAAACCAAGTAAATGATTCCTCATTCTCTTCACTTCTCTTCTTTCTCAAAACGACCAAGGATGAGCTCTGGAGCTCAGGAGATGATCAACTAGGAGCTAAGGTGAGAAGAACCATCCTCAAGCTCGGATTCTTGCATGAATTCATCTTTTAAGGTTGGTTTTGTGGATAATTCACTTAGCTTTCTTGTTCTAGCCATCTTTTCCCAACCTTTCCTTGGAGAAAAACCCTTGGCCTACCTATCGAGCTCAAGACACCATTAAAGACTTGAATCTTGGAAGCTTGGATCTCAAGGAACGACCTTAAGGCGGGTTTTATAATTCTAAACCTTTTGCTTTGTTATGTATACTTTTATTCGTACAAATAATAGTTAGTTCTTCTTCTTCCCCATCCTTCTTTGCACCCTTGCAAGCTTTTTCGTGAAGAACAGACCTTGGTTTCAAGGTTGAAGACAAGGGGCGTTAATACCTATGTTGGTCCTTATCCAACTTTACTAAACGATCTTGGACCAATAGGTCAAACGATCTCAACAAGGCTTAACAAGGCAAAACAAAGCCCAACAAGGCTCAACAAAGCCCAAAGCTACTCAAGCAATGAGCCTAACCCATCCTCTCAACCTTTGAGGATGCAAGGAGAGAGAATGACATCTCTCAATGTGACAAACTTGAACACCAACCCTAGAACTTAGGTAATTTGCAAGTTGCACCTCAACCTCTCAAAAAAGCACAAACAAACCCTAATCACAACTTCGGGTGATTAGCAAGCATCTAAACACAAGGTTTAGGCAAAGAAAATAGGGTAAGACCAAAATGAAGGTCAGGGTTCTTACATTTATGTTGTTAAATAATGATGAGATTACAATTTCTCAAATCAAATTAGGATAATAATGAAAATTGTTTAAAGTATACTATATCTAAAAGAACTAGGAGGGTTTGATACTATGATTACACCTTGTGATGATCTTAGTATGCCTAATCTATTGTAATTGTTCTTAATGGCATGATGTGTTGAATATGACTAGGGACTAGAAGATTATACCTAGTTAGGGTTTATGAACCTTGGATATCATGATTTGATAGAATTAGGATTAGATAGCCTTATTCCATATCCAATCCAACTTAACCCTAAACTCTAGTTAGGCCTAATTAATATCACATGGGTATACAATGACACTTTTGGGTTATACATAGATGCAATTTTCTTGATTTTGTAGATCTGACCTTGATTGCTTGGATATGCCTTCACTTGTGATTATGTGAAGTACATGGATTATTACTACATGAGAACAGAAAGTGGCTATCTTATGCATAAACGTAACTATCGATTTACAAGTAATTCTATAAGATTTCTTAATTTTTGATGAGTAAACTTTTCAGATTTTTATTTAATCCCAGTTCATTATAATACCAATATCTATGTCATATAAAGGAACTAAGGTATTTTTAACTAGGGGTTAGACCAACTAAGGGGTGGATCATACATGTCCAATGGTAAAAATAAAAGTTATCACACCCAAGGTGGAATGACAAGCATGAGTTAGATCATCTAAATGAAAATAGAAAGTCATGTGTGCAATTAATTGTCTGTTTAATATATATGTACATTCACACTTTTGTATGAACCTACATAAGTATAATAGAAATATATTGATCCTTGATTTATTTGTCAACATTTTAGGCAACCTAAATAAACAAGTATTTAAGTTAGGAATATTTAGATGAATAGAGTGAAGATTATAAAGTTAAAGTCACAATGAGGACTACTTAGATAGTAATATCTCTCCATGTAGTACTCTCTCTTTATGTAGTTTCTAATTTACATAGAAAGTTGATGTAAACTCAATTGGAGAGAAACATCACATTATTTTGTACAATTCAAAGTTAAGAATTGAAATTAATTGTTATTGTTTCTTATTTATTAAGTATGGATTTTGGAAAATAGAAATTATGATCTTTGTCCAAATGATATACCTTCAATAGTGGGAAACTGACAGAGGGGGTCATAACATATATGTACATGTTCTTTATCACTTAATTATATGTATGCCATATTCATATAAATGATACACATAACTATATTTATTTGTGTATATGTATACAAATATAGTTATGTACATAGACGATAAGAATCATTATATGACCAACTATAATCTGGTTATTTGGTTCCATGGGTAGGTAGGTTAGTGAATTCAACATTGTATATTTGTATTAGGTCTAATAGTGCATATAGTTAACGCCTACGACTAATGCTAATGGCCAGGTATACACTTCGCAATAAGAACTCCCCATCTAGAGGACAACCCTAATCTCCAATGTTGTATTCAAATATGTTTTAGTGACAATCACAACATTGATCGGATTTGTTTAATTTTGAGGAACATGTAGTCCCCTAGAAAGAAGCTCACATCTGATCTCTTTTGGTCAAGATGCATTTTTTTATGTCTTAGGTAGCTTTTATACGTTTGTTGATCAAACATACCTTATTAGTCATAAATTTCATGTCATCACTTTAAATCAGAGAATGTTCCCAACTGCCTCCCCAATCCATCATGCAAGCACATAATAGGTCTTCTAGAATCTTTGATTTCTACTTTGATTGACCATCAGTTTGTGCATCATAACCTATGCTAAAGCATAGATCAAAGCCAATCTTGTCTTGTATATGTTTCCATAGATGAGATGTGAATTTTGGGTCACTACTAGAGGCAATTTCCTTAGGCACCTCATGTAGATGAGCAACTCGAACTATGTAAAATTGTGCGATGTCAGCAACTTTGTAAGTACTCTTGAAAGGTAAGAAATGGGCAAACTTAGTTAGATGATCAATAACTTCCCAAACTTCATCACATCCAATTCTAGATTTTGGAAATATGGTAACAAAATCCATGACAATATTTCCCCAATTTCACTCTAGAATCTCAAGTGGATGGAGAGGACTACCATGTCTTTAGTGTTCTATTTTTAATTGTTGTTAGGTTAGATAGATCACCACAATGGTAGCTATGTATCTTTTCATATTGTTCCACCAAAAACATCATTGAAGGTATGTGTACATTATAGTTATACCAACACGGATTGCATACTTAGACCCATGAGCTTCACTTAGAACCCTATCTCTAAGATATACAACATCAGGAACATCCACAGTCAGTCTTAGATGCATGTAGAACCATTGACTCCGATTGAGAATGTGGACTGTGGTTTTTGGATTAATCTTTCATTGCCTCAACATCTTCACTTACCAGTTGAGCAGAATTGACCTAAAAATCTATGAGAAAGTAATTGAGAGACTTTCCATATGTACACGTAGCCATTTAGACATGGGATCTTCATCAAATTGTAGTACAATAGGTCTTCAACTCGAGACTTATTCAAGACTTTTCCATAAGAAGCATCAAATGAAGTTACAAACAACATCCTTCTTTCTACATAGAGCATCAACCATGACATTGGCTTTTCTGGGCTGGTAAGTGATAGTAAATTCATAATCCTTAAGGTATTCCATCCATCTTCTTTGATTCATATTGTGATCCTTTTGAGATATCAAATAACTCAGACTCTTATTGTCTGAAAATACTTCAAACTAAACTCCACAGAGATAATGACGCCAGATCTTCAGACATTGAACTATTGTAGCTAGCTCAAAGTCATATGTTGTCCAGGTTACTTTGTTCGGTTTCAACTTGCATGATGTGTATGCAATCACTCTCATTCCTGCATAAGGACACATCCTAACCCTTGTTTTGTGGAATCTGTGAAAATCACATAAGGTCTACCCTCAATGGGTAGGGAAAGGACAAGTGTTGAGGTTAGGAGTCCATATAAACTTTACATATTTATAAATCATATTTTTCATAAGGAGAGCTAACTCTTAGATGTTTTTCAGAAATGTACAATAGTATCCAGTAAGACCCAAGAAGCTATCAATCTTCATAGGATTCTTCTGGGATTTCCAACTAGTGACTGCTTCGATCTTTGTTGGGTCATCAACGATATGTCATGTAGAGATCACATGACCCAAGAACATGAACTCATTGAACCAAAACTCACACTTTGAGAACTTTTCCTACAACTGATGTTCTCTTAGGCATGGGAGAAAAAAGTTTATATGTCCATGATGTTGTTCCATAGATTCATAATATATAAGTACATCATTGATTAATACAACTACAAAGTCAAGATAGTTCCTTAAAACTCTATTCTTGAGGTCCATAAAGGTAGCTGGGGCATTATTTATCCCAAATGGCATATCCAAAAACTCATAATGCCTGTAACGCAAATGAAAGGTTGTCATGGGTGTATTCTCATGTTTTTACCCGCATTTAATAATAATCACTTAGATGGTCCATATTGGAAAAGATTATAGAAGGCTTTAGTTGGTCAAATAAATCATCGATATGTGGTAGCGGACATTGGTTCATGATGGTTACTTGGTTCAACATTATGTACTCCAAACACATTCACGTCTAACCATCTTTCTTCTTTATACACAAGACTAGAACTCCCCAACGTGAAACACTAGGGCAGACAAATCCCATGTCTAGGAGATCTTGCAATCATTTCTTGAACTCAGGTAGCTCGACGAGTGCCATACAGTAAGGTGGTTTTGAGATAGGTGATGTTCTAGGAACAAGGTTGATAGAAAATTCAACCACACGAGTGGGAGGGATTCTAGGAAATTCATCAAGAAACACATCGGGGAAATCTCAGACTGCCTCAATATCTTCTAAGTTAGGTGGTACAAGATTCATAACAATTGATGATAGGTAAGCTGTACAGCCATGAGTAATGAGCTTCTCTACTTTGAGGGTGATATGATGAATTGTCAATCACATTTCTTCCTTTCTTTTATATATAAGTGCTCCTTATTAGGATGTAAAAGACTTACTTTATTTTCTCCATAGAACAAGGTTGTGTCATATCTCTTCAACCAATCCATCCTGAATATGACATTGAAAACTATCATATCGAGGATGATGAAATATGTGCTAAACATATTTCTAGATTTACATAAATCTACAGGAGGGATTTTTATGAAAGAGGAGAAGAACTTATCAGCAAGAGTTTGAACATCCAAGATAAATTATGTATATGTAGGTTCTAATTTGAACATCATAACCAATTTAGATGCTATTAAATAAAGCTTTGAGGGGTAGTTGATTTAAATGTTCCACACCTTCAAAAACATCATTGTCATTAGTGGTCCCACTACATCCATGGTGAAGACACACTTGGCATGTCTCTCAATAGGTGGATGTTGTTTCAGATTGTTGTTATTATTTGGAGGTATAGAAGGTTTAGGTTGAGATTGTTGTTGCAGAGGATGTAACTACACTGAAATTTGGCCATGTTAGAGTTGAGGGCATTGGGACCTAATATGCCCAGCTTGGCCACACTAATGACATGTTACATCCTTGACGTATCTCTGAGTTATTGGGCTTGTCAAGTGGCACCTACCTAGAGGATCAGAGCATGAATATGAGTTACCGTTAGGGTGTGCATGATCATTCTTAGTATCCTCCCTTTTACTAGGACTAACAATTGAGGATTGGTATTCGGGATAAGCTTCAATATCTAGGGTTTTTTCTAAAATTTGTTCAAATGATAGAGGAAGTCATGGAACCAGAGCACTAACAACTTCATAATTAAGTCCTTCCAAGAGGATGGTGGTTCTATGAGGTTCCATGATTGCAATTGCATAAATTTCCAACAACAGAAATTTCTAGACGTAGGCCAAAACACTTCCCTTGTTTCATACTATAAAACATTGCCTCTTTCTTCCTTAGAGTAGTAAAGAAAATAATTTTCTCCCTAAAAAGGATGATGTATTCTTCCCTACTCATAACTAAAGTATCACAAGTTTGTGCAACCCCCTCCCACCATACTTTGGAAGGTCCATCCTAATAATAGGTAGGAAACCTAAATTATTGATGTGGAGGACAAACCATACCTTTAAAGGAATGCCCTAGTGATAAGACCCAACCGTTAGTTGTATCGACCATTTCATATTCTCCTTCACCCTTGAAATAGGGTGGCTGCATCTTGATGAATTCTATCAAGGAGTGTTCCTAAAGTTTGTCAGAAGTTTGATTCATATCAATACTTTCCTTCATATTGTCAATAAGGAATTGATGGAGGAATGTCAATTTATGCACATAGGTGAAGCCATATTCTAGTATGGAAAATTCATTAGGAGTAATCATGACCACAGGTTTCTCAGGAGTAACTATTCTTTTGGGGGGTAACTTGTGCTTCAAAAGTTCAAAAAGGGGGATCCATGAGAGGCATCTAAAACTTGGGATTTGGAGGAGTTGTATACCCAGAAGCTTACCCTTGTAGGATTTATGACCCACACCCCTAAAGAGGTTTCCTTTCCTGAAAGATAAGGATAACTATGAGAAACCTATTTTTTCCTGAGATAACTAACATCCGTTCGTTACAACTGTAATATCATACTGTAAGTAATGGGTCCCAACGATGGGACTACTACTTACATTTATAATGAAATAAAATAATGCAGTCCAAAATATAAATATCTTATTAAAAGGGAGGGAGTGCATAGTAATTTCCAAAACAATATGGAATAAATAGAAGTGTTAAAAATAGCTAAAGGAAACTAAAGTTATTAAAAGTGAATATAAATGTTTAACCGTAATAGTCCATGTTGGACAAACGAAAGTTTAATTGAACAATCAATTAACAAAGAAGGGACATATGGTCACCTAGTAATCTCATGATGTTCTTCTAAATCTTCTCAGGTTGTTCTGTAACTTGATCTCCAACTTCTTGCTCCACAAATTTAGGCTCTCGTAGAGCTCTAGACTGTAGGTGGTGAAAGAGAACCCATATAGTAAAAAGAGGGAAAAAACTATATGTTAATAACATTGAGTATGTGCTTGATAACATAATTGAGTATTATTCAAGGTGTAAGAGAAAAGTGGGAGATTCCAGTGAAGTAGGGGTTTACATCATGTAGGTGAATTCAAGAGGATATAATAAAAGAATGAGGTAGTAAAACTTAAATGAGAATACATAATCATTTCCAAGATCTTGCCACAATAAATCACAATAATTGTAAAATTGTCCGTGCATGTTGGGCTAAATGAATCTATTGTAGGGATCAAACACCATATAATCTCAAACCAGTGAGAAAGGGGGACTAAAACCCTAATACCCAATATATATATATATATATATATATATATATATATATATGTGTGTGTGTGTGTGTGTGTGTGTGTGTGTGTTTATATATATATATATGTATGTATATATATTTATATTTATATATATATATATAATATGTATGGTGATAAATAAGTGTCACTACTCTAGATTACTAGTCTAATGGCCAAAAAATATAATATGGAAAGATGAAATGTTTCCATAAATGAAGTTTTTAGAAATGTAAACATATTAAAATGTGTAATAAACCCAACATTCAAGGATACTTTCACATTTCAAAAGCAATAAAAAATCTGTATCTCATAGGGTAAAGTAATGGTTCAAAGAAGGGGGAATGTTTAAAGTTACCTCGGTATGGAAAATGGGTTTATACTCAATTCAATGGTCAATCTTAAATAGGAATTGCACATATCTTTCAGACAAGTCTAAATCCTCCAATGTCTTCCTAGAGTTTAGATTTTTGATTCCCAATACCTAATTCCATTGTAAAGATGCTTAATGTTTATTAGGTGTGTATTCTAATTCATCAAACTATATGTGAAAATTATACCATTAAATCGATTAGATATTTTTCATGTCAAAAACATATTTTTTTTATTTTTCTTTTGATCTCTAGATTATTTACTATGAATTTTGAAAGTTTAAGTAATGTTTTGAACTAAACTAAGAGTTGATTGTCCTCTTTGCCCCTCATGCCTAATTATTGATTAACCAGTGTGACATGGAAAATTTGCCCTGTTCATATGTATGCATCACGGTTGATGATTGAAATGAAAATTTTAAATGTTGATTGTACTCATGATGAATGTGACAAAGTAGAGATCATATCAAGGGGTAGACTGGGTATTTTCTCAAGGGTATTCATACCCTACTTCTCATGCCACAGGGGAATTGGTTCTTCAACTCAAGAGATGAACCATATGATTCCATCCCGCTCGCGAGATGGGACCAACCTCAGTAGGTTCACTGAGACAAATGGAGTAAATGAGCTAGAGAATAACTTTTGAGACCACTCGGATCAAAACTTAGCATTTCCAATGAGGTTACAAGGAGGGAGGTGTTTGGAAGTTTATTAAAACCACAGTTCGAACATAGATTAGGGAGATGTGGGGAAAGGATTAGTGGTCATTACCATATGACCACTTTGCAAAACATAGTGGGGTTACACATCGTCAGTAAGAAGTAACTATAGAGAAAGAACCCAGCTCAAAGAGTGTTTTGATGAAGTCTTAGTAGAATTGGGAAAGGGTCAAAGAGTAGGTGGGAACCATTGTCGTTCCTCAATCAAATGTGGGGTAGACTATGGTCTAGAACTAGGTATTTATAGCCATGGAAGTGAGGTTTTTAGGGTACGATTGGGTGTTTCTTCAATCGACCATAAAAGCTCATGAATATTGGGTCGCAATAAATGTCTGATCAGACCGAGTTAGAGGAAAAATTGAGTAGATAGGTCAAGAGATCAGCGAGCATTCATAGCTTGGATATAACACAGTAATGTAGCCATTATTTTAGTTGCAAGCTGGGGTAGAAGACGTCTTGTAGTTGTGCGATGTTCATATGCATTAACTCAGCATCATTGTATCATACACATCCCATACGGTCCGGGTGATAGAGAATTCTCTGTGACTTCATTCAAATGACTGTGCGACACGTTAATATCCTTTATTAATTCCCTCACTTTACATCTCTTCATCTTTAATTTATTAAAGGGTGTATTTGACCTCCTTTTGTCCCCAAATTTTGTAGGTAACCTAATTGGACCTAGAGTAATATGATTTTAGCATTTATTTTTCATTTTGAAAATTTTTAGTGCTTCGATTCTCCATTTAAATGTTTAAGTATCATTTTATTGTATTTCTTCCTCTCTATTGACATTTCTGATTCCAACTAATGTGTTAGTCTTATCTCTGCCCCCCTCCCCCCCACTCATTTGAGTATTCTAGAGAATTAGATATAAAAATTGGGGTAGTGATTCTAAGCTCATATAGACCTTTGAAGAAAATTGATATTATCTAAATATGTTACTTTAAGTGTAAAGTTTCTCAAATTTAAAGGAAAGGTGTGAAATACCATTTTATTGGAAAAAGAGTATTAATATTAGGAGTACATTGAATTGAGTATTTTACAACAAGAAAGTCATGATGAGATGCCAATTGTCAAAACCATGTCACAATAAACTAAATGAGGATATATTGGGGGAAAATATTTTTTTTTTCAAATTGTGATAAAATAAAATGATAAAAACAATGAAAAAGATGTCTTATGTCTAGATTTATAATACTTACAATGAAATTTCATAATATATATATATATATATCAATAAAAAACCCTATATATTGAGTATGGGTGATACAAGTGTTTAAATGTGCATATTGGGTATACTATATTTACTTTAAAGAGGAAGCTAATGCAACAAAGAATTATGGATACACAATATTAATCACAAGACAACATAATATGTTTCCTTATTCAAGATAATTCATCCTAGTAGAATGTACCTTGCATGTAAATGAATGATTCATCAAGAACTATAGAAGTCCATTTTAGCAAAATACATATTCTTATAAAATTTATTCATGAAATTTATTATAAGATAGTTGTAAAAGATGGATTAGATTGAGGAAGAAAATGAATAAAGCCTAAAGAAAAATATTGTGAAATAAATTCTTCAAAGAATGATACTTTTACATAGTGTTACCATATGTATATATATATATATATATATATATATATATATATATACAAATAAGGCTATGAACCTTTGACGAGCAATTAAAACAATGTAGATGGTGGAGAACATATGTGAAGTCATTTGATCACCATCATTATCGAAGTATTGTCACACAAGAAGCACCAACACCATAATCATGTGTGGTGGTTGGGATAAGAGCACTGTTATAGGATTGTGCCATAGTAGGTGGACATGTGTTTTTAGAGACACACTACTATAGGAATATGCACCATATAAGTGTCAACAACACAGGAGGATATGTAGAAACTGTACAACATGGTCGGGTGGCGTGGCTTCTCTTCTCCTTGGTAGATCTGTGTGGGATATCGTAGTAAATGATAGTTGACTTAGAAGCATCACCCATGATGAAGTGATTAAAGTACCACATATAATGGCACAATACAAACAGAAAAATACTAGAATATAGTATGGTACAAATGTTGGTATGTATGCCCAGAGAGGCAATCATATGATGATTGTGATGGGATATTATATAAATGATTGGATTAATAATAATAATAATAAAGGCAAGATTATGACTCATTCTATTTCACTCAGTTATGAGATAATGAGGAAAAGTAATGAATGTATAAATAATAACATTACTCAATGACATATGTCTTCAAGTGCATGACTTGAACAATCAGATCATACATATGTTAAGACTATGTAAATTCTTGATATGTCCCTAGTCGGATGTTATTGTGGAAGGTTGATAGATAGTAATAACACATAACACTAGAGTGTATATTGGTTGATGAGAGAATATAATTAATCATGATATGTAATATCAAACCAAGCACGTAGATACTTGTTAGCGAACAATGTATTGGACAGAACCACCTTGAGAGTGATACATGGAAACCATACTTGGTGGTCATAGTCATCTCTCATAGTGAATGTGGTGATTATGATTCTTAGACCTGAAATCACTACAATCATCACATGTCGTTCTATGTGTTTTGCAATCATCCATTGTGATCTTGAATAAGGGTTGCCATAAAGGTGATGATCGGATGCACTGTGACACATGGGGATGATTGTGAGTGATGTATATGGGATTTGTCCCTCCTACAGGAGTTTGATATCCTAGACACTTGATAAGCGAGACTTATAAAATCATGCGGATGTATATGTGAATCAATATATGATATTGAGGTCACACATATCTCAGTCAGTTTGTGCTAGTTCAAGGAACATGGATTGAACATTGAAAGGATGATGATTCCATGCCTCGAGTTCAATCCAGATATCAGATACGAAGGAATTATACAATCACTATAACACATATTAATGATTGTAAGTTGAAGTTGTTCTCCAACTTTCTATTTACTTGGGGAGCAATGATGTATAACTAGGCACCACTCTTTGTTTGTAATGTCATAATTGGTTATGGACATTCATTGCTGACGTAATATGGAACCTATAGGGTCACACACATAGGATACACCTAGAAGAGGATTTTAATCATGAATGATAATTAAATTGATTATTAAAGTGTTTAAGTATTCAATTTAAGCAACAAATTAACTTACTAGACTCTCAACCGACCGGTTCAAGTGTTGAAACGGCCATTTGGAGTGCCAAGTTGATTGGATATTGCATTGGTTGAATGCTTAATAAACAATATAGAGTTGGAAGTTAGCACAACATAATGATTATGACACCTTGATATGATCTAGATGGATAAAGTGGGTTAATTATAGTTAACTCCCTCCTAAAATATATATGTTAATGTTGAACATGTTCTAACAATTATCTCAATAAAATGTTGATGATACCTTGATAAAATGGGTTAACTTTAGTTAACTCCTTTAGAACATGACAATATGATGTGGGAACCCTAATGCATGGGTAAAGATAAGGACGCAACCCTGACATATGAGATATGTCATGACATAAATAGAGTATCTAAACCCCGGCTTCAACCTTGTATGAAGTGATGGTGCACCCAAGATGCTTGTAAACCTTCTAGGAGTGGTACATGTATGTACTAGACATGATGTTTATAAGATGTTGCACCTAAAGTGGTTCTCTGCATGCATAAGAAGACCTTTTGACTTTTTCTTGAAATCATAGAATGGTTAAATTTTGAGGACAAAATTTCTTTTAAGACGTATAGATGTGATTTACTGAACTTTTGTTAAATTTTAAGGATGAAATTTCTTTTAAGGTGTGTAGGATGTGATAGAGTGCTCTTTTAAAATCCTTTAATCTTTAATAACATATTGGAAATCATATGTTGAGTTATCTTGAGAGTTCCAAGTATTTTGGTAAAGTTGGAGTGGTGATGGATGTTAATATTATGATTAAAATCCCTATGTTTATGCCTTTTTGAAGTATGTAATTGAATGGTCAAACAATTGGGTTTTTGCACCAAATTTGAGTAGAGTGTATCTTGAGAGGTAGTAAAACTATGGTTAAAATTTGGTGACAATTGGAAAATCTTAGAGAAGTTATTTGGGTTTGAAATCAAATGAATCTATGGATGAATTATGTAAACTTGACTATAATATTTGATCTTTTAGCCCAAGTGTAGCTCTTCCTTGGAATTTCACACACCCTTAGGCCCTGATTGGTAGGGTGTTGCTGCAAAAAATATTGTTCGAATGTAATGATTTTTGTTTTACATTTCATTTGGTATGATGCGTTGGGGTGCAGTTCCATGATTTTCTGATACACCTCACTTGGTACGAAAAACACGGAATATGTACCGCGCCCAAAGAGGACGCGGTCGGGTGTAGTTGGCTACTATGAAACTGCTGCTTTACTTCAGACGTGACCCCACTGTACACATTAACAGATTGCTTTCCAGAAAACAGCTGTCACGAGCATAAAAGAGAACAAAAGTAATAAATTTAATGGCCTGTAACCAAACGAAATACTTGCAGTCCGAGAGACACACTTTCTTCTTCGATGGTTTTAAAAACATGCTTTGCGCTCCTAATACACCCTACCAAACAAGGCCTTAGTTGCTGACGTGAAGAAGAGCCACGGATCTGGCATTTTGTAGATCACATCTTAGCCGTAGGCTAATAATCGGTGGACAATATTATCTCTCTTACCCTGCGGTTAGAAGATAGTCAGGGGTGGCTGGAGGCTACGACGTGGTGGCTGGTTTTGCGATAGATCGTGGGTCAAGGCATGACGTTGATCCTAGAATCCACCTCGCCCCTTCTTGGTGAGTCATTTGACCCCTCATTTGTACCCTGACATGAAGAGATGAGTGAGTTCCACCTTCCCGTTCTCATCAGTTCTCCACATCACCAAGCAAGCAAAGCATGAGACGGGGAGAAGAAGGAAGAGTGGTATGGGAGAAGACCTCAACAGCGTTTAAGAATCTTTAAACTTCCACGAATCCAGTGGGAGGTAGCGATTCATGCTTTTGGTTGAGAACGGGATAGACGAACTCGGGGTCGACGGAGAAGAGACCCTGAGTTTGTAATCAAGGATTATGATCTCCCACCCCAATCGGATGATGCGGAGAAGTTCAGCAAGGTTTGACGAAGCTCCTGGAGTCTTTGTGTTGTGCTAGTAGGGACCAGAGGCATATTACCTCTTCTGCACCTCCGCAACAGCCTCAAGCGGCGGCGAGCTCGCGGGTATGGAAATACAGAGGTGCTGGGGAGTTCTGATCAGCCGATGGAGATGCCTTCGAGCGGACGAGGATGATGGACCCTGTGGTAGTAGGCATGGGAAGCCATGGTTGTGCATATGTTCTCACTGGAGATCAAGATGTGGCGGCAGCCCTGCTATGGGAGAACAGATCTAGCGTCCGCGTTACGCACGCAAGAACCGAAGAGGGCGCCTCCAAACCCAATCCAAGACCAAGCTGAATCAGGTCCAGCGCGAGTCAGACCGGCTGAAACAAAATGAACGGCGTTCAAAACTCCTGAACCGGCCGGACACCAGTAAGGCAAGTGAAGTCGGGCCACGTGGCGCAATGTGATTGGCCACAAAAGGTAAAGCTTCAATAAATGTCAGAATCTTGTATAATTCATATAAATTATCTCATTTATCAGAAAAATACAAATGAGGTATCAAAATGTTCAGAGAAATGTGTAGAACAACATGAAACATAATACCAGTCTTTTGAAGCTTAAATGTCAGTAATATCATGTAACATGCTATATACTTGTTTAATGGATAATAAATATCAAATGTATACCTAAAATTATGAGAATGCATTAGTAACTATTAATTGCATTTTAGAATCCATGTGACATCAGATATGATCATGTTATACACATAATTCGGTAATTTTCTTAGAATGTCTATCTAGGGCTTATAACCCTAAATAAAATTCAATTAATAATACATGCTTAATAAATGATTAAATTCACAGAATACCCTCATATGAGTAACTGAAAGATAATATGTAACTCTGATATTAATTTTATACCCGAAATCCATGTTATATGAAGATGACCCTTAATACATTCTATGAAACCCTAAATTTAGGTTTATGATGTAACCTAGGGTTAATATGTGCACAAAATACTATGAAAGCTAATGTTTAGATGATGAACCCTAATTTGTAACATAATTGGAAAGTAACATCAGTAATCTAATTCCAAGATAAGAATCCAAGTGATAATGGAAATATCCTAATGAGATAAGGTAAACCCTAAAATGGATATAACTAGGGTTCAGATGGTGAGAATCTGATGATAGTATATGGTCTTGTCTTTATCAGGGTTTGAACAAGAGGATATAGTGACATAAGGAATATATGACGGTTAGATTTATCTTGATCAAGGTACGCCATTATCTCTTACTTGGCTTATTATACAATATGCTTATGTTATATGTGCAGTAAAATACTTGGCATATGATATTGGATGAAATGATTATTCTTGAATAATATGTTGTTTGATTTTTCATACTTATGGATATGAACACATGAAACATAATATATCTACTCCATTATATAAAAGCACTAAACGCTTTGGTAGTACAATGCTTGGTGACTTAACTCTTTGGTAGTTAGTCACATTGTACATATGATCTAACTCTTTGGTAATCGATCATAAAGGCCTTAATCTTGAGCTACTTGAGAGTCAAGAAAATGCACCAACACCTTCGACGGTCAATGCATGGATATATAATGGAAATGAGCTTAAAATATGTGTTCTCTTTTGTTAATGAACATCTTTGTGCAAGTATATGCTTTTTCTTATATTTTTTTGTAACTACCAAGGATTTGTTTTATCTTATTGCCAAGCTTAGTAATGAAAGGCATATAAAAAGACACGTAGGTGTACTTAGTACAATATTCTTGAATATTGTGCTGATGTGTACCACATGTAATCTTTTGTTTAGGTTGTGGACATGATCTTGAAGGACCAGGATAGTTGAGAGTTGTGTAGCGAGCTGATGTACAGGTGGACCTATTGTCTTAAGATCATGTTGTTTAGTGGTAGTACATGTATATGTAAAAGTTTGTTGTTCAATATGTAATATCAAATGTTGTAACAATTCATCTTGTAATTATATGTTGAATGGTGAACATGTGTTGTATGGATTTATTCTTATTCATGTGCATGTGCTACTGTTTGTTTCCTTCTGACATCCTCTGGTTTTCTTCTTCTTAGCCTAGTGTGTGGTGCTTAAATTGGAATTCTCACTGAGGTGAGGGTTTCAATTTGGACGTCACACATCAGATTAAGTTTTAGAAAATTCGGGGATGTCACACTATTTGTGTGACCCTATAGGTCCCATATCACGTTGGTAGTGAATGTCCATAACTAGCTTATGACATCACAAGCAAAGAGTGGTGCCTAGTCACATGTCATTGGTACCCAACTGAATGGAAAGTTGGGGAGCGACATCAACCTGCAATCTATCTTTGGTGTTATAGTGTTTTTATAGTTCCTTTGTCACTGATATCCAGATTGAACTTCAAGAATGAGTATTCATCCTCTTCAACATTCAATATTGTTTCTTGAACCAGATCAAACTGTCTGATATATATGTAAGCTCAATATCACATATTGACTCACATGTGTATGGCCATACTTTTCTCAGTCTTGATAATCAAGAGACATTGGATATCATACTCCTATCAAGGGACAAATCCCATATCTATCAATCACAATCAATTCCCATTTGTCAAAGCCACCCAATGATCACTGTTATAACGATCCATGTTTCAAGATTGCATTTGATGATGTCAAAGTGTACCCAACGACATGTGATGAGTGCATTGATTTTAGGTCTAAGAATCACAACCACCACCATCACTGTGAGAGTTGACTATGACTTCCATGATGATGGCTTCCATGTGTCTGTCTCACAGTGGATCTGTCTGATACACTATTCTGTAACATGTATATGTGTGCTTGGGCTGATATTGCCATATCATGACCAATGAGATTCAGTCATCAACCAACTCACACTCTGGTCTTATGTTTCATTGTTGTCTATCAACCTTCCAGAATGACAACCGATCAGGGACATAATGATAATATGTATGTGTACTCTTTACATCTGTATGATCTCATTTCTTCCAAGTCTAATACTTGAAGATATACATCATTAAGTAATAATATTCTCTAGACATTTATTATGTTATTCATTATCTCATAACTGAATGTTCAAAATAAATTGGAAGCTTGTGTTTATTATTAATTAAATCATTTATATGTTATGCCATTGATATGATTGGCTCTCTCGGCATACATGACCCACTTGCACTTAGGCCCAATCACCCACGAATCTCATCTCAAGTGACCATACATGACCATCATGCTTTTCCCGCTCTAGTGGTTTTATAGGGGGGTTAGCAACATTTGCTTTAAGTCGGTATTTTGCAATATTTCTCATCTCTTCGATGTACGACTACTCGTATGAGATGGAAGTGTTGTAGTTGTTGGGTTTTAGGAGAGATAGAGAAGGCAGCGGAAACAAAATTTTTCTCTCCCCATAACCCAGAACAAAGGAATCACATCAACGTCTATACAATAGGAAGGATGGTTTGTATAGGCGTACCTTGTCCCGAGGATTGCTCGGAAACGTTACCTCGCGGCTTGTGCGGTCTTCACCTCCGGTCTTGGACGATGTCTGTGCAGCTCCTGGTCTCACCGGGACTGTCAGGATTGACAGCTGTCCTCTGAGCGGCAGAAGTCTCCCGCCTCTGCAGTCGTCTACACAGACTGCCTGGAACTCCGATCTCCTTGTTCCATAAGAAATTGGAAGGAGTCACACCCTCCTATCGGTGTACTAGTCACCGACACACTCTCCTGCAACCAGTCGTTGTTCTGCAGTTGTCTTTCCCTTATTGTGCCTCCCTTATCGGGTAGCACTTGCTCGGGCTCTCCTGGTTACCACAACCATAGAGAACGACAACTTTGCATAGCAACTGGTGTTCTGAGTTGTACATTGAGAAGCCCCCAATACCCCTATATATAGGAGGGTCATGGGACAGGGTTCTCTACCCCAGGTAATGCGGGACTAAAGCAGGAGTAGAAGGGTTCGAGATTTTCCACAAAATCAGACAAACTGTGCAAGTTGAACCGATCAGTTCAGCCCTGAACCGATCGTCTGGGCCCTTGAGCCGATCGGTTCAAGCATGAGCCGATCGGTCCGTGGTCCTAGTCCAAATCAAATTGACTTTCCATGTTCGTTTCCAACTAATCGTATATTAGTCCTTGTCAAAATCAAATTTGACAAGTGAAACAAACTCGGTTGGTCAGCCGACCAGTTCAACTAAGTGAACTGATTAGTTCATTGACCTGAGCCACTTAGCTCACCAGCCTGAGCCGATCAGTTCATCTCCATGAGCCAATCGGTTGGGGCAGTAGATCAGTCAATTGCAGTTTCAATCAATCTGATACTCTAATCATCTGATCCAACACCTTGAATACTATAATTTTGAGCTATCAATCGATTGGGTGTTTAATTGAACTACTAAACTCCTTTAGTAATCAATCCATACAAGATTTATGGAGAAAACTCCTCTTCCAAGAACATGTCCTAATGTGTGTGACCCTACAAGTCCATTTCACGTTGGCAGTGAAAGTCCATAACTCTTATGACTTCACAAGCAAAGAGTGGTGCCTAGTCACACATCAGTTGTAACGACACTCGCCATCGATAAGATAACAAGTGCCATTAACAATAATAAAACATGCGGAAGCAAATCATTTGCAGCGGAGTTACTGAAAATCACTAGAAATTTAAAACTTTTTCAAAGAGATCCATTCACAGGAAAACTCTTTAACCAAGAACCAAAGTGTTTCCATTTCATCCTGGTTCACAAGTACACAACATGTACAATTCCTTTTTAAGGATTACAACATTGACTGCCCTGTTACAAATATACACATGCGGTATAAACACTTTGAGGCACTATGCCAAAACTCCGATTGAATCATTTAAAACTCCGAGGACCTGAGAGTACAGAGACAACACATAGGACTACTATCTATATGACTTGACAGACAATATATCCACCTGAGATCTGATTGTTGTCCTTGTTGTTGTTGTTGCTGCTGCTCTTTTTCTGATCTTAGGGATTTCCTGCCTTGCCTCCCATGCATACCTAAAAATGTTTCTCACGGGGGTGAGACAATTGAAAATTGCCCCAACGAGAGATATAATTCTCCGCCAAAACATTGTTATTGCAGTTTATTAAATTAAAACTGAGCAGGGGTTACTTTTACCATATCAGGTAGAATTATCCATCATAGAACAAAATAAGATAATCTCCTATTCTCAAGGAGAGCATTGCATCTACCCATGGTAGATAAGTAATTCATCTGTCTACTTTGCAGAGAATATAAAGAAACATAAATAACATTTATCCTCTAAGGAATGCACAAAGAAATGCAACATCAGCCAATGAATCTCCGTATTCAATCCTTAAGCAAACATGCTATACGGCTGATTACATTTTACAATCATATTTAAGCTCTGAGGAGATGAGGTATACCGCTCATACTCCAACCGGCCATTGCGAAGTCGAAATCGGTACCATACATAGGTCTAGGGAAGAGCCGGGTTCCCATGACCTCACTGCCTCCCGGTCAGTGCGAGATAACCTACAGGACATCTCGTGTCTCTGCTACATAGTTAGCCAGGGTATACTGGCAACTTCGCTATAGAGGCAGTGTCAGCTGCTCTCTCTTCGCGATCATGAGATTTCATGTTTATCTCCATCGATCCGGTATTAACCTTGGGAGATGTGTACAACATCTGGCCCAAATCATTGGGAGATTAGTGATACATCTATCCCGACCTATTCATGAAGGATTTGAGAGGTTTCTTGTTTACCTCCTCACAATCACTTGAAGAGGACGTAAGGATATTTTCGCCCATTGACCCCCATATATTCAAAAATATACGAAATCCAGGATATGCCGCGGAGCAACCTGTTTCACCATCACCTATTCCTGACGATGATGGATCTATGGTAAGAGCACTACATGAATAGATTTCACTTGATTAATTAAGTACATTATCATATTCTTTTACCATCAGTCAAGTTCTCAAACATATTTTATTCAGACAAATGCTATAAAGAGACATGTACCACTTTCATCAAATACTTATTCACATGGCTCTGAAGCCATTCACATCTTGTCACCTCTCACTAGGAAACAACTTTATTCACATGGCTCACAAGGCCATTCACATCTTGTCACCTCTCACTAGGCAACAACTTTAAAACAAAGGCTTACAAGCACATACTAATCTTGTTACTTCTTTTTAAGTAACAAAAACATAATGGCACATATGGCCAATGAACTCTTATCAAATAAACATCATAGCTCATACCTGGCTATGATCATCACCTCATGAGACCTGCATGATTGTCACACATGACAATAGACTTATCAAGTTCACAACACATCATGCAAAATAGGGTAACACCACTATTCCCTTACTAAGGTTAGGGTTTACCATCAATTAGGGCTTTTCATCCTTTTCACCAAATCTAGGGTTAGGATCACCATTTCACATATAATTAGGGTTTCATATTTGTATTATCACTCCAACCCTAATTTATTGCTACACTCCTCTGGGAGCATTCATTGATATCATAAGTATTCATTCATACTTATTACATTCATCATGCATCATTAAATGATTATCATCACAAGGTATGAGTTTCTCTATCATCCTTAGGTTGGAAATTAACAAAACAACCATGTTAGGTCACTTTCATTTCATCTCTAAGTCAAGCATAGAGCACCACGACCGTGTAACCAAGAACGGCCGTGCAAAGGGAAGCCACCACGGCCGTGCTGCCTTGCACGGTCGTGCAAAGTGAATCCACCACGGCCGTGCTACCTAACACGGTCGTGCTACAAGAGTTCACCTCATGAATCATATTCAAGTATGAATTCTATTCTTTCATTAGGGATTAGGGTTTTACATACCATCTCCCTTCTTTAGAATAGAGATTGCATATAGCATCACCCTTCATTAGGGATTTCATATCACATTGCCCATAATTAGGGTTTACTAATCATTCCCAATTAGGGTTTCTCATGAAATCACCCTCAATTAGGGTTTCACATGGATACACCCTCAGTTAGGTTTTCACATGGATACACCCTCAACTAGGGTTTCACTTGGATACACCCTCAACTAGGGTTTACTATTCATCCTAATTAGTGATTTCATATGTAGACAACCTCTTATTAGGTTATATATGGAATCAACCTCAATTAGGGTTTACATCATGTATTGGAATCCATGCATTTGTTATGCATTATTGATTAGTACCATTAAGGGTGTCTCTCACCTAATTACATTAGGTTTCCAAAAAGGTTTGATCAATTGGACCTTCAATAACATGATGTATCCAATTGAATTAGGGTTTCCAATGTTGATTCCTTCAATCATTGAATTCATGGAACCAATCATCAATTGGACCTATACTCATACTTCAATTGAGTTTAATAGGACAACCTTCAACTGATTTTACCCTCAATTGATCATCAATTAGGGTTTGATTCAATTGAATTAAGGCTTGGAATTGATGATCCTTCAACTCTAATCAATGCAGAACTAGTTGCATTGAAACCATTGAACCATCATCCATATTGGGTATGACCTGACCCCAAACGGTCTTAAGGTCGTTTTGATGACCTCCAAACGGTCTTGAGACCGTTTTCCCATCAAATCACTCAAATCTAAGCCATCCAATTAGAGTTTGGTTCATTGGATTGATCACCAAATCAGCATTACATTGTTTAACAGCTTGGTACCTTTAGACCTTCAAACACCTAACCATACTCAACCCTAGACCTCCAAACGGTCTTGGTTGACCACCAAACGGTCTTGAGACCGTTTGTATGAGCTCCAAACGGTCTTAAGACCGTTTGTCTCATCCAACATTTGGATTCTAGTGAAATTTCATCAAGGTTTGGTCTATCGAGTTGATCAACAAATCAGCACTTAATTGCAATATGATTTGGTACCTTTAGACCTTCAATTGGTCAACTATACTTGACCCCAGACCTCCAAACGGTCTTGAGGTGACCCCCAAATGGTCTTGAGACCGTTTGGGTGATCCCGAAACGGTCTTGAAACCGTTTGGGCTAATCAACCCAAAATCTCCAATTAACTCATTGGAATTTCAGCACTATTTTCAATTAGGGTTTTCCCAATTGAATAACCTTCAACTCACGAGTCCTTGGGAGTTAATCCCTAAAATTTGGTGAGTCATTATACCACATCATTAGGAACAGTAATCCCAAACGGTCAACCCTTTGTCAATGCACTCAAACGGTCTTGAGACCGTTTTCCCAAAAAGTTCAATTAAATCAGATTGATAATCAGCACTTAATCCAATTAGGTTTCCCTAATTGATTAGCCTTCAACTCACGATTCCTGGAAAGTTAATCCCTCAAATTTGGAGGTTCATCAAAAAACATAATTATGAACAAGAATACCAAACGGTCAATGCTTGGTCAACCATCTCAAACGGTTTTGAAACCGTTTTCCCAAACAGGTCAATTTGATCAGGTTGAAAATCAGCACTTAATTCAATTCGATTTGCCTATATGATTTGCCTTCAACCTATGATTACCTTGGAGTTAACCCCTCAAATTTGGTGGGTTAACAGACTACATAATTAGGAACAAAATTCCCAAACGGTCAACGCTTGGTCAACCATCTCAAATGGTTTTGAAACCATTTGCTTCCAAACGGTTTCAAACCGTTTGCCCTTAAACGGTTTGCTGAAACCGCATAGCCAATCAAATTAAAACGATTTGGAGTAGCTATCAAAACCGTTTGGCTTGGTACTTTTATTTGGATAATCATCTAGGATGATTTCATCATCCCCTTCCTTCTAAAAACCAATAATAGCAACCGTTCTTGATGGAAATTGCAGCAAGAAACAAGAGTGCATCAAATTGAAGAAATCAATCAACAAAGCATAGAGAATTGATGCAATAGCAATGTTTAAGGGTTTAAGTTATAAAACCCGCCTCCAATTGAGATCCAAAGCTCCATGTCCACGGCAACAATGGTGGATTCAACTCCTTTCACCATTACAAGGCTCGTCCTCATGGTTTGAGCAAAAAGAAATGGTTAGGATTGAAGAGGGAATCGAAATAGGAAGGAATCCATAATTTATTTTCGATTTCCACCATAGAATCATGAAGAACAAGGGTCAAGAAGCTTACCAACAGGTTGGGGCTCGTCCTCCTATTTCTCCCAAGTCCCTTTGAGCTCATCCAAAGCAAAGGAAGAAGAAAGGGCCGAAAAAGCCTTTCAATTGATTTGGAAAAGGCACTTTTATAAGGAAATTGATGAGAGAGAAAATGCCTTATAAAAATCCAATTAATCCCAAAATGTGGCCGCCTCTTCCCCCTCATCTTCCTTGGGTACGAGAAATCTTCATGTGATTTTAATTCTCCTTCATTATCCTCAATTTAAAAAAAAGCAAATTAAGCACCTTAATGCTTATTATATTAATATCCCATATGTGAGTGGAAATTACTTTTCTTTATAATAAGATGAGTGGAATTTCACCTACTTAAGATATTTTCGTTCCTTATCTTGGAAAAGGAACTTCCATAATTATTAAAAATCAACCAATAACACTTTGGTTGAAGGCCTATTAATTAATACATTCATTTTTGCCCTAAATTGAATTAGGGTTTCACTTAGGATTAAATCTTGATTATTTTAATATCAAGATTCTCTCTCCTCCAACTTAATTCAAATGACATGACCCTCTCATTTTCTTTGCTCTAAATGATGCCAAGAAACATTAAGGACCTTATTGAAGTGGTAATTTGCATATTGAACCCTAGATTTTGGGTAAATTGCACTTTACTCCAAAACTAGGTTTTAATGCACAAGGATTGCTTTACAAGCTTAATCTTGGTGTCCAAGCTTGTGGAAACCATACTACTACATCATATTCATCCTTATGATGTCTCAACATCAGAGGAACATCTTATCATGTGAAATTTGCAAGTTAACCCCTCAAATTGGGTAATTTGCACTTTAGTCCAAAATAAGCAATCATTGCTTCAACATTGTTCAAACAGGACCAAAATTGAAACATAGGTTTCTATTGAGCCCTAATCACTTTTCATAAGATAAGATTAAGCATATAATCATTTTTCTCAATCAAAACACCTAGGGTTAAAGCATAACCCAGGTTAGGGATGTTACATCAGTGCTACCCAAGTGAAATAGAAAGTTGGAGAACAACTTTCAATCCTACAATTTGTGAATGGTGTTACAGTGAATGTATAATTCCTTTGTCACTAATGTCCTGAATGAACTCAAGGCATGGTGCAGTCATCCTTTCAACATTCATTCATTTCGTTGATCTCAGAGCAGACTGGGTGAGATGTGTGTGACATCAATATCACATATTGATTCACACATACATGCACATGCCTTTCTCAATCCTACTCATCAAGTGGCCATGGATATCAAACTCCCTTAGGAGGGAAAAATCCCATATCTATCACTCACCCCTCAAAATCTCCATGTGTCAAAGTCACCCAATCATCACCTTTATAACAACCCATGTTTCAGGACTGCATTTGATGATGTCAAAGTGTACCCAACGACATGTGTTGAGTGTATTGTTTTCAGGTCGAAGAATCACACTCACCACCATCCTTGTGAGAGCTGACTGTGACTGCCAACTCATGTTTCCATGTGTCACTCTCACGGTGGGTCTGTCCGGTACACTTGTTCTCTAACAAGTACCTATTTGCTTAGTTTGATATCACTATATCATGACTAATGAGATTCTGTCATCAACCAACACACAATCTAGTCTTTAGTGTTATTGATGTCTATGGTTATTTCCACAATAACAATCGACTAGGGATTGAACAAGAATGCATACTCTTAACATCTGTTTGATCTCATCATTTAGGTCCTCAACCCAAAAGCATACGTCATCGAGTAAAACAATTCTTTAGACATCTATCATGTTACACTATCATCTCAGAAATAGTTAAAACATATAGATCGGAAATTGCCTTTATTATTATTCAAATCATTTACAAAGTGTCCCATTACAATCATCACATGACTTCCTCTATGGGAATACATACCAACAGACTCCCACTTGAACTTAGAGCCAGTCACCTAGGAACCTCAGTCCTTGTGACCTAGCATGACCATCATGCTTCTGCTAAGAAAGGGCCTTCGTCGGTGGATCAGTTATGTTGTCTTCAGTTGGTACTTTGCAAATCTTCACATCTCCTCGTTGTATGATCTCTCGTATGAGATGGAAGCACCGCAGTATGTGCTTGGACCACTGATGTGATCTGGGCTCCTTATCTTGAGCAATAGCTCCATTATTGTCACAATAAAGCTCAATTATGTCATAGCTAATGGGAACTACAACAAGTTCATTGATGAACTTCCTGATCCACATAGCCTTCTTTGTTGCATGTGAAGCAACGATATACTCAACCTCTATAGTAGAATTAACAACTATTTCTTGGTTGGAACTCTTCCTGCTCACAACTCCATTATTTAGACAAAATACAAATCCTAACTATGATTTGTAATCATCTTTGTCGGTTTGGAAGCTTGCATCGGCATAACCTCTTACAACCAGTTCTTCCTCGCCGCCGTATATAAGGAACTGATCCTTAGTCCTTCACAAGTACTTGAGGATGTTCTTTACGGCTGTCGAGTGAGCATCCTAGGATCTGACTGGTACCTGCTCATCATGCTGAGGGCATACGAGACATCTGGGCATGTGCAAAACATAGCGTACATGATGGGTCTGATGGCTAATGCATATGGGATCCCATTCATACGCTCTCTCTCTTCATAAGATTGGGGACATTGAGCTCTAGAGATGGTGACTCCATGTAGCATGGGGATGTTGCCTCTCTTTGAGTTCTCCATGCTGAACTGCTTCAACACTTTGTCAATGTACATGCTTTGACTTAGTCCAATAATCCTTTTTGATCTATCTCTATAGATCTTAATACCTAGAATGTAGGATGCTTCTCCTAAATCCTTCATTGAGAAAGTATTCCCAAGCCAAGTCTTAACCTTTTCTAAGGTTGTGACATCATTCCCCGTCAATAGTATGTCATCCACATACAGTATGAGGAATATGTTCGTGCTCCCACTAACCTTCTTGTACACACAAGGTTCATCTTCATTTTGAATAAATCCAAACGCTTTGACTTCCTCATCAAATTGAAGATTCCAACTCCGAGATGCTTGCTTCAATCCATAGATTGACCTTTGTAGCTTACAGACTTTATTGGCATTCTTTGGATCTACAAAACCTTCAGGTTGTGTCATATACACATCCACATTTATATTCCCATTAAGGAATGCGGTTTTAACATCCATTTTCCAAATCTCAAAGTCATAGTAAGCCGCAATAGCAAGCATGATCCTGATTGTAACATCCCTGACCTGGGTTATGCTTTAACCCTAGGTGTTTTTATTAAGAAAGATGATTATATGCTTAATATTATCTTATGAAAAGTGATTAGGGCTCATGAGGAACTTATGTTTCAATTTTGGTCCTGTTTGAACAATGTTGAAGCAATGTTTGCTTATTTTGGACTAAAGTGCAAATTACCCAAGTTGAGGGGTTAAATTGCAAATGTTGCATGATAAGATGTTCCTCTGATGTTGAGACATAATAAAAATGAATATGATGTTGTGCTATGGTTTCCACAAGCTTGGACACCAAGATTAAGCTTGTAAAGCAATCCTTGTGCATTAAAACCTAGTTTTGGAGTAAAGTGCAATTTACCCAAAATCCAGGGTTCAATATGCAAATTACCACTTCAATAAGGTCTTTAATATTTCTTGGCATCAGGTAGAGCAAATAAAATGAAAGGGTCATCTCATTTGAATTAAGTTGGAGGAGAGAGAATCTTGATATTTAAATAATCAAGATTTAATCCTAATTGAAACCCTAATTCAATTTAGGGCAAAAATGAATGTATTAATTAAAGGGCCTTCAACCAAAATGTTATTGGTTGATTTTGAATAAGGATTGACGTTCTTTTGCCAAGATAAGGAACGAAAATATCTTAAGTAGGTGAAATTCCACTCACCTTATTATAAAGAAAAGTAATATCCACTCACATATGGGATATTAATATAATAAGCATTAAGGTGCTTAATTTGCTTTTCCTTAAATCATGGATAATTGAGAGGAATATGAGGAAATGAAGATAGCCTCGTCCTTAAGGATTTTGAGGGGAATTTGAGGGGGAAGAGGCGGTCATGTTTTTGGAATTAAATGCATTTTGATAATGCATTTTCTCTCTCATCAATTTCTTTATAAAAGTGCCATTTCCAAGCCCAAACCAAGGCCTTTTTCGGATTTTCTTCTTCCCCTTGCTTGAAAAACCGACCAAGGAGCTAGGGAGGAGCAGGGAGCACGTCCCCAACCTGTGGGTAAGCCCTTGACCTTCGTTCTCCTTGATTTCATGGTGGAAATCGAAAATAAATTATGGATTCCTTCTTATTTCGATCTCCTCTTCAACCCTAGCCAACTTTTTCATCCAAAAGCTTGAGGACGAGCCTAGGGGGAGTTGCAATAGCTTCATCCACCATTGTTTTCGTGGTGTTGGAGCTTTGGAGCTCAATTAGAGGCAGGTTTTATAGCTTAAACCCTTAAACATTGCTATTGCATCAATTCTCTATGCTTTGTTGATTGATTTCTTCAATTTGATGAACTCTTGTTTCTTGCTGCAACTTCCATCAAGAACGGTTGCCGTTCTTGGTTGTTAGAAGGAAGGGGATGATGACATCATACTTGATGCTTATCCAAAGAAAATTACCAAGCCAAACGGTTTTGATAGCTACTCCAAATCGTTTTAATTTGATTGGCTATGCGGTTTCAGCAAACCGTTTAAGGGCAAACGGTTTGAACCGTTTGCGAGAAAACGGTTTCAAAACCGTTTGATATGGTTGACCAAGCGTTGACTGTTTGGGAATCTTGTTCCCAATTATGTAGGATGATGACCCTCCAAATTTGAGGGGTTAAATCCAAAGGAATCGTGAGTTGAAGGCCAATCAATTAGGCAAATCGAATTGAATTAAATATTGATTTTCAACCTTCTCAACTTGACCTGCTTGGGAAAACGGTTTCAAAACCATTTGAGATGGTTGACCAAGCGTTTACCGTTTGGTATTCCTGTTCATAATGATTTTTGGTAATGACCCTCCAAATTTTATGGATTAAATCCAATGGAATCATGAGTTGAAGGCTAATCGATTAGGGAAACCTAATTGGATTAAGTGCTGATTTTCAATCTGATTTAATTTACCTTTTTGGGAAAACGGTTTCAAAACCATTTGAGTGCGTTGACCAAGCATTGACCGTTTGGGATTACTGATCCTAATTATGTTGTATAATAACTCACCAAATTTGAGGGGTTAATTCCCAAGGAATCGTGAGTTGAAGGCTAATCAATTAGGCAAACCCTAATTGAAATTAGTGCTGAAATTCCAATGAGTTAATTAGAGATTTTGGGTTGATTAGCCCAAACGGTTTCAAGACCGTTTGGGGGTCACCCCAAGACCGTTTGGAGGTCTGGGGTCAAGTATAGTTGACCAATTAAAGGTCCAAAGGTACTAATCATATTGCAATGAAGTGCTGATTTGTTGATCAACTCGATAGACCAATCCTTGATGATTTTTCACTAGAATCCAAAGGATGGATGGGCCAAACGGTCTCAAGACCGTTTGGAGCTCATCCAAACGGTCTCAAGACCGTTTGGTGGTCACCCAAGACCGTTTGGAGGTCTAGGGTTGAGTATGGTTAGGTGTTTGAAGGCCTAAAGGTACCAAGTTGATCTGCAATAAATTGTTGAATTGGTGAACACTTCAATGATTCAAACCCTACTTGGATGGCTTGGTTTTGAGTGATTTGATGGGAAAACGGTCTCAAGACCGTTTGGAGGTCATCCAAACGACCTCAAGACCGTTTGGGGTCAGGTCATACCCAATTTGGATGATGGTTCAATGGTTTCAAAGTAACTAGTCTTACATTGATTAGTGTTGTTGAATCATCGATTCTAAACCCTAATTCAATTGAATCAAACCCTAATTGATGACCAATTGAGGGTCAATTGAGGGTCAAATCAGTTGAATATTGACCTATGAAACTCAATTGAAGTATGAGGGTAGGTCCAATTGATGACTGGTTCCATGAATCCAATGATTGAAGGAATCAACATTGGAAACCCTAATTCAATTGGATGTTTTATGTAATGGAGGTCCAATGTGATTGAATCTCTTGAGAATTAAGATGATGAATGATCCATTGACCCAATGATGATTAGTAATGATAAACAAAGAAGGTACAAAGGTTGAAACCCTAACAGTACCTAAGGGACTAGTACCAATTAAGGAATGAATCCCTAATTGCTTATTGGACCAATGACTTGATACACTACGTTAATCATAGTGGTATGCTCTTGATTGAAGGGTTGATATGACCTAATCAATTTGAGATGATGTTAACATGAATTCATACATGAATATGATTCATGTGGTGATTAAGGGTATGATCCTTAAGAAGAGAGATCATGAAACCCTAATCATGAATATAAATCCTAATTGACAGGGCTTTTGGGTTCTAACCCTAACTGAGGGCAATTCTAAATGTAACCCTAATCTAGGGTGAGGATGTAACCCTAAGTCAGGGTAGTGATGTGTGAAACTCCAATTTAGGGAAATGAGATGTAAAACCCTAATTGGGATGAATAGTGAATATCTAATTATGGACAATTGAATGAAATCCTAATGGAGATGCATAGTAAACCCAAATTGTGGGTGACTATGGTAGAAACCCTAGTTGAGGGTGATTCCATGAGAAACCCTAGTTGAGGGTGATTCCATGAGAAACCCTAATTAAGAGTTAACATCACATGAAGCTCTAATGCTATGTTGTGATGAGAGGCCCTAAGAAGGGTGAAGGTATGTGAGACTCTAATGTGGAGTCATAATGCATAAAGCCCTAATCTTGGGCAATATGACAATGAATTATAATCCTAATTTTAAATAAGGGTATAAGGAAACCCTAATGATGAGATAGAATGAATGGCCTTATAAAGGTGAAACATTTCATGTGGTTGATTATAGGCAAGCTTATAGCAAGTAATGCTTTAACTTGAGATGAGTCTATATTATTAAAGATAGTTGGACCATTCTTATGTGTGACCTATGCACTTCATAGTAAGGGTGATAGGTTAATGGATGAAAGGATTAAGATGGGAAAATACCTTAATCCAAGATAAGATGATAACTTAAGGAAGTTGAAAGTGATGAGGAAAGTGATATATCAATATGTGATAAATATCACTTTTAGCATTACAGGATTGATATAGTTCAATACCTGGAATAGTTGCACAGGATTAGCATAGTCTAATACCTGGAATAACATCTGCACATGATTGGTTAAACTCCAATATCTGGAATAGTGTCACAGGATTGGCTAACTCCCAATACCTGGAATGATAACACAGGATTGGCTAACTCCCAATACCTGGAATGATAACACATGATTGGCTAACTCCCAATACCTGGAATGATAACACAGGATTGGCTAACTCCCAATACCTGGAATGATAACACAGGATTGGTTAAATCCCAATACCTGGAATAATAACACAGGATTGGCTAACTCCCAATACCTGGAATGATAACACAGGATTGGCTAACTCCCAATACCTGGAATGATAACATAGGATTGGCTAACTCCCAATATGTGGAATGATAACACAGGATTGGTTAAATCCCAATACCTGGAATAATAACATAGGATTGGCTAACTCCCAATACCTGGAATAATAACACAGGATTGGCTAACTCCCAATACCTAGAATGCACAGGATTGACATAGATCAATACCTGGAATAATAACACAGGATTGGCTAACTCCCAATACCTGGAATGCACAGGATTGGCTAACTCCCAATACCTGGAATAATAACACAGGATTGGCTAACTCCCAATACCTGGAATGCACAGGATTGACATAGATCAATACCTGGAATAATAACACAGGATTGGCTAACTCCCAATACCTGGAATAATAACACAGGATTGGCTAACTCCCAATACCTAGAATGCATAGGATTGGCTAACTCCCAATACCTGGAATACTAACACAGGATTGACATAGATCAATACCTGGAATAGTTGCACAGGATTGACATAGATAAATACCTGGAATAGTTGCACAGGATTGACACAGATCGATACATGGAATGGTTGTACAGGATTGACATAGATCAATACCTGGAATGGATACACATGAATAATATAAATCTAATGCTTGTACTAGTTGCACAGGATTGGTGTAATCTAATGCCTCGAATACTTATATAGGATTGGTATAGACCAATGCCTGAATAAGACATGATGATGTACACTCTCATGTCCATTATAACCAAAATCTGTTTAGCAGATTGGCTAAGGCCAATAAGTTGAAACAAGAATGTCTCATGGGTGACATATCAAGATAATGAGTGTCACAAGAGAATGTCTCATGGGTGACATATCAAGATAATGAGTGTCACAAGAGAATGTCTCATGGGTGACATATCAAGATAATGAGTGTCACAAGAGAAGTTTGATATGATGGTATAATATGGAGGATAAATGATATACATGTTCTTCCTATTCCTTATTAAGAGAATGCTTTAAACTGCTTATCATCTGCCTAGTTTTATATCCTTAATTGCAATAATAATGTTTTGGCGGAGAGTTATATCTCTCACTGGGGCAATTTACAATTGTCTCACTCCCGTGGGATCCAACATTTTTAGGTGGACGCGGAAAAAGAGGCAGATACTCTTTTGCAGGAAAAGGAAAGCAACAACTTGGGCAGCAGCGGGATCTTAGGTGGAGGCATTGACTGTCAAGTCATATAGCTAGAAGTCCTATGTGTCGTCTCTGTACTCTCAGGTCCTTGGAGTTTTCAGTCTTTGTTTTTGATATATCAAACTGAGGTTTTGGCTTGATGCCTCGAGATTCATATGTTGTCTGTATATAATGTTCATAAGGTAGCTGATGTTGTAGTCTCTGAAAAGAGATGGTAAAGATTATATACGTTTGAACCAGAATGTAAATGTTATACAATGGTTCTTGTTGTAAAGGATTTCCTATGTGTGGATCTCTTTGCAAAAAGTTTTAATTTTTAGTGATTTTTGGTAATCCGATGTTAGTGATTGCTTCCGCTTAGTTAATAATGTTTGTTCGATCGACGTTGTTACAATTGTGGTATCAGAGCTCTAGGTTCGTTGAGTCTACATAGACATAGGACTAAGTTGTTGAGTCTGTGTTAGTGTCCTCCAGTATACCCTATAATGATTTCTGCTTGTGCAGAGAAAGCGTAAAGTTTTAAAATGACTGGAGAGCACAAAGAACACATTGCTAAGGGCAATGTTGTTGCACCAAGAAGAGGTGCAAGGGATTAGACAAGAATATAATGAGTGCCTGAGAATCCCCATTAAGACCTGATCAGGATAGAGAATCCTATGATCATGCTCTTATTGGGAAGATTAGGGCAACAGTAATGCATATAAGTGAACTGGATGCTAGCCTTATAACCTAGGTTATCAGTCCTTAATACAGAAAGCTTGAGCTTTAAAAGAGTTCCTGAATGAATTAGTCATGTGGGAACAAGGGAAAATGTGGAAAAGATTAACTTATAGCAAGAAAGTGGACTCTGCCATGAGTTCATACAGATAATAAATCTGTGATGGTAGTGCCCAAGAAGGGGCAATAAGCTGAGAAGTAGGGAATGGTCTCTATAATTCTAGAGACATTTGCCTAATGGTTTTAAAAAGCCAAGTTTTTGGTACTAATAGTGCAATAAATGCCTAGTGTACCAGGGAAGTAGCCACTAAGTAAGTGCAAAGGTCTTAACCTTTCACCTGTAAGATTCTATGGCTTAGTTTTTGCTTCAGTAATAAGACTAGTAAGACCATGATATGAGTACAAGGTATGTTATAAATGTGTACATGTTGAGTACACTAAACCCTTTTTGTTATAAAAAAAAAGATTCTTGATTTTGTTTTCCCTATTGGTTGCTATATAGGGAAGAAATGATGAGAACTAGAATTTGAATTATGTTCAATATTCTTTTAAATACTCTATATTGATCTTACCTCTATGAAAGAGGAAGAGGTATAGAAGAGATGCCTGGATAAAATCCAAGAATGTTAAATCTTATGTTATGATAATATGAAACACAAGAAATATGATAGCATGTAAGTGCATACTACTTGATCTCAGTACTTGTAAACCCTGATCAGGTATACAACTATTGATGATAAAGTGAGTATGGAAACTCTTAGATTGATATCTTTTTGATTGCCCTGATCAAGCAATCATTCTGAGACAATCTAATGAGTATCATGAAATTGGAAATATGATAAAAAGAAAGATGAGAAAATGATGTGTTTTCAACACATGTGACTGATACCAAGGTAAGAGATTCTGGTATCTGAGAATTATCAGATGGTTTAGGTTGGCTACCCGAAATGGTCAAGTATGAAATCAGTCTCATTATGTAAAATGATATGAACATCATATGTTAGGGGTTTATGCTTTGCATAAACATAACAACTAAATATGTCTTTAAGATAAGATCTCAATTGACTCTATGAGAATATTGTGTGAAGGAACTTTGTGCTGATCAAAGTTCTATGATGTCTCCATAACAATTAGGTGTTATGAAGAGACATGATGATATGATGAAATGAATAATATATGTTCCCTTTTTATCTGGGATTTCGGGGACGAAATCCTTGTTAGGGGTTTATAATTTGTAACATCCCTGACCTGGGTTATGCTTTAACCCTAGGTGTTTTGATTAAGAAAGATGATTATATGCTTAATATTATCTTATGAAAAGTGATTAGGGCTCATGAGGAACTTATGTTTTAATTTTGGTCCTGTTTGAACAATGTTGAAGCAATGTTTGCTTATTTTGGACTAAAGTGCAAATTACCCAAGTTGAGGGGTTAAATTGCAAATGTTGCATGATAAGATGTTCCTATGATGTTGAGACATCATAAAAATGAATATGATGTACTGCTATGGTTTCCATAAGCTTGGACACTAAGATTAAGCTTGTAAAGCAATCCTTGTGCATTTAAACCTAGTTTTGGAGTAAAGTACAATTTACCCAAAATCCAGGGTTCAATATGAAAATTACCACTTCAATAAGGTCCTTAATGTTTCTTGGAATCAGGTAGAGCAAATAAAATGAGAGGGGCATCTCATTTGAATGAAGTTGGAGGAGAGAGAATCTTGATATTAAAATAATCAAGATTTAATCCTAATTGAAACCCTAATTCAATTTAGGGCAAAAATGAATGTATTAATTAAAGGGCCTTCAACCAAAATGTTATTAGTTGATTTTGAATAAGGATGGACGTTCTTTTGCCAAGATAAGGAACGAAAATATCTCAAGTAGGTGAAATTCCACTCACCTTATTATAAAGAAAAGTAATATCCACTCACATATGGGATATTAATATAATAAGCATTAAGGTGCTTAATTTGCTTTTCCTTAAATCATGGATAATTGAGAGGAATATGAGGAAATGAAGATAGCCTCGTCCTTAAGGATTTTGAGGGGAATTTGAGGGGGAAGAGGCGGTCATGTTTTTGGAATTAAATGCATTTTAATAATGCATTTTCTCTCTCATCAATTTCTTTATAAAAGTGCCATTTCCAAGCCCAAACCAAGGCCTTTTTCGGATTTTCTTCTTCCCCTTGCTTGAAAAACCGACCAAGGAGCTAGGTAGGAGCAGGGAGCACGTCCCCAACCTGTGGGTAAGCCCTTGACCTTCGTTCTCCTTGATTTCATGGTGGAAATCGAAAATAAATTATGGATTCCTTCTTATTTCGATCTCCTCTTCAACCCTAGCCAACTTTTTCATCCAAAAGCTTGAGGACGAGCCTAGGGGGAGTTGCAAGAGCTTCATCCACCATTTTTTCCGTGGTCTTGGAGTTTTGGAGCTCAATTGGAGGCGGGTTTTATAACTTAAACCCTTAAACATTGCTATTGCATCAATTCTCTATGCTTTGTTGATTGATTTCTTCAATTTGATGGACTCTTGTTTCTTGCTGCAATTTCCATCAAGAATGGTTGCTGTTCTTGGTTGTTCGAAGAAAGGGGATGATGACATCATCCTATATTCTTATCCAAAGAAAATTAGCAAGCCAAACGGTTTTGATAGCTACTCCAAATCGTTTTAATTTGATTGGCTATGCGGTTTCAGCAAACCGTTTAAGGGCAAATGGTTTGAAACCATTTGGGAGAAAACGGTTTCAAAACCATTTGAGATGGTTGACCAAGCGTTGACCGTTTGGGAATGTTGTTACTAATTATGTAGGCTGATGACCATCCAAATTTGAGGGGTTAACTCCAAAGTAATCGTGATTTGAAGGCCAATCAATTAGGCAAATCGAATTGAATTAAATGTTGATTTTCTACCTGATCAACTTGACCTGCTTGGGAAAACGGTTTCAAAACCGTTTGAGATGGTTGACCAAGCGTTGACCGTTTGGGATTCCTGTTCATAATGATGTTGGGTAATGACCCTCCAAATTGTATGGATTAACTCCAAGGGAATCATGAGTTGAAGGCTAATCAATTAGGGAAACCTAATTGGATTAAGTGCTGATTTTCAATCTGATTTAATGGATCTTTTTGGGAAAATGGTTTCGAAACCGTTTGAGTGCGTTGAACAAGCATTGACCGTTTGGGATTACTGATCATAATTATGTTTTATAATAACTCACCAAATTTGAGGGGTTAATTCCCAAGTAATCGTGAGTTGAAGGCTAATCAATTAGGCAAACCCTAATTGGAATTAGTGCTGAAATTCCAATGAGTTAATTAGAGATTTTGGGTTGATTAGCCCAAACGGTTTCAAGAACGTTTGGGGATCACCCAAACGGTCTCAAGACCGTTTGGGGGTCACCCCAAGATCGTTTGGAGGTCTGGTGTCAAGTATAGTTGACCAATTAAAGGTCCAAAGGTACTAATCATATTGCAATGAAGTGCTGATTTGTTGATCAACTCGATAGACCAATCCTTGATGATTTTTCACTAGAATCCAAAGGATGGATGGGCCAAACGGTCTCAAGACCGTTTGGAGCTCATCCAAACGGTCTCAAGACCTTTTGGTGGTCACCCAAGACCGTTTGGAGGTCTAGGGTTGAGTATGGTTAGGTGTTTGAAGGCCTAAAGGTACCAAGTTGATCTGCAATAAATTGCTGAATTGGTGAGCACTTCACTGATCCAAACCCTACTTGGATGGCTTTGTTTTGAGTGATTTGATGGGAAAACGGTCTCAAGACCGTTTGGAGGTCATCCAAACGAACTCAAGACCATTTGGGGTCAGGTCATACCCAATTTGGATGATGGTTCAATGGTTTCAAAGTAACTAGTCTTACATTGATTAGTGTTGTTGAATCATCGATTCTAAACCCTAATTCAATTGAATCAAACCCTAATTGGTGACCAATTGAGGGTCAATTGAGGGTCAAATCAGTTGAAGATTGACCTATTAAACTCAATTGAAGTATGAGGGTAGGTCCAATTGATGACTGGTTCCATGAATCCAATGATTGAAGGAATCAACATTGGAAACCCTAATTCAATTGGATGCTTTATGTAATGGAGGTCCAATGTGATTGAATCTCTTGAGAATTAAGATGATGAATGATCCATTGACCCAATGATGATTAGTAATGATAAACAAAGAAGGTACAAAGGTTGAAACCCTAACAGTACCTAAGGGACTAGTACCAATTAAGGAATGAATCCCTAATTGCTTATTGGACCAATGACTTGATACACTACGTTAATCATAGTGGTATGCTCTTGATTGAAGGGTTGATATGACCTAATCAATTTGAGATGATGTTAACATGAATTCATACATGAATATGATTCATGTGGTGATTAAGGGTATGATCCTTAAGAAGAGAGATCATGAAACCCTAATCATGAATATAAACCCTAATTGACAGGGCTTTTGGGTTCTAACCCTAATTGAGGGCAATTCTAAATGTAACCCTAATCCAGGGTGAGGATGTAACCCTAAGTCAGGGTAGTGATGTGTGAAACTCCAATTTAGGGAAATGAGATGTAAAACCCTAATTGGGATGAATAGTGAATATCTAATTATGGACAATTGAATGAAATCCTAATGGAGATGCATAGTAAACCCAAATTGTGGGTGACTATGGTAGAAAACCTAGTTGAGGGTGATTCCATGAGAAACCCTAGTTGAGGGTGATTCCATGAGAAACCCTAATTAAGAGTTAACATCACATGAAGCTCTAATGCTATGTTGTGATGAGAGGCCCTAAGAAGGGTGAAGGTATGTGAGACTCTAATGTGGAGTCATAATGCATAAAGCCCTAATCTTGGGCAATATGACAATGAATTATAATCCTAATTTTAAATAAGGGTATAAGGAAACCCTAATGATGAGATAGAAGGAATGGCCTTGTAAAGGTGAAACATTTCATGTGGTTGATTATAGGCAAGCTTATAGCAAGTAATTCTTTAACTTGAGATGAGTCTATATTATTAAAGATAGTTGGACCATTCTTATGTGTGACCTATGCACTTCATGGTAAGGGTGATAGGTTAATGGATGAAAGGATTAAGATGGGAAAATACCTTAATCCAAGATAAGCTGATAACTTAAGGAAGTTGAAAGTGATGAGGAAAGTGATATATCAATATGTGATAAATATCACTGTTAGCATTACATGATTGATATAGTTCAATACCTGGAATAGTTGCACAGGATTAGCATAGTCTAATACCTGGAATAACATCTGCACAGGATTGGTTAAACTCCAATATCTGGAATAGTGTCACAGGATTGGCTAACTCCCAATACCTGGAATGATAACACATGATTGGCTAACTCCCAATACCTGGAATGATAACACAGGATTGGCTAACTCCCAATACCTGGAATGATAACACAGGATTGGCTAACTCCCAATACCTGGAATGATAACACAGGATTGGTTAAATCCCAATACCTGGAATAATAACACAGGATTGGCTAACTCCCAATACCTGGAATGATAACACAGGATTGGCTAACTCCCAATACCTGGAATGATAACACAGGATTGGCTAACTCCCAATACCTGGAATGATAACATAGGATTGGTTAAATCCCAATACCTGGAATAATAACACAGGATTGGCTAACTCCCAATACCTGGAATAATAACACAGGATTTGCTAACTCCCAATACCTGGAATGCACAGGATTGACATAGATCAATACCTGGAATAATAACATAGGATTGGCTAACTCCCAATACCTGGAATGCACAGGATTGGCTAACTCCCAATACTTGGAATAATAAAACAGGATTGTCTAACTCCCAATACCTGGAATGCACAGGATTGACATAGATCAGTACCTGGAATAATAACACAGGATTGGCTAACTCCCAATACCTGGAATAATAACACAGGATTGGCTAACTCCCAATACATGGAATGCACAGGATTGGCTAACTCACAATACCTGGAATAATAACACAGGATTGACATAGATCAATACCTGGAATAGTTGCACAGGATTGACATAGATCAATACCTGGAATAGTTGCATAGGATTGACACAGATCGATACCCGGAATGGTTGTATAGGATTGACATAGATCAATACCTGGAATGGATACACAGGAATAATATAAATCTAATGCTTGTACTAGTTGCACAGGATTGATGTAATCTAATGCCTGGAATCTTATATAGGATTGGTATAGACCAATGCCTGAATAAGACATGATGATGTACACTCTAATGTCCATCATAACCAAAATCTGTTTAGCAGATTGGCTAAGGCCAATAAGTTGAAACAAGAATGTCTCATGGGTGACATATCAAGATAATGAGTGTCACAAGAGAATGTCTCATGGGTGACATATCAAGATAATGAGTGTCACAAGAGAATGTTTCATGGGTGACATATCAAGATAATGAGTGTCACAAGAGAATGTCTCATGGGTGACATATCAAGATAATGAGTGTCACAAGAGAAGTTTGATATGATGGTATACTATGGAGGATAAATGATATACATGTTCTTCCTATTCCTTATTAAGAGAATGCTTTAAACTGCTTATCATCTGCCTAGTTTTATATCCTTAATTGCAATAATGATGTTTTGGCGGAGAGTTATATCTCTCGCTGGGGCAATTTACAATTGTCTCACCCTCGTGGGATCCAACATTTTTAGGTGGACGCGGACAAGGAGGCAGATACTCTTTTGCAGGAAAAGGAAAGCAACAACTTGGGCAACAGTGAGATCTCAAGTGGAGGCACTGACTGTCAAGTCATATAGCTAGAAGTACTATGTGTCGTCTCTGTACTCTCAGGTCCTCGGAGTTTTCAGTCAGTGTTTTTGATATATCAAACTGAGGTTTTGGCTTGATGCCTCGAGATTCATATGTTGTTTGTATATAATGTTCATAAGGTAGCTGATGTTGTAGTCTTTGAAAAGAGATGGTACAGATTATATACGTTTGAACCAGAATGTAAATGTTATACAATGGTTCTTGTTGTAAAGGATTTCCTATGTGTGGATCTCTTTGCAAAAAGTTTTAATTTTTAGTGATTTTTGGTAATCCGATGTTAGTGATTGCTTCCTCTTAGTTAATAACGTTTGTCCAATCGACATTGTTACATTGATGGACTTAATCATGGCTACTGGAGAAAAAGTTTCGTCATAGTCAACACCTTGAACTTGTCAGAAACCCTTTGCAACCAATCTTCCTTTATAAGTTTGCACATTGCCATCCATGTCATTCTTCTTCTTGAAGACCCACTTACACCCTATGGGTTTTACCCCTTCGGTTGGTTCCACCAAAGTCAATACTTTGTTGGAGTACATGGATTCCATCTCAGATTTCATGGCCTCAAGCCATTTCTCAGAATCTGGTCCCTCCATAGCCTCTAGATAGGTAGTTGGATCATCATCTATGATCAACTCACCGCCTTCCTGAGTCACAAGGTATCCAAACCTTTCAGGTTCAAGGCGGGTCCTACTAGATCTATGAGGTCCTTGCATTACTTGAGGAGACTGAGATTCCACAACACCTTGTGAATCTCTATGTTCCTCTTGTACATCTACCGGTTCAATGTTTTCTTGTTGGGCTTGAACCTCTTCAAGCTCTATTTTCCTTTCCTCTGGAAATAAATTCCTTTTCTAGGAATACATCTGTCCTAGCAACAAACACTTTGTTATAAGTAGGGTGGTATAAATAATATTCCCTCGTTTCCTTGGGGTATCCAACAAAATAATATTTATCGAACTTGGGTCCAAGCTTATATGGTAACATTTTCCTAACGTAAGCCTCATAACCCCAAATCTTAATAAAAGACAAATTGGGACGCTTCCCGTGCCATATCTCATATGGTGTCTTTTGAACCGATTTAGACGATACTCGGTTAAGTGTAAACGCGGCGGTTTCAAGAGCATAACCCCAGAAGGAAATCGGAAGATCAGAAAAACTCATCATTGATCGCACCATATCCAGTAAAGTGTGATTCCTTCTTTCAGACACACCGTTATGCAGTGGTGTTCCAGGCGGAGTCCATTGTGATACGATACCACAGGCTCACAAAAGGTCCTCAAACTCTTGGCTTAAGTATTCTCCACCTTGATCGGATCGAAGTACTTTAATACTTTTACCAAGTTGGTTTTGTACTTCATTAATGAAATCCTTGAACCTTTCAAGGGTTTCTGACTTATGTTTCATCAGGTACACATGGCCATACCTACTGAAGTCATCAGTGAAGGTGATGAAGTACTGATACCCACCTCTGGCATTAGTTCTAAAAGGCCCACATACATCAGTATGTATGAGTCCTAATAGATCACTAGCTCTCTCACCTTTACCTAAAAAGGGAGTCTTGGTCATCTTTCCCAACAAACAAGATTCACATGTCCTTATTGATTCATAATTAAAAGAGTCTAGATAACCATCTTTATGGAGTCTAGAAATGCACTTCTCATTTATGTGCCCTAGATGACAATGCCAAAGATATGTTTTGTTTGAGTTGTTGAGTTTTTGCCTTTTTGTGTTTACATTGTATACACTTATCTCTAGATCTATCATGTATAGACCATAAGACATTGGGGCACTGCCATAAAAGATCCCATCTTTTGAAATGGAACACTTTCCATTCTTAATAAGAAATTTAAAACCATCATTGTCCAAACAAGAGACAGAAATGATATTCCTATTTATGGCAGGTACATAATAGCAATTCTTCAATTCTATTATTAGCCCACTAGGTAGAGTTAACTCATAGGTTCCTACGACACTAGTGGCAACACTTGCCCCATTGGAAACATGTAGTTCAACCTCGCCTTTCCCCAAAGGCCTACTTCTCTTAATATCCTTCACATTTGAACAAATTTGAGATCCACATATGGTATCAAGTACCCATGACAAGGAAGTAGTAAAGTTAATATCTATCATGTATACACCAGAAGTAGAGATCTCTATCTCTTGCTTCTTCTTCCATCGTTCCTTCCATCATCTCGATGTTTTGAGCGTAGAAGAACTTGGTTTGGCGAGAGAACCCTTCTCTCCCTTCGTTCCATTGATCTCTATCAATGAACTATCCTTCTTCTCATTTGTCTCAAGCAACGCATTAAGTGTACATGGAGTGGATTCAAAGGCTACCGGTATATCTGGATTGTGCAGAACACTTCTCACAATCCTCAACCAGTTATGGAATTTATTCTTAATTATTTTGCCCATTTTAAAAGATGATTCTCTTGCCATTCTACAAGAGAAAATTGTATTTGTCAAAACTCCTTTTGATTTGATTTGAATAAAATTTGACGGTAGTTAATTAGGCCTTTAATTAATTACCGCTCCCACTATTTTGATTCAAATTGACAGCCCTCACCATCAATTCGGAAGATTGCAGTGTACAATCTCCTAGTGGGCAAGATCCTAAAATCCTCTGAGTCATGGACCAGCTAGGGCTGTCACCCACAACTTAGATCTTCCAGGTATGCAAATTTTACCAATTGCATCATATGCAACTCTTGAAAGATGTCATATGCAACTCCTTGCAATGATCACCTCCATGCCTCAAGGTGCTAGATCCTATCTAGGTCACCTTGTTAAGTACGACCCAAAGCCAACACGATGAATATGCACCCTGCTAGGGCAGACCCACATATCCATCCTTCACACTTCCACGAGATAGACGGTGCACCACGCTAGGGCGTGCCCACACTTGGCCGATCAAGCTTTTCACATGTGTCGCATTTGGAAGGCATCTAAAACTTTAATATTTAATGAGGGATTTGGTTTTTATATATACATATCCAATCACCACAATATAGTAAGTATCATATACATGCTATATCCCACAGAAAACATGTGAAATGATAAAAACAATGATTATGGCCATCCTAATGTGATTCCTCGAGCCAAGAGGAATCACAGTCATCTAGGTCCACATCACATGCAACCTATACAAGATGAACTATGTGCTCTTCCGTTCTGGGTTTGATCAACTCATTTCCATGATTGATCGGCTTGCCATCAGGCCATTCGGTTGGGTGCTACTAGCCGATCAGTTCAATGGTCGTCGTGCATCTCCTCAGGTCACCACCCACTCATCTCACCCCTCGAAATGGTCATCTGGATCGCCAACTGATCGGTTCATGCCTTGAACTGATCGTCTCAGTTCTCGTCAGATTGTCCTTCATTCTATGACATAACAGGAAATAAAAATCTATCCTATTTTACATTTGAACAAGGAAACCCTGAGTTACATTCGAGGGGAGAAAAGGTAGGAAAGAAACCTCGAGTTATCTCGAGTTACATTAGGAATATGAGATAGGGAATCGGTGTGTAGACTGAGATGCTAGCAACCACATTCAACCAAGCACACGTACATAGGGTTTATTGGCCATAACCATGCTATACATCCACCACAAAACTTGTTTAAGGGTGACGCGTATTGAGTGCATTCATATTATATATCATATATGTATTTTAGGATTTGTGAATTAGGATTGGACATGCAGAAAGCCAATTTTATTCGCATCGTATGTAATAAATAAAGGTGACAAACCAAAATAAATCACATCGATAATCCTAAAGCATAGAGCAGTTGACGTGGCTATGATACCACTGTTGGGTTTTAGGGGAGATAGAGAAGGTAGTGGAAACAAAAATTTTCTCTCCCCATAACACAGAATGAAGGAATCGTGTCAACGTCTATATAATAGGAAGGATGGTTTGTAGAGGCGTACCTTGTCCCGAGGCTTGCTCGGTGACGTTACCTCGTGGCTTGCGCAATCTTCTCCTTTGATCTTGGACGGTGTCTGTGCTGCTCCTGGTCTCACCAGGACAGTAGGGATTGACAACTGTCCTCTGAGCGGCAGAAGTCTCCCGCCTCTGTAGTCATCCACACAGACTGCCTGGAACTCTGATCTCCTTATCCCACAAGGAATCAAAAGGATCACACTCTCCTGTCGGTGTACTAGTCACAGACACACTCTCCTACAACCAGTCGCTGTTCTGCAGTTGTCTTTTCCTTGCTGTGCCTCCCTTATCGGGTAGCACTTGCTCGGGTTCTCGTTATTACCACAACCAGATAGAACGTCAACTTTGCAGAGCAACTGGTGTTTTGAGTTGTACTTTGAGAAGCCCCCAATACCCCTATATATAGGAGGGTCATGGGATAGGGTTCTCTACCCCGGGCACTGCGGGACTAAAGTAGGAGTAAAAGGGTTTGAGATTTTCCACAAAATCGGACAAACTGCGCTAGTTGAACTGATCATTTCAGCCCTGAACCGATCGTCTGGGCCCTTGAGCCGATCGGTTCAAGCATGAGCCAATCTGTTCGTGGTTCTAGTCCAACTCAAATTGACTTTCCATGTTCATTTCCAACTAATCATATATTAGTCCTTATCCAAATCAAATTTGACAAGTGAAACAAACTCGGTTGGTCAGCCGACCAGTTCAACTAAGTGAACCGATCGGTTCATTGACCTGAGCCGATCAGTTCATCTCCATGAGCCGATCAGTTGGGGCAGAAGATCAATCAATTGTAGTTTCAATCAATCTGATACTCTAATCATCTGATCCAACACATTGAATACTATGATTTTGAGCTATCAATCGATTGGGTGTTTAATTGAACTACTAAACTCCTTTAGTAATCAATCCAAACAAGATTTATGGAGAAAACTCCTCTTCCAGGAACATGTCCTAATGTGTGTGACCCTACAGGTCCATTTCACGTTGGCAGTGAAAGTCCATAACTCTTATGACTTCACAAGCAAAGAGCAGTGCCTAGTCACACATCAGTGCTACCCAAGTGAAATAGAAAGTTGGAGAACAACTTTCAATCCTACAATCCGTGAATGGTGTTACAACGAATGTATAATTCCTTTGTCACTAATGTCCTGAATGAACTCAAGGTATGGTGTAGTCATCCTTTCAACATTCATTCATTTCCTTGATCTCAGAGCAGACTGGGTGAGATGTGTGTGACATCAATATTACATATTGATTCACACATGCATGTGCATGCCTTTCTCAATTCTACTCATCAAGTGGCCATGGACATCAAACTCCCTTAGGAGGGCCAAATCCCATATCTATCACTCACCCCTCAAAAGCCCCATGTGTCAAAGTCACCCGATCATCACCTTTATAACAACCCATGTTTCAGGACTGCATTTGATGATGTCAAAGTGTACCCAACAACATGTGTTGAGTGTAGTGATTTCAGGTCGAAGAATCACACTCACCACCATCACTGTGAGAGCTGACTATGACTACCAACTCATGGTTCCATGTGTCACTCTCACGGTGGGTCTGTTTGGTACACTTGTTCTCTAACAAGTACCTATGTGCTTGGTTTGATATCACTATATCATGACTAATGAGATTTTGTCATCAACCAACACACAATCTAGTCTTTAGTGTTATTGATGTCTATGGTTATTTCCACAATAACAACTGACTAGGGACTGAACAAGAATGCATACTCTTAACATCCGTATGATCTCATCATTTAGGTCCTCAACCCAAAAGCATACGTCATCGAGTAAAACAATTCTTTAGACATCTATGATGTTACACTATCATCTCAGAAACAATTTAAACATATAGATTGGAAATTGCCTTTATTATTATTCAAATCATTTACAAAGTATCCCATTACATTCATCACATGACTTGCTCTATGGGCATACATACCAACAGTAGTATGCTATCTGAGATTCCCAACCTAACTGTTAGCTACATTGTTACCATCAATGGTTTGGAACCTCACACAAGTTCACCCAAATGAACTTCTTGATCCATACAATATCATCTATGGTTCTTATAACACAGAGATACTTAGCTTCTTTTGTAGATTAGGGCAACCATCATTATCTCAGAACCCTTTCTAGCTTATAGTTCTCATTTAATGTCAAACACTATTGTGATCATTTTGTCAGTTTGGAAGCTTGCATGGACGTAACCCGTTACATCAAACTCTTCCTTATTACCACAACCAAGGAACCAATCCTTCAAGTGCATCAGAAGCATCTAAGGATGTTGTTTATGGTAGTCTAGTGGCTCTCACTAGTATCTGACATATACCCTCTCGTCATATGCAATACATATGAGATTACTAGGTAGGTATATATACATCCTCTCATCATGTCAATACATATGAGATTACTAAATATCATCTTGTCATGTCCAAAACATACAAGATTACTAGATATCTTCTTGTCATGTCCAATACATATGAGATAACAGGATAAGTACATAGCATTGCATTCAAGATAGATCCAACGACATCTATCCATGTGTCCCTGTTCTTCATAAAAATTGAGACACTAGGCTCCCGAGAAACTAACTCCATGGAACATGGTCACGTTTTCTCTCATTGAGTCTTGCATGTTGAACCCTTCAACATCTTGCCAATGTATTTACTTTTACTTAGGTCAAGAAGCTTTCCAGGTCTATCTCTATAGACCTTGATCCCTATCACATAGGATGCTTTGCCTAAACCCTTTATATAGAACATACTTTTCTTTCCAGGTTTTAATACTTATAGGATAAAGACATTATTCCACATCATTATGTGGAATATCAATATGCTCCCACTAAATATTTTGTAATCACAAATTCCATCTTCATTCTGACTCAAGTCAAACCCTTTGACTGTCTTGTCTAATTGAAGATTCCAACTCCAATATGCTTGATTCAATCCTCAGATTGACCTTTGTAGCTTATAGAATTTATTTGCATTAATGGATTAATAAAACCATTAGGTTGTGTCACATACACATCCTCTTAATTATTCCAATTAAGGAATGTAGTTTTAACATCCATATGCCAAATCTCACAGTCATAATAAGTTGCAACAACAAGCATGATCCATTTGGATTTAACCATGATAACTGGTGAAAGGCTTCATCACATTCAACAATTTGAACTAGTTTGAAACTCTTTGAAACCAATATACCTTTCCATGTTGGTCTTCTTACAAAGATCCAAATGCACCCTATGGGTTTTACCCCTTCAGGTGGATCCACCAAGGTCATACCTTGTTGGTTTACATGGAGTCCATCATAGATCTCATGGCCCCAAGCCATTTTTCAGTATCTGGTTCCTCAATAGTTTGTAGGTAGGTAGTTGACTCATTGCTATGGTCAAGTTACCACCTTCTTGAGTTATAAGATATCATAATCTTTCAAACTCAAGGCGTTCTACTAAAACTATGAGTTTTGTGTTTACATAGGGAACTTGAGATTCCACAACAGTTTGTGATTCTCCTTGTTCCTTGTTTTACCTCTTTAGGTTCAATGTTTTCGAGTTCTCCTTTTACACCCACTGATTCCCTTGGAACTAAGTTCCCTTTAGGAATTCATCCATCCTAGAAACAAACACTTTGTTGTCGAGCTGGGATATAAGTAGTATTCAACAAGATAACATTCATGTGATTTGTGGATAAAGACTTTTAAGAAACTATTTTCTTATACATGCTTTCAATCTCAATCACTACAAAAGACTCATCGGGACACTTCCCATTCCATATCTCGTATGGTGGCTTTTGAACCATTTTAGATGGTACATTGTTTAGTTTTTAAGCATGTGCCCAAAAGAAATTGTATGATTAGCTAGATTTTATTGATAGTCTCAACATGATTTAACAAGGAGTGATACCTTCTTTCTAACACATCAGTATGTTTCAGGTGGAGTTCATTATGATATACTACCATGATCTCCTGAAAGATCCTCAAGCTCTTGGTTTACATATTTCAACATCGATCATATCGTGGTATCTTAATACTTTTACCAATTTAGTTACGTACTTCATTTATGATCTCCTTAAGCACTTCCAAACTTTTATTTTATTAAATACAAATTTCAATATCTATTGATTGTATCAGTAAATATAATGAGGTACTTGTAACTACCTTTAGCATTCATCCACAAAGGTCTATGTATAATAGTATGTACTAGTCCTAATGGAATAGTCGATCTCCCACTACATCTAGTGAAGATGCTCTTGTCATATTGCATAAAAAATCAGGCATGCATGTCTCTATTGGTTCAATAACCAAAAGAGTCTAGATAACCATCATATGGATTCTAGAAATGCATTTCTCATTTATGCTCTCTACATGACAATACTATAGGTATTCAATCTTTGAGTTATCAAGTCATTAAATATATGTGTCATACACATTTGTCTTTACAACTATCAAGTATAGTTTATGAGACCAAGGGCATCTCCACTAGAGATCATAATGTTCTTGTCATACAAAACATATGATGTTTGGAAAGCACACAATAGAAATTCACTAATTCTATTATGTGCCCATGAATGGAAACATTTAACTATAGTGGCAGCAACCCTTACTCCATATAATTCTATCTTACTTCTTCTCAAGCACCTGAAGTAGAGATCTCTATCTCTGTGTTTTTCTTAAGATCCTCTATGAATTGGATAACTCCTTTCCAATGTCCAAACAAGTGACAATGGTGGAACTTTGTTTTCTTTATCCTATAAGTTAAAAGGACAAATTCCTCTTACACTTACCCTTCTCCATATATTAAGTGCAGAAGACTTGGGATTCATCTTAGCCTTAGAACACTTCCTGGCCTTGCTTTTGCCCTAGGACTCACTTCCTCTTATCACCATCACCGATTTGTCCTTGTTCTTCCTTACTTTGGCATCATCATGCCAAACATGTGATAAATCAACTATATGCAATGCTTGCATGATCATATTCATGGTCAAATCTTGACTAAAGAGAAATCCCAATCATTCAACATGTCCAATCACATTGAACATATGATGTCCTCCCTTTGTCAGTTTGCACTAAAATTAGCATTTTGAAAGATGTTATACCTTATTTGCTTTACATGATTCTTGACATGCGTTACCATCTCGAGAATGTCCATGTATTCATGTAGTTCATGCAACTCATAGTTCATACAACATATTATAGGTATTCAAATGTCTATGGCATCATTGGCATGCTTCCAATAAGCATCCAGTTAGCCTTAATGGAATTTGGAGAGGGTTCCTTTGGCATTGGTCTATCAAGGACATAGAGCTTTTTCTCATTGATGAGAACATTTCCCAAACTCCTTAACCAAATGTGGAACTTTATCCCCTTATTTCCTTCTAAAGGACCAATTGTAATTTGAACATGTTTGTGTTTGACATTTGATTCTACAAAGAAATATTACAAATTTTTCAAAACATTTTTTATTTGGTTTGATTTGATAAATTTGGTAATATTAATTAGGTCTTTAATTAAATACCGCTCCCACTATTTTATTCAAATTGATAGCCCTCAATATCAATTTTGAATATTACATTGTACAATATTCTAGTGGGCCAATATCCTATTTTCACCAAATCAGGAGCCAGCTAGGGCTGTTACCTACAACTTGATTCTATCAGGTAGTCAATCATGCCAATTGCAGAATATGCAACTCTCGAATAGATGATATGCGCAACTTCTTGCCATGATCATCTGCATGCCTCTAGGTGCTTAATCCAATTAAGGTCCCCTAGTTTAGCCTTACCCAAAAGCCAACACGATAAATATGTAACCTACTAGGGAAGACCCACATATTAACCATCACACTTTCACAAGATAGATGGCACACCATGCTAGGACATGCCCACACTTAGTCGATCAAGCTTTTCATGTGTGATTCTTATGGAAAGCATCTAAGACTTAATATTTTAATGAGGGAGTTTGTATTAGTACATATACTTTATCCAATCACCACATATATAGTATGTATCATATACATACTATAACCACAAATGATAATATGCAATAAATAAAACACACAAGTGATGGTGATGGCCATCTAATGTAATTCCTTGGACCCACAATGAATTACAAACAACTATGGTCCACATCATATGCAACCTGTTGTTGGTGATGATCTGTGTTATAACCAATCCGGTTTGATCAGTTCAAATGTTGAACCAGTCAGCTTGCCTCTTGGTCGCTCGGTTGGGCTCTTCTGAAATAGTCGTCTGGTTCTCAGGTCCAAGAAGTGTCTAGACACCTCCATCCGGTCAGTTGGGCCACCAGTCGATCAGTTCATCCTCCTAACATCTTGCCTCCTTGTTCCTCCAATTGATCACATCATCTCATGAGCCATTTGTTTTTCCTTTGTGCATATCGTCATCTCACGTCTAATCATATATTTAAACTATCCTATTTCTTATGAAATTGTTACAACCCCAATTTTTAGGTTCAATTGGTGAGAAATGTAATTTCTCATATTAAATATAATTGAACAAATAATGATATAATTTGTTCTGAACAAATGGATTTCATTTACAATAGCTTTGATGATTGTGTTGTGGGCTTTATTGGCTATTGGGCCCAATAACAAGGAAATAAAGAAAGGAAATTCAATTATTAAATTAGTAAATGAATAATTGAGTTTTTGAGAAAAGAATGATGTGGAAACATCTAGAAGGCAACTCCAGAGAGGGATTTCGTGCCTCTTGGGTTCCTTGGGTTCCAAGGAGTCCAAAGTTGCAAAGAAAATGCAATAAGAAAAGAAAAGATTAATTAAGTATTTCTTTATTAAGAAAGAAATTGAAAATAATGATAAAATGCGGAAAATGAATGGAAAGAGGCATAAATGAGATTTCTTGGTGAATTTTCATATCCATGAGGTTGCTAATATTAAAAGGAATGCCAATGAGGAAAATAAAAGAGAAATAAAGAGAAAAGCTCAAAAAGAGTTATTTTAATAAGAAATAAACATGATAATGAGAAATAATGCATATACATGCATCTAGAAGGATAATAAGTATCCAATAAAAAGGATTTCGAAATAATAGAGTTTCTTGGGATCTAAGGAGTCCCAATAAAGAGGAAAGAAAGAGAAAATACCAAAATTACAAAATAAGAGGATAATGTAATGCATAATTAATGAATTATGTGGTATTGTTTAAAAAGGAAATATTTTCTACTAAAAGAAAATCTAATTTCGTGCCAATGGGATAAGAGGCAAGTACCAAGAGATAAAGTGAGAGGATTTTCGAAATCCTATTTATCCCAAGAGTATAGTTTATCACAGAGGCAAATAGGAGAGAGAAGAATTACTTCTCCTTGAAGGAATATGAATCCTTTTGGAAAGGGTCTCTTTGAGTCATGTATAAGCCAACCTAGGGCTTCATTTCTCACCCCTATATAAGGGGTAGAGCCCTGGTTCGAAGGGAAGAGAGAACCCCACATTTCTCTACCTTCTTCTTCTTCCAAGTTTTTGTTTGAAACCCTAACCTTGGGAGTAGTTCCATCCCTGGATCAATGAAGAACTGTGGATCCGTCGTGATGGAGGAGGGGATCTTCCACAACAACCCTAGACCGATTAGTTACCATCTCCGAGCCTGGATCTCGCGCGGACCACCTGCAATAGGCTGCACGGCCACCCGCAATGCGCAGGCCGAGGGTGCTTGAAACAGCCGCTATGGCCGCGAACAGGGGGTGCCCTGTGTGCGCCAGAGCAAGGCAGAGATAGGGCAGTGGGTTCCGGCAGCGTTCGTGGTCCAGGGAGGTGAGGAAGGCCCGTACATGGCTGCATGTCGGCGGCCACGTAGGGTTCCTGAGGAGGAAGACGATCAAACGGGCATTGGACCGTTTTTCCCCTCTGGGGTGTGAAGAAGCGATGAATTATGTGGGGGTATAAGATTCATTTCGAAATGTTCCCAAAGCAGCAACGTTGCATGGAAAATGAGCGACGTGGCGCGCTCTGATTGGCCGGAAAGGTATTTCCTTTATTAATTCGTAATTAAATATTGGTAACTCCGATTAGGAGAAGTAATATATGAATTTTGATCAGGAGAATGAGAGGAATCCAATAAAAATGATATTAAAGATTGATTCCGTTCCTAATTGCAAAAGTACTATAAGTTGATGAAAAGTGCATTAAAGTTAAGTTAAAAACCCTATTTGTGATTAAAGGTTGAATCTAGTATGCTTAATGGGTTAATTGAAGTATTAATAACCTGTTGAATGATAATGTTAGATTAGAACCTGATCTAGATGTAAAATTGCATGATTTAGGGTTTTTACCTCATATGAGAATGATTAAACATTTAGAAACCCAAATTTAGGGTAAAAGAGGATATGATCATATTTAATTTGAAAAATGTGAAAATATGTTGTTATATGGTGGTTCTAATCTATTTCGAGAATTAAAGTCCTTAATTTTGGATAAATACCCTAAATGTAGTAATTAGCGTCTTTTCATGAATAAAAGGTAGAATTGATGGCAAAATGAGTTCATATGTTAATTAGACCCTAATGAACTTTGAATTGATGATAGAGGTGTATAATGATCTTGTCATGGATTAAAAGGATAAAAATAGTATCTTTAAGGTAAAAGAAGCTTAATGAACTTAATTAATGGTTAATGGTGCCTTTAATCCAAAAATAGGGTTTTATGTTGTTAAGATAACCTTAATATTGAAGAATAGATGAGATAATTAGGGTTTATGAGTAATGGCATAAAACTAGGGTTTAGAATAATAAAAGATGAAGTGAAACCCTAATTGCAATCGAAACCCTAAAAGTGAACTAGAAACCCTAGGAAGCGAGCTAGGTTTAATAGATCTTGATGACATGAGTAATAAAAAAAAGGGAATTGCATGATTATTTTAGGATCTTGTTGAAAGTGCTTGCTTTCTTGGATTCTTATTTGCATGGATATTCCTTTCAAATCATCAGATCAGGTATGTGGTTACGCTTATGAATAATCGCTTTAGTTTCACGGCAATTTCTGAACATGTTTATCAGATACCTGAAAATAACTATTGGATGCCTTTTATTTCATGCAACTATAAAGTGACTATGATTATCACCATGAATATATATATATATATATATATATATATATATATATATATATATATATATATATATATATATATATATATATATATATATATATATATATATATATAACTGGCTTAGATCCGAATCCACCTCTGTGGCTTGTAAAGGCTAAAAAGGGATAACCTAGAGTAAGGTCTAGGTTATCATGGGTTAGAAATTGGGCTACCAAGAGTAGTGCCATGAGACCCTTTAGCATGCCATGAGTTAAGGAGTGGGCTACTTACGAGTAGTGCCATGTGACTCAACCCTAGAAACTGGTTTACCTATAGGTAGGACCATGAGGGGTTTAATGGGGAGCTACTATAAGGAAAGTAGTATCGACAACACAGAGGATAGGGAATGCATGGATTGCGTAGTTATATTTAAAACGTAAAATTGTTTGTTAAATGGTAATTGGTTGCAATACATTGTTATCATAGTTGCATGATTTTTGTTTCCCCCACGTACCAGCTTCGGCTGACCGATGTTTTGTGTGTCGGTGTTTTAGGTTCAAGCCAAAAGGACAAATAGTGAATCGTCATATTGCGAAATACATGAAGTAAAATACAAGGAGGATTAGTTAGAGTAGAATTCATACATGGATAGAAGTTTAGAAATCCAAAATTTCAAAAGGTATGCAAAGTTTATTTTTTATAGCTTTTCATTTTAGTCTATTAAAATTTAATAATTATTCTTGGTTAATTTCCAAACCTTTGATCCGGAAATTATGGGTGCGGCTTCGACCTCTCGGTCTCCCTTAATTGGGGGTTACTGGTAGGTGGGGTCATAACATTTGGTATCAGAGTGTAGGTTCCTCACTTAACCATTAATAATTATTAAATTTTACAAACTCCATAGAACCCAAGGGAGTTATTAGAGGATTATCTGAAAGACGGAGGTGTCTAGAAAAGGATCACGACCGGGGGCTGGCAATATTTTCCTCCGCACCGCTAGTCGGCATATGAGGACTCCCAGATCTGTGTGACTGCTTGGCCAAAGTCTTAGGGTATGAATCAAAATAAGATACCTTTAGGACTTTCTCATCTTATTCATCCCTTCTCAACTCAAATGTTGTTAAGGATTATAAGGATTAAGGTTTTCTCTCTTTCCCTCACCCTCTTGAGGTATGGGTAAGGTTAATAAGGTCTAAGGAATCCTCTACCAAATTAATGAAAAAGTATGTAAATAAGATGTCATGGACATAAGCTTAATAGATTAAGTGGAAACTAAAGGATAGATACAATGCTTAGGTCGTATGACATAAGTTGTCATGCCCTCAGAAGAGACCTGAGGCTAGATCTTCTTGTCAGAAGGATAGATAAAGAGAGTTAGTCTTAGAGATAGAGATCTCCATTGCAAGTAGAGACCTAGCACATCCTCTGAGGATGATGTTAACCCTAACCCTAAGTGAATGTTAGAGAGAGAGACAACATGATGAGTTAGATATCATGGTAAACCAGGCATTTAGATAGACATGCCTTGGATGCCATATGCGCCATGAGAGGTGGGATGATCGAGTGCCTTTAGCGACCTAACCCTGGGAAGGGTCATGTTAGAGTGAAGGATAACTCCTTCAATGATGAGGTTAGTAAAGGACCTATGGAAACCCTATGGGCTTATATGGGCATGGAATAGTATGCACCCAGAGTATGTCAGTAGTACTAACTATAATCTAAAACCCTAGCCAGGAGAGTATGAAGGATGGCTTATGAGATATAGAGTTATGGATAATCTTGAGCAAACATAAGTTCGAGCCTAGGCTTGACCCATGAAGAGGTATGCTTATGAGCTTGATCCCTCTTGGAGAGAGAGCCTCTCATAGTAAGGTTGAATGTGGAGTTAGCTCTAGAGAAAGCAGGAACCAAGCAAGAAGGTTGGAATCCTAGACTCCGAGATATGAGGAAAAGTAGGGAGTTGAGGATGATGCGACCTAAGTGGATGATAGTGGTCGCCACATGCTTGATCCCTAGAGATTGATGATGTCTTGGTTGCAATGAGAGGAACCAAACCGTAGAGAGAGGATGAGTCTGCTGATACCTCTGTACCTATGGTATATATGAGAAGAAGAGTTCTTAGACCTGGAGAGGTTTAGTAACAGGTTATGAGGCCTTGTACCTTGTTGATTATCCTTGAGGAGGACTCAACTTTAAAATGTTGATTGAGGAGAAGGATGACAAGAAGTGTATGTCATACCCGATACATGTTTGGATCGTGGTTAAGAGGTTGAGCATGCAATTGGACACCCAAGGGTTCCTAGGCCTAAGAGGGGAAGTGTTGTACCTAATGCTCATGATGAGAATTAAGTTGCTATGGTTTCTAGCATGGTACTCCTCATGTATAGAGGAAAAGGGAAACCCCTTAAGTTTAAAGGTATGTTTGATGAACCCCTCATAGCTAAGTTGATGACATGGGGAGGTATGATCTTGATCCAATGTGGAGGATGAGAACAAGTTTGACCTAACATGATTTAGTAGGTGGTCTACATGTGCCTTACATAACTTGCTAGGGTTTAGCATGCTAGACCCAAGGACGTTTGTGGTCTTTGTTATCAAAGTGAAGTTTTCCTACCATCCTGGGAGAGGGACCCTTTGGTAGGGTGTATACCAGTGTTGTTGGTTTTGAGGTAACCTAAAGAGGTCTCATAGGATCTTGAGAAGCTAAGTGAAAAGTACATGGTATGAGAATGAACCCGTAGATCCATAGATAACCATCCCTAAGTGCATTTGGATGTGTTACCATGGAGGTAACCAGTATGGGGACTGGCCAAGGTAGGTAGGTCTCCATGACCCCTATGAAAGGATGAAAGTCATCCCATGCATACAGAGGAAGATGATAAAAGCTTGGGCAAGGTTCTAAGTTGAACATGTACTATAAGAGAATCCTAAATCTATCCTAGGGTCAGGTAGGGATAAGATCGATGGAAGTAGGAGTTGCCTAACTCTCTAGTTGCACATGACCATAGGGTCGGGAGGTAACATCTATCATTGTCTGAGGGCCATGGGTTAGGAGATTGATCACCTTCATGAACTCATGGGACCCAAAGGGAAGATGAGTAGGGCACTCTCTGGATGCATAAGCGAAGAGGAATGACCCCTAAAGTGTCGGCACCCTATAGACCTAGAGGAGATGACCAAGGAATGTGTGGTGACCCAAGTAGGTTCCAGATCAGTTTTCCATAGAAGTAACTTTGATATTGAGATGATTATGATGAAGTGACATATGAGGCACGTTTCAACTTAGATTTAAAGGTATATTGGCAAGGTGGGATGTACCATCTCTACTCTTGGAATAGGAAGAACTCTGTATTTGGACTGCAGCCAAATGCTTATTTCCTCTTGTTATGGGAGAGAGAGATAGAACCAGTACGCATGCCATACACCAAGGATAAAGATGATGTGGGTGGTACGTTGCCACGAGATAGGGGGACAGAGACGATAACATACCCTGGTGTAGTGACTGATACATGGAGGGTTTGCAAACACTAAGAGAAATGAAGTAGTCATCTTTTGAGGATATTTTATCATGAGCTATGTGGAACTTACAAGTTATACCAGGTTGAGTTTTGATCACCATGATGATGAAATCAGAGAGTGTTCTTAATGAAGATAGACATAGAGTTTGATGTGGGATGATAAGTGAAATACATGGAAGTGTATGTCTTCAATGTTACCTAATACATAAGAAGGTGAAGTGGTAATGGATGATCTGGTTGAGATATGTCTGCCTAGTTTGGCTAGAAGAGGTTGTTAGACTAACCCTAAGTTTGGAAAAGAAGATATGTTTGGCTAACACTCTGATGTAACAAGATCAGTTAATGGTTGTTTGGTTAGCCAGTCTAGTCCTTGATGCAATGAAAGGATGGTGGTAGAACCTCAAATGTACTTCTTTGGAAAAGAAGGTAATAAAACCCTGATGACAGTGGTTTAGGGTTTCAGAGATTCGATCTTGAGGAATCATGACATACAGGAAATCATAATTGAAGATCACCATACACCGTGGTTCTACCAAGATAGTAAATGACAATAGCACTTTGGATGCTTAAGATGAGGCTGCATGTGGCATGTTGCCATGCATGACAGAAGGAAAAGGACGAACACCAGTAACCCGGTGCATTGATATAAAGGATAAAGAGTCCCCAAATGAGAAAGGGAGTTCATCACTATAGATGTTGTAAGTCTCCCCTGGACCAAGGAAGGTTGAGATGCAATATGGGTTATGGTAGATCGCCTTACCTAGATGACATGAGAAAAAAAGAGTTCTGTCAAGGGACAAATCTGGTTGAACTACCCATGAGAGAAATGGTTCAACTACACCATGAAGCGAGTTCAAAGGTTCTTAAGTTTAACCTAAAGATTCACTTCTGTGAGGTGGAAGTAGAAACGTGAAGAACTCTATCTTCGTATAGTTTATCACCCTTAACTAATGGTTAGTGCGATCCAGACTAGAGGGTCTGATGAGAGCATGTGTGCTCGTTCAGGGTGATACATAGAGACAATTCTTGTCCTTTATAAGATGTGATGATAACCACCATAGCTAGTATCAAGTTTTAAAGAAGCTCTATAAGGGATGTTGTGTCGGTCACCACTTCGGTAAGGTGATGTTGGTGAAAGGACCATGTGATGGTTAGAAAAGGACCATAGTGCGTGTAGATGAAGTCACTTTGATCGTGCAAAGGCTGAAATGAGCCTAGAGATGACGAGAGTCATGAGCAGATGCAAAGTAGACTCACATGCAGTTCACTGTGGGAGAATATGTGACATGAAAATCTGACCCCTCTAAGTTATAACTAAGAGAGCTGAGTCCCCAATGCATGGGTTCTTTTGACATGGTTTGGTGGAGAAGGTTAAGTTTGATCTTACCCCTCAGGATAAAAGTAATGTGTGATGAGTTCCAAGTGTCCAATTTAGATCACTATGTGAGATACCCCGACCATGTGCTGAGCAATGAACCTAGTGAGCCCCAAGGGAGGCTGATATGGCCTGAGTCACCTGTGCAGTTTATAGATGCTAGGATGAAAGAACTTAGAGAAAATAATATGTGATGATAAAGGTTCTTTGGAAGTGCCATGAGTACGGTAAAGCCACATAGGGGCCAATGATGGATATGGAAAAGTCTTGTCCTGAATTGTTTATTTGCTTGGTAGAATTTTGAGGACAAAATTCCTATAAGAGGGGAAGGATGTTACAACCCCAATTTTTAGGTTCAATTGGTGAGAAATGTAATTTCTCATATTAAAGATAATTGAACAAATAATGATATAATTTGTTCTGAATAAATGGATTTCATTTACAATAGCCTTGATGATTGTGTTGTGGGCTTTATTGGCTATTGGGCCCAATAACAAGGAAATAAAGAAAGGAAATTCAATTATTAAATTAGTAAATGAATAATTGAGTTTTAGAGAAAAGAATGATGTGGAAACCTCTAGAAGGCAAATCCAAAGAGGGATTTCGTGCCTCTTGGGTTCCTTGGGTTCCAAGGAGTCCAAAGTTGCAAAGAAAAGGCAATAAGAAAAGAAAAGATTAATTAAGTATTTCTTTATTAAGAAAGAAATTGAAAATAATGATAAAATGTGGAAAATGAATGGAAAGAGGCATAAATGAGATTTCTTGGTTAATTTTCATATCCATGAGGTTGCTAATATTAAAAGGAATGCTAATGAGGAAAATAAAAGAGAAATAAAGAGAAAACCTCAAAATGAGTTATTTTAATAAGAAATAAACATGATAATGAGAAATAATGTATATAGATGCATCTAGAAGGATAATAAGTATCCAATAAAAAGGATTTCGAAATAATAGAGTTTCTTGGGATCCAAGGAGTCCCAATAAAGAGGAAAGAAAGAGAAAATACCAAAATTACAAAATAAGAGGATAATGTAATGCATAATTAATGAATTATGTGGTATTGTTTAAAAAGGAAATATTTTCTACTAAAAGAAAATCTAATTTCGTGCCAATGGGACAAGAGGCAAGTACCAAGAGAGAAAGTGAGAGGATTTTCGAAATCCTATTTATCCCAAGAGTAGAGTTTATCAAGGAGGAAAATAGGAGAGAGAAGAATTACTTCTCCTTGAAGGAATATGAATCCTTTTGGAAAGGGGCTCTTTGAGTCGTGTATAAGCCAACCTAGGGCTTCGTTTATCACCCCTGTATAAGGGGTAGAGCCCTGGTTCGAAGGGAAGAGAGAACCCCACATTTCTCTACCTTCTTCTTCTTCCAAGTTTTTGTTTGAAACCCTAACCTTGGGAGTAGTTCCATCCCTGGATCAATGAAGAATTGTGGAGCCATCGTGATGGAGGCGGGGATCTTCCACAACAACCCTAGATCGATTAGTTACCATCTCCAAGCCTAGATCTCGCACGAACCACCTGCAATAGGCTGCACGGCCAGCCGCAATGCACAGGCTGAGGGCTCTTAAAACAGCCACCATGGCCGCGAACAAGGGGTGCCCTATGTGCGCCAGAGCAAGGCGGAGATAGAGTAGTGGGTTCCGGCGGCATTCGTGGTCTAGGGAGGTGAGGAAGGCCCGCACATGGCTGCAGGTCGGCGGCCACGTAGGGTTCCTGAGGAGGAAGACGACCAAATAGACATTGGACTATTTTGCCCCTCTGGGGTGTCAAGAAGCGATGACTTATGTGGGGGTAAAAGAGTCATTTTTAAATGTTCCCAAAGCAACAACGTTGCATGGAAAATGAGCGACCTGGCGCGCTCTGATTGGCCGGAAAGGTATTTCCTTTATTAATTCATAATTAAATATTGGTATCTCTGATTAGGACAAGTAATATATGAATTTTGATCAGGAGAATGAGAACAAGCCAATAAAAATGATATGAAAGATTGATTCATTTGCTAATTGCAAAAGTACTATAAGTTGATGAAAAGTGCATTAAAGTTAAGTTAAAAACCCTATTTGTGATTAAAGGTTGAATCTAGTATGCTTAATGGTTTAATTGAAGTATTAATAACCTGTTGAATGATAATGTTAGATTCGAACCTGATCTAGATGTAAAATTGCATGATTTAAGGTTTTTACCTCATATGAGAATGATTAAGCATTTAGAAACCCAAATTTAGGGTAAAAGAGGATAAGATCATATTTAATTTGAAAAATGTGAAAATATGTTGTTATATGGTGGTTCTAATCTATTTTGAGCATTAAAGTCCTTAATTTTGGATAAATACCCTAAATGTAGTAATTAGGGTCTTTTCATGAATAAAAGGTAGAATTGATGGCAAAATGAGTTCATATGTTAATTAGACCCTAATGAAATTTGAATTGATGATAGAGGTGTATAATGATCTTATCATGGATTAAAAGGATAAAAATAGTAGCTTTAAGGTAAAATAAGCTTAATGAACTTAATTAATGGTTAATGGTGTGTTTAATCCAAAAATAGGGTTTTATGTTGTTAAGATAACCTTAATATTGAAGAATAGATGAGATAATTAGGGTTTATGAGTAATGGCATAAAACTAGGGTTTAGACTAATAAAAGATGAAGTGAAACCCTAATTGCAATTGAAACCCTAAAAGTGAACTAGAAACCCTACGAAGCGAGCTAGGTTTAATAGATCTTGATGACATGAGTAATAAAAAAGGGAATTGCATGATTATTTTAGGATCTTGTTGTAAGTGCTTGCTTGCTTGGATTCTTATTTGCATGGATATTTCTTTCAAATCATCAGATCAGGTATGTGGTTACGCTTATGAATAATCTCTTTAGTTTCACGGTGATTTCTGAACATGTTTATCGGATGCCTGAAAATAACTATTGGATGCCTTTTATTTCATGCAACTATAAAGTGACTATGATTATCACCATGAATATATATATATATATATATGTATATATATATATATATATATATATATATATATATATATATATATATATAAAACTGGATTAGATCTGAATCCACCTCTGTGGATTGTAAAGGCTAAAAAGGGGTAACCTAGAGTAAGGTCTAGGTTATCGTGGGTTAGAAGTTGGGATACCAAGAGTAGTGCCATGAGACCCTTTAGCATGCCATGAGTTAAGGAGTGGGCTACTTACGAGTAGTTCCATGTGACTCAACCCTAGAAACTGGTTCACCTATAGGTAGGACCATGAGGGGTTTAATGGGGAGATACTATAAGGAAAGTAGTATCCACAGCACAGAGGATAGGGAATGCATGGATTGCATAGTTATATTTAAAATATAAAATTGTTTGTTAAATGGTAATTGGTTGCAATACATTGTTATCATAGTTGTATGATTTTTGTTTCCCCCACGTACCAGCTTCGGTTGACCGAAGTTTTGTGTGTCAGCATTTTAGGTTCAAGCCAAAAGGACAAACAATAAATCGTCATATTGTGAAATACATGAAGTAAAATACAAGGAGGATTAGTTAGAGTAGAATTCATACATGGATAGAAGTTTAGAAATCTAAAATTTCAAAAGGTATGCAAAGTTTATTTTTTTTATAACTTTTTAGTTTAGTCTGTTAAAATTTAATAATTATTCTTGGCTAATTGTCGAACCTTTGATCCATAAATTATGGGTGCGGCTTCGACCTCTCGGTCTCCCTTAATTGGGGGTTACCGGTAGGTGGGGTCGTAACAGAAATTGTATATGGGAAAACCTCGAGTTTCATTCAAGGGGAAATAGGAAGAAGATCATTAATTTACATGTGGAAAGGAGAGAGACACTCAGTACACAGATCGATTAACAACACGATTAATAACCATAACAATGCACACTCAGATCTGGGGTTTTGGCCATAACCATGCTTCTCATCTACCATCAAAATTGATTTTATGGCGATGTGTTTAAATTGCATATATGTATATATAGAGAGAGTTAGGATGGAATACACTCGAGTGTACAAATCAAGCTATACACCCCAATAGTGTTTGCCTATCTAGACCATGTTTTTCCAAAATTCAATCCATTGATCTTCATGGTTATAATAATACTAGGCCACATACAAAATTTAAGCTCATTTGGATGAGTGTAAGTCATTAATCTAAGGACAACAAAATCGACGCACAAAACTAATTTGAAATGTATGATTTTTTCCTCCTTTAGATGCATGACCTATAAGTCTCCAAATGAGTTGAAATTTATTATATAGTATGTTCTTAAGATATTTAAGAAGATGAATGGTTTAATGTTTTCAAAAAGTTACTACATCTTTAAAATTGAATGAGGTGTATGGTGCCTCTGGTACACTCGAGTGTACACTAGCCTGACTCTCTCTCTCTACATATATATATATATATATATATATATATATATATATATATATATACTTTTGGGTTCTTATGTGGTGATTTAGACGGACGTGCACATCAACTAGATTAAATAATCACAGTGTATACAATAAATAAACATGGTAAACCCAAAATCTGATCATATCGATTATCTCAAAACATAATTAATTGATGTGGCACTGATACCGCTATAGGGAAATACGACATCAAGTGGGTAGTGGAAACAAAAAAATTACTGACATATTTCCCATTAACCAACAAATGGCATCAATAACTATGCAATGGAAAGGATGGTTTCACAAAGATATACCTGGTCCTTGAGCAAGTTCAACAACAATGCTCGTCGATGTAGATGTGCAGTATATCTTGGATGGTGTTTATGCAACTCCTAGTCACACTCAGACTCGTCTGAATTCTCCTCTATAGACATTAGACTCAAACAACTACTGTAGTGGATCCTAAGATCTTGCCACAGACTACAAGTTGATGTTGCCCTTCTAGCAGTAGCCAACAGACTCCCACCTCGAGAGTAGTCCACACAGATCAACTAGAACTCATGTCATCCTACTAAAACATACAGGAAGGAGTTGTCCCTCCCGTTGGTGTACTAGTCACCAACATGCTCTGCCACAACAGTGATCCTCAGTTGTTTCTCTCCCGTGGTTATCCCTCCCTAGTCGGGTAGGACTTACTTGGGCTCTCGTGGTTATCACAACTAGAGAGGACAACAATTGTCAAAGCAACTAATTATTAATTGTATGTGTAGTAGTTGTACTTTGGGAAGCCCCCAGTACCCTTCTATATATAGGAGGGGTTAGGGACAGGGTTCCCAGTCACCAGCCAATGCGACACTAAAGCGGGAGTGGAAAAGACAAGTAGATCTTGAATTTTCGCAACTTTTCTGGAAGTTTGACAACCTGTGTGCGACGAAACGGTCATCTCAATAAGTGAGACAGTCATCTTGCATGCGAGACGGTTGTTTCACTACACACGATGGTTGTCTGGGATGTGAGATAGTCATCTCACTAAGCAAGATGATCATTTTGTGCTTTCCCAGTCATATATGAATTGGCAAAGCATTTTCTAATTAATGTCATACACTAATTTACTTACACCCCAACTATGTGCAATTGAAATGAGTTTGGGAAAACTCCAGAACTTTTGTTTGTCCCAACTAGGCTGTCTCACACAAGCGAGATGCCTATCTCACTCACCTAGATGGCGATCTGGTGAGTTCCAGTCGAGGCGATCGGTTCAACAGCTTGAACCGGTCGGTTCATAGGGAAGAACTAAGAAAATTTAATTTTTGATCTCCCTGACAACCCAAATGGCAATCTCAAAACTTGAGATGCCCATCTAGCTTCCCAAATAGCCATCTTACCCACTAATATGGTCGTTTGGGAGTTCATTCAGCCAATCCGTCAGTCTGTTGTGTGAATTGAGTACCTAAATACTTTAGTAGTTAATTCAATTATCATTCAAGATCAAACTCATCTTCTAGATGAGTTTCTATGTGTGTGACCCTATAGGTCCCATATCACGTTGGAAGTGAATGTCCATAACTAGCTTATGACATCACAAGAAAAGAGTGGTGCCTATTCACACGTTATTGCTACCCAAGTGAATGGAAACTTGGGGAGCAACTTCAACCTACTATCTATGAATGGTGTTATAGTATTTTTATAGTTCCTTTGTCACTGGTATCCTATTGAACTAGAGGAATGGAGAAGTCATCCTCATTATTATTTAATCTTGTTCCTTGAACCAGAGCAGACTACATGAGATATATGTAAGCTCAATATCATATATTGACTCACATGTGTATGACCATACTTTTCTCAGTCTTTCTAATCAAGAGGACTTGGATATCATACTCCTATTGGAGGGACAAATCCCATATCTATCACTCACAGTCAATCCCCATGTGTCAAAGCTACCCAATCATCACTGTTATAACAACCCATGTTTTAGGACTATGTTTGATGATGTCAAAGTATACCCAACGACATGTGATGAGTGCAGTGATTTCAGGTCTAAGAACCACAACCACCACCATCACTGTGAGAGCTGACTTTGACTTCCATGATGATGGCTTCCATGTGTTAGTCTCACAGTGGGTCTGTCTGATACACTATTCTCTAACATGTATCTGTATGCTTGGTTTGATATTGCCATATCATGACCAATGAGATTCAGTGATCAACCAACTCAGACACTGATCTTATGTATCATTGTTGTCTATCAACCTTCCACAATGACAATGGATTAGGCACATAATGAGAATATGTATGTGTACTCTTAACATCCATATGATCTCATTTCTTCCAAGTCTAATACTTGAAGACATACGTCATCAAGTAATAATATTCTCTAGACATTTATTATGTTATTCATTATCTCATAACTGAATGTTCAAAATAAATTGGAAGCTTGCTTTTGTTATTAATCAAATAATTTATATGTTATGACATTGCAATCATCATATGATTGTCTCTCTGGGCATACATACCAATAGTTTCCCACTTTTCTCCAGTTTCCCTCCACTGCAGCTCCATGGGGCTTGCTGTGTAGACTATCAAATGAAGGGGATATGATCTCGGCCATCAATTGTGGTCCACAGTTAAAGTACGACCCAGATCCAACGGTAACAGATCAAGTCGTGCCCCCTCCCTATTTCTCCTATCTTGTGCACGTGCCCAGGAGGTTGTCGCCCCTCAGTTTTTGATTAGTAGTGACGATCTGATGGCCATGGATTTTCTCACATATCCCTTTTTCTAGTAATTACCTACCCTCTACTCAAAAAATCCATTAAATGATCAAACCTTCGAAAAATGATATCTTTTGATTCCTACCTCCAAAAATTAGGATAAATAGTATATTCTGATTACAAAAACCCAAGGAATCAACTAAATACCTTTGAAGCTGATTCTTATGGATTTCACTGATATCCCTAGACTTTCTTCTCTTACTTATATAATTTGTCAAATGACTCAATAATAATGATTAAAATTTGGAAACCATAATATTGACTCCGATGATTATCTTGAGACACTAGAATTAGACTTGACTAACTAAGAATCCGGATCTAACCTTGTTGGCATATCCACTCTTGAATATGAATCATGTACACTGAAATAACGATTAATCTTGATCATGGTATCTTAATTGTTCTAAATCTTGTGAAATCCGTAATCGTTACCGTTGGACTTCTCCCTAATGTTTGACCTAGAAACTTGATAATGACTTGAATAATGATCATAATAATTGGGGTTAACACATACGTTCCTAGAATACCTAGGTATGTCATTCATACTTGAAATATTCTTGACACCTGAAATAAATGTTGGACATCTTGAAATATTGTTGATTATAAGTGAATGATCTAACCCCAAGGTTAAATAGGAATGAGTAACTGTAATCTTGAATATTGAAACATGATCTTATGAACATCGTGATCTTGACCCTTGATCCAAATCTTGTTGATCTAGGATCTAAGTCAAGGGGTTGATCTATTATTTCTAGGAATCCATACTCTAAATATCCACTGAGAAGGTACGCTATTATACCTGGTCCTTGAGCAGACTAATAGTATTGATGATACATTTTATGTACCTCTTGGAATGTATACTTGGCTATGTATTTGTTTGATCTATTTTTCCCTACTAATTAGTCTTCTAATTTTCTATATTATAGTTTGAGACAACCTTGAAAACATAAATGATATTGACCATTATGACTATCCAAATTATGATGATGATGATGATGATATTGAGTACAAGTGACCTCCTCATATGGAGGGTGGGACTTTTACATGTTGTTGACCTCCTCCCTCATATGGAGAGATGGAGCTTGATGACCTCCCCCATCTCATTGGAGTGATGGAGCCACATGAATATATAAGCATGCTTCTTGATATCAGCATAATGGGAAACTTGTTATAAAATCTTATCAAATAAATGTTGTTTCAAAAAATCACTTGTTGACTATTTTGAATATAAGTCCCGACAAGTATAATATTTTGATATAAAATTGTTTTACTTCTTATTAATAGTGTACCATGCAATTGCATTGATTGTGTCATGATTTTCTTTATTTTAGGCTAATTTGGACAAACAAGATAGATGATATGAAGAATTGACTAGATCGCTTCGGCTCTTGACAAACTCTGATGACAAGAACAAATCTATAAAATAATAAATTGGGTTGGTTAGTTCTTTAAATCTCTTGTTTTATGACTTCTAATTTCCTATTTTATATGACAGTGTGTGACATCCTTTTCAGCCAGTCAGAGACGGGTGATTCAATCCATTTACCACTGTCTAGGTAGCTGGATTTGGATTGGGGTAAGAATGGTTATGTGGCAATCACCTCCCCCCTAGGATATTTTTTCCATCAATATCCACTAGGAGAGAAATTAGTTTCTACACATACCATCAAAGTGGTCTTGAGCTTACCCAGCCTACTGGTGTTGGTGTGGATATTGAACCACACTTTATATAGGAAATTGTCATATGTCTCTTTCAAATGAAAGAAAAAAAAGGTTCAGGTGGAAATATTATTTTTCTTCCATTTTCTATATGGATAATAAAATGTCTACCATCATTAGAATTCAATGCAAAATGTAAATATGTTTTTCTATTCTTTATGTCATTGAAACTACTACATTCTCAGGTCTCCTATGATAAATGAACACATAATTTAAACTTTGAGATTGATTTCATCTCCAAAGAATCACATAACTACTACAAGGTTGTTCTCTTTCAAGGTAAAAAGATTACACTAAGATCATTGTTAACTATTATCACCTTCACTATCTTATGAGGACCTAAACAACTATCAATTTCATGGAACTTTATAAAAATTAATTTATTCATTGTGTAGTGTATTTGTGAAGACTTGCATACAGTCAACTCTTATAGTAGAAAAAAATCAACTTGTTTACTTAGATGTTTAATTTTTGTATTGAAGGGGAATATGGTATAGGTCTAACTAACATAGTGTAATAGACAAGTATGTCAATTTCATTTGTGCTTTATAGTGCCAACACAAAATCCTTATGCAGTCAAATTTGTGGATATTACAATTTAGGTTTGTGCCTAACATGGTGTGTAGAGCTCCTCAACGAATAGGAAGGTTGCATTGCTAAAGAATATCACTTTAGAATTATATGAGGAATCAAAACTAAGAGTTATAAATATCATATGTATATGTACATAGGAACCTTAAACACAACTCTATAATTTTTCACCCTCTTATACATGTGTGTGTATTTGTGTATGTGGTTGTTGTAGAACATGATGAATCCATAAAGAAGGTCAAGGCATGCATTTTGTATAGAAACTACTAGTAATAACTCATATCTTCTATGAATTTTTTATTTATCCATGTATTTAGCTAATATTTAAATAACTATTGGACATATACTTCTTCTATGCATTGCAATTGTCTTTTGATATCATTATTTCATTGCTTAATCTGATTCACTTAGTCAGTACTCCTATTATTCCACTTCATTAGGCCTGTCTTTGTTGAATGACTTCATATGTGCTATGAATATTCACCAAGCAAACAATGATTCTTAATATTGCTTACAATGTTTTAAATAATTTTTTATTTTCAAATTGGTTATTTTTTTTAATTTGTTCTCCTTTCTTTGTATCAGATGATTTCAGTTGGCAACATACCAAAATTGTAGGACCTTTTGTACATGTATATACATTTATTTTAATTAAGTTAGAGTGATTAAATTCACATGACCTATTTGTTTTAGGTATGGAACTCAAATCTCTGTTGTAGGATCATTCTAGGAGATGAGATGAACATTATATGGGTTAGAATCTTCCTATTCACCATTTCCTTTTTCACTTTCCTATAATTGTTTTCATCCTTCCACTCAGAAATGTCACTTCTTTTTTGATTTTTATGATTGACCGACCTATCATCTCTTTTGGTTTATGTATCTAAATTAGCTCTGTTATGGCACACAAACATTGATCAAATACTAAGTGAGCTAGTTGAGTGTTGATATCTTCTGTCTAGGTATCAAAGACTTACAGTGGCAAGTCCAGGCTTTGTTGGATTTGTTTTCTTGTAGGGTTACTGTCTCAACAACACTTTTCAACATTATCTCCATTTTGGTGACTCCTTTTTAGTGTAGAGAATCTAGAAGAGCCTATATATGCATCATCTCATTCCTTGTTATCCTAGATCATTCTGTGTCCATTCTTCCATATTGTGTACTTGACATTTTCCTTTTTCTTTTTGGCTTTCTATAATTTTGACACTCATCAAAAGACTCATCAAGGGTCTTATAATAAAACACATTTATATCACTAAATCTTTACCTGAGCGATTGGATAAAGGTGCTTATAACCTTTATGATTATTGGGTAACATAAGAAAATAGCATTTAAATGGAGGGGAAGAAAATGTATCGACATTTACATCAAAATATGCACATAGGTCAAAACCCTAATGTGAGATTAAATAATAATTAAGGATAATAAGATCAAACAAGGGGGGTTTTGGCCCAACAATTATTGAAAACGAATGAGAAAATTTTCTATCCAAACTGCCTTAAACACAAAATATTTGGGTAAACTGACGTGAATGACCAAAGAGCAAGAACTATCAAGAGATGCCCATTTTTCATTTGGTGATCATATTTTGTCATTAAGGGAAGATGATCCCTAATGGATATCACCAATAAAAATGACATGAACATGAGAGAAAGACTTTTGATACCTTTCAACATAACACAAAAGGTAGTATCAAAGAGTAATTTATTAGTTACAACCATTTTCAGAGAAATAGTTTGTTCTCATGTACTTATATAAAAGTTCCTCATCTTAATTTATCAGTCAAAAATTTATGTTTGACTAGTAAAAGGATATAGCTGTAAGGAAACTTAGCATAAAGAGATTGACATAGTAAAAGACAATGTCACCCATCCTAAGAGCATTTAGATAGAAATGAATACTCAATGGATATAATAGAGAATTTTTTTACAACTTGTTAAAAATATTCAGTATTAGAGAAAGTAAGTCACATGATTTAAGGGCTATGTTGCACCTACACAGATAAATCTCTCCAATACACCTTCAAAACTAAATAGAATCTGATTCACGTGGTTGTATAAACTTAAGATTTTGAGTAGGTTAATCAAGCTATGTCTGACCAAACCCTACAACAGAGTCACAAACTAGTTTCTACTAGTGACCAAGTGTTATTTAATTAAGATGGGACATGTACATTGTTAGGAACTTTTAATATCATGGGTTTCTTTTTTATTTTGTTTGTTGCGAAAAAATTCAGAATAGAAGATGGGTTAAGAAATGTTTCAATATCAATAGAAATGGATAATCTGACACCTTGTGTGTTTCAAGTTTGGAATTTTTTTATGGTTTTGTGATAGCATGTTCTATAAATTTTGAATGCTTAACTGATTGGCCAATGGATTATTATATTTCCGCTCAACTTTATAAGAATACCTTATTCAGAATTTGTTTATGTTTCTCAAAGAGTGTATTTAGGTGACACAAAAACTCACCAAACTAGGGTTTCATAGCTAAACATAGATTTATAAAAATATGTTTTTGATGATGAAAAACATGTATGATGTATCTCATAATTATTAGTTGAATATTTCTACAAAGATTCAAAATAATATCATATTCATAATTTCAGACATGGCATGCATGTGTTTGAATGATCATAGTTTTTAGCTTACTTTCTATTGGATCTACCTTAGTTTCTAACATTTTTAGCCTTTAAAATAATCCTCATAACATGTTATACCAACATGTTATCACAAAACATTATTTCATGGTATGGGTCCCTTATAACATGATACAATAACAAAATGTCATATTGGCACTACATTTCTTCTATAAGTTGATGGGTAAAGAAAGAAGTCATATTTTTTGAAAGTTTTAAATCTTCTATGGAGGAAGCTAGGGAGGGAAATAGAAGTATTCAAAAATTGGTATATTCTTTCAAAACATATAGGTATAAATTCCTGCATATGGTGATGTTGTATGTGCATGTCTTGAATTACAGTATGCACGTCCACTAGTTGCAGGCTATGTCGGTCAAATAAAATATGAGGATTTGGTCATAATGTTGTATGTTCCAGAGATAGTATAGGATGGGTAATGCCGAGGTGGTTCTTTAATGTGGCACTACAAATCATGATTAAGTTTCTCTCCTGGTTATATGCAATGGCATTAATGTCAGGAAGCCTAGTAATATCTATAACCATCCTCTTTTTTCTTTCTTGTAGTGATGACAAGCCAACAAGAATAGGTTTAAGTGATTCTACCATGCTAGATATACTAGCTATATTGGACCACTTCCATAAAGTTTAATGAGAGAAAAAACTTCTATATTCAATAACCTAACAACACTTGGCAATTGATTATTGTTTTGGTGTTTATGGATTAAGGAGAAACATAAGATGATTATAGTTGTTGCGTCATTTAATATTGGGTTATGATCTTTCAAGGATCCCAACTCTTATAGTCTTTTGCCTCTACTAGAGTCAATATTTGGTATATAAAATACATATATATCTTTGAAAAATCATTATAATGCAACTGATATATATTTTGGCAATTGTTTATTTTGTGAATTACACCAATCCTACTACATTTTTCCAACAATGATCATGTATATTGGGTTTCTTGTTTGTTGAGCTATTAGTGGTAGATATTGTCATACATTTATAACTACATCTATTCTCAAATTTCTTGATAATCTTATAGTTAATATTCCACTGTCAATGGTAGTTTACCTATATATTAATAAGCAGAAACATTTTATCTTGATTCATGTAGCTTTACAATTGAGTGTGAATGCGTCATGACCATGGTCCATGCAGTGTGCAATGCAATTGCTATGACTTGTTGAGGTTTTTTAGTATAAGAGTCCAAACCCAAAAATCACTTTATGGCTTATAGGTATAAAAAGTAAACCTTAGTCCCAAATGTAAACCAAATTCAATGTCACTCCTTTATTTGACTAAAAGATGAATCATTGTAAAATCAACATTTAGAGGGGAACCCCTGAGCAAGGAGTTATGTGCATCCATAACAATACTTATCCCAAAGGTACCCAACCCAATCTCCTGTGACCAATTAAGACTGATAGCCATGAATAATTTCTACTTGAAATTGGTCTCCAAAGTAGTAGTAGAGCGTCTGAAAGTGCATATGCCTAGCTGGTATATCAAGCATAGAGTGTGTTCATACCTAGAAGAAGAATTACACATAACATCACCATCACCATCACCCAAGAAGGCATTCACTTAATGAAGAAGAAGAAAGGCACACATTACATGGACACCAAAGTGGATCTTTTCAAAGCATATGATAGAATGTCATCGGGATTCATATGCAATAATTTGAAGAGAATCAAGCTACCTAAGTCTATTATTTCATATATTATGCATTGCATCACTACATACAAATTCTCTATCATATGGAATGGAATCAATAAAAAATTGTTCTAGGCAAGCTGAGGGTTATGACAAGGTGACCCACTATCACCTTATATTTTTGTTCTATGCATCGAGCATCTTATCCAAATGATTCAAAGCTTAGTTGAGAAGGGGAACTGGAAGCCCATGAATTCGGGAGGACCACCCATCAGTATCTCACGTCTCTACTTTGTCAACAACCTTATACTCTTTGGGCAAGAAAGTAATCAACAGATGAGAACCATCAAAAGCTACATCAGACAATTTGAATTGGCTTTGGGACAAGCCATTTCCATATCTAAAACACAAGTATTCTATGCAGGTAGTGTCCCAAGTATGATAAGAAGAAAAATTAGTCGCATATATAGCTGTAAAGAAACAACAAGCTTGGGGATTTATCTTGGCATATCTATCATACATTAGAGAGTTATAAAGAAGGAATACTATAAAATCTTGGAGAAGGTGAACTCAAAAATAAATGGATGGCATACTCGGTGCCTCTCACTGGAAGGAAGGTATTGTTTAGATAGATCCACATTGGAAATGATCCCCACATATACAATGCAAAGAACCCTTCTTCCTCTCAGTTTGTGTGATAGAATTGAAGGAAGTATTAGATGGTTCATATGGGGTAGAAATCATAAGCCACATTCTTTATCCTTGGCAGCTTGGGACAAGGTTACAAGAAAGAAAGAACATGGGGGACTTGGCCTTAGAATCATGCAGGAGTGGAACCTGGCATTGCTGACTAGGAACACATGGGATATTAAATTGAATAGGAACACTCTCTGGTGTAGGTTTATGAAGAGCGAATATAGTGTTTATAATGCAAGGAAGGCGACGAATGGTTCTAGGCTAGAAAGAGCTACTTTAAAATGTAAAGACTTGATCCAATAACACTCTTACATACAACCCCATGAATGGGGAAAAAACTCTTCTTTGGAGTAACAAATAGGTGAAGCTGGGCTGAAGTTGGAAAATTATTTGGGGAGGAGCATTCCTGCAGACCTAAAAGATATGTGGGTACATAGTGCAACATAGAGGGAGGGTGAATCAGATGAGGACTTCTTCCTGAGTTGTCTCACAGAAGACATTGTGAGGAGCATTCTTACCACCAAACCACCACGTGATACTCCACTAGAGGACATAAGGGTATGGTCATCTACGACACATGGGAGATACAATACAAGTTTAGAATATGATAAATTGTGACAACAAAGGGACATTGATATCCAAGGGAATTGGAGTGATATATGGAAGGCCAAAGTGCCAACCAAAGTGAAATTCTTCATGTGGTTGCTAGCACACTGAGCATTTCTAACTACTAGTCGAAGAGTCCATAGACATCTTGCCACAGATAGTACATGCAACAGATGTAAGCATCGTGACTAAATGTGGTTGCATGCAGTGTGCAATTGTAGCTTTGCAAGTAAAGTGTGGAGGAGTTTACTTTAGGACAACATACCAACTTGCTTTTTCCAACTGAGTAGCAACAGATGGTTTTGGAACTACTTCTTTGAGTGAAAGCTATCCAAGAACCTATGAGAGAAGAAGGAGTCTTCTCAATTAGTGCTCTTCAGAGGCTGTTAAAGAAGATATGATATCAGTGCTCTTTTGTGTCCGTTAAAGAAGTCGTAAAGTGGGTGACCTATTGGTGGCCCGTCAAAAAATATGATAGTTCCCCTTGAGATGAAAATAAGGGTTTGTGATGATCCACAAAAGACACAGGTAAATTTTATTTATTATGTATCCGTATAGAAAAGGAAAAAAATACAGTCTAGAAATCTTGGTTGGAAACAACTAGGTAGTGGACTGACATCATTTGACAAAACCACTCTAAATGTTTGTCTCTTGTGGTTTGCTTGGTTCTCTCTTCTTTTGTGAGCTTATTAATTTTATTTGGTTAAAATTCTTATTTAAAAATCCTTAAACACTTAATGTCTCTACCAAGTGTATAATGCATTTTTGGTTTTGAAGATATTTTGAGATCATTTTCTATAGGTATCCAAGTAAAATTGACGTAGATAGGGTATACCCACCTACATATGTATTCAAAGAACAAATGAGGAAATAACTGTCAAAATATCTTGAAAATCGAATATGCATTATCCTAGGTAATATTAAGTGTTCAAGGTATTGATGAATATCCATGAGTTACTCCTAGTGAGTAAATATTGGATGATTTTGTTAGCCAATAAATACATGTTCAACATCAAGTTCATATATAATTTATGTTAAATACCTATTATGGATTTCCTCAATAGGTATGAAGCTATCTTTGGTGATTCTATAGACAAAAATGTACTAGTTTCTTATTTGCACCGTGGTTTCTTTAGATCATTGCATGAAATAGACAACCTATAAGGGTCTGGGTCATACTTGGTTCTTTTATTTCTAGGGTTGGTCTCCATGTCTGTGTTTAGGTTTGTGGGTCTTGATAATGGGAAGAATCCTAAATTAGACTTTTTCATATCCATATCACTAAAATAGGGTATGAAACTCTTATTATTTGATAAAGGTTAATCGTAATGAACATATATGTCCTAAGGTCATCATGCACAACTCCAATTTATTTCTTACATATGCATATTTTTGCAGATTCATGCCATATGGTCATGGTGTAAAACTGCATGTGAGTTATAAGAAATCGCATATAGGGTTTGCATGAGAAAATTCCAAGCATGAGTGTTTGTTTATTCAAGATCATATATAGAGTTACTACAAATTGTAAGTATTTTTCAGACACTAGTATTTTTCTGGTTAGGTTCTTAACTAGATCCACAAATCATTATCCTTATGAGGCATACTCATTAAGTGAAAGTTGGCTCTAGGCACAAGATTAGAAATTAATTTCAGATTACTCCATGAATATGTGTTGTCGATTTACTAAATTAACCTAGTGGTTAATTTAAAATGTTAAGATGAGTACCCAAATTATGTCATGTAACACACTAAGTAACCTTAATATGGTTGTATGGAAAACATATATTATGTTATGGTGCATCAAAATACATAGTTAATGATTTGGATGGATAAGTTTTAGATAAATTACAAAGATCTATTTTAGTATCATACTAAAACATGATAAATAGATAGAGTTTATGCTTATTTAGGCTTTCATATGATACTACTATCAAAATATGAGTGCAAAGTTCAATATATATTTACTTTAGAGGTACTCCATAAAGATCTTTTTCCATTCACTATTTTTATGACTTTTATTGAGTTAAGATGGATCTTTTATAAACTATCAAAGTTATGGACAATCATGGAAACTAGGAAATGGATGAAAAAACTATAGAAAATTGTGAAATCATTTAGCTAAATATATGTATTCCCTCACATGATGTGTTGTACCTAGACATTATGGCAAAGATTTCTTGTAAGTAACACTTGATCAAACTCACATGTATGACAAAATAAATATCATGAAAACACAAAGATGTCCATTAAGTATGTTACAAAATAAAATGAACATAGGTATACATCATCATACATTACCCTCATATGTACAACAAAAACACGATGAAATAGAGATTCACTGAATCTCGTATTGTGTTAGTGACATAAAAATTTAGGGAATCTTAGCTTATACTTTGCCTTCCATCATCTTCATCACTCACCACTAGTCTGCTACTTTGATTTATGTAATATAGATGTAGAAAATCATATATGGTGGTTGGTAATTAAAATGGATACAAGTGCACATTATTCACCCAAAAAAACATTTGTGGTTCAAAATCCAAACGGGTGTTAAAGGCATATGACATTTTCTCTAATACCACTATAGGGATTCAGGGGAACGGCATAATAGAAATACAAATATTTCTCAAGAAAAAGTCTAGTCCAACAGATCCCTACTAGCCATAAAATAAGTGTATATTATAGATATAGAAGGGATATAAAATATACCTCAATCCACACCACTTATCCAATAAATAGGGACATCTTAATTTGAAGTAGAACTTGCACTCATAGATCCAGATTTTAAGTATTTGATGTTGTTTTTATCCATTTGCTACAAAACTCGTTGCATTTTTCTTAAAGAAACTTCTTATTCTCAAGTGTCTTCCCAAGCTCCTCGATCTCTATGTCATCCAGGTGGAAGCAGGAACTCTTGGTGCACCAACTTGGTTTCCAAGAGGAAGTAGAATTTAGAGTTGTTCATGTGTCAATGTTTCTCACTATCTTTCTCCTCATATTATGGTTCATTGTCCATGGGGTGAGTTAATCTCTCTCCAAGAGTAAGCACTCTTAGAAAACTTGTCCAAATATGTGTCTCGCCTCATGGATGTACACCCAATTATATAAAGAGTCATGGGCATAGAATTTTCAAAATGCAATCCCATACCTAATTGCAATTCAAAAACAAACTCAAACAAGAGAAACTCATAAAATAATCCCCAATCGCCCTACTAGGACCAATTTGGAGTCTGAGTCAACCATTTGTTGTTGAGTTGCCAGAATTGTTAGTCTTAATCTAATTCATTTGTCAATTCAATTACAAATTAAGAAAGTCAACTTTCTTTCATTTTTCTAACCTGGTCCAGTTTCCCGACTTGCTTTCTGAGTCACCCAACTCATTGATTTACCAAAGTGATGATCAGTTGATTTATTGACAATCAATCATCTCACTAAACCAAACGATGCAGTCATTTGCCTGGGATTGAAATCATCTCGTTCATGATTCAAAACCATTCTATTCATATGCTTGATTGTGAAAGTTAGTTCCCTTATTTATTCTTATGTGTGTAACCCCTTAGGTTCCACATCATGTTGTTCATAACCTCACAAGAGAGAAATGGTGTCTAGTAACACATTATGCTACGTATGTAATTAAAATAAGTTGAGAGAAACTTAAACCTATAATTGAACAATGTTACCATGACTGTATAATCCCTTTTTCATAGATATTCAAATTAAAACTAAGGCGTGGAGTTGTCATCCTCATAATATGCAATTTATGTACTTTGAAATAGAGCATACTATTGAGATTGTGTGAGCTCAATATCATATATCAACTGACATGAGCATAGACATGCACTTAATAGTCTTGCTTATCAAGTGGCTAGGATATCATACAAGAGAGGGACAAATTCCTTCTACATCACTCACAATAATTCACAAATGTCATAGTGCACCCAATCATTACGTGCATAATAACCTTCATTCAAAGTCACATTAGGCTAGTGTTAAAGTAGAATTTAGGTCTAAGAATCACAATAACCCTCTTTAAAGATATAAATATGACTGATGTGACATGGATTTCATGAGATAATCTTAATGTTGATCTACCTAGTACAACATTTTCTCTAACAAGTACCCAGGTATTTGAATTGATATCCAATATCATGATTAAATGGACATAGTCATCAGTTAGCATACAACTAGTCTTATGTATTTTTTTGGGTATTTTTGACCATAGAGCCAATCATATGATGATTTTAATGGGGAATTATATACTTGATTTGATAATTATAAAGGTAATTTTTCCTATTATGTTTGTCTCAGCCATGAGATGATGATAAAAACATGGTAGATGTCTAAAGAATAATATTGGTTGATGACATATGGCTTCAGGTTGAGGACCTGAATAATGAGATCATATGTATGATAAGATTACATACATTTTTGTGTCCCTAGTCGGATATCAATGTGAAAGCAAAATAGATAAAAAAAATACACAAGACTAGAGTGTGTTTTGGTTGATGATGAAATATCATTAGTCATCATATGTGATATCAAACCAAGCACATAGGTATATGTTAGAGAATAGTGTATCAGACAGACCCACCTTGAAAGTGATACATGGAGACCATGGGATGGTAGTCAAAATCAACTATCACAATGATAGTGATGATTGTGGTTCTTATACCTAAAGTCACTACACTCATTACATGTTGTTCCATGTATTTTGACATCATCCAAAGTGACCTTGAATAAGGGCTTCCATAAAGGTGGTGCTTGGGTACATTGTGTCACATGGGGATTGAGTGTGAGTGAAGTAGATGGGATTTTTCCCTCCTAATAGTAGATTGATATCATGGCCACTTGATAAGTGAGACTAAAAAAACGAATGGCCATATTTGTGTGACTTAATGTGTGATATGAGAGCTCACAAGCATCTCATATTGTTTGCTCTAGTTTGAGGAACATGGATTGAACATTGAGAGGATGATGACTCCATGCCTCGATATCACTCTAGATATCAGAGACAAAGGAAATATACGATAACTAAGACTGATCATGGTTTGTAGGTTGAAGTTGTTCTCCAACTTCCCAATTATTTGGGTAGCAATTATATGATGTTAGATAATGTCAATTGCTAGTGACATCATAAATTGGTTATGGAAATCCACTGCCAACGTATGTTGGGACCTATATGGTCACATGCATAGGATGCACCTAGAAAAGGAGTTTATTTATGAATGATGTTTAACTTGATTACTAAAATGTTTCGGTATTCAATTTGAAAAACAATGGCTAAAATTTGACTGATTCGACTGTGAACCAACAATTTAAAGTGTTGAACCAATCCATTCAAATGTCAGGTCAATTTAAACTACATTGGCTAGACATTACCTGAACTGGGACATGAATCGATAGGTTAGTTGGTGAATTGACCGGTTCAAGGTTTGAAACGACCAGTCCAACTTGTGAATCACTCAGTTCAATGATAAATATGATTGGATCATGGATTGATGCTAACATCATGTTGTGCATTAATCAAATATTGAATGCCAATGTGATTGATAAAAGGAAAGCAAGTGAGTAAATTGGTTCAAGTGTTGAACTGATCATTTCACATGTGAACTGACCAATCAATAGTGAACTGACCAGTTCAACATTTGCAACTTCCAAAAAATTCATGAAGTTTTGTCTCTTCGACTCCCAGATGATCTGGAAACCATGACCCTGGCCATCCTATTTATAAGGGGGTAGGCAAGGATTTCATGATACACAAATATAAGCTCTGACAATTGGTTTATTCTCACAATTTTGGTAATGTGAGAGCTTGAGAAAGCCATACCCATAAAAGGAAGGGACAACAAGGGAGAGAAAGTGATGCTATCACATTGACCTTTGAACAGACAACTCTTTTTTGTTGGCTCTAGTAGCACAATGTGGAGTTCCCGGTGATCTGTATGTACTACATAGAGGTGTGGAGGTTGTTTCCACCACGCTAGGAGGACAACAAGCACCTCCATCTATGGAGGTACACCAGGAGTATATCATCACCAATTATTTGTGTACTCATTGCAAAGAATGCACATCGTCGTGCAAGAGTTGTCACTAGACTTTCTCTAGGACCATGTATACCTCTTGCTACCTTCTTTTCTAGATACATCATTGTTGACATGATTCCCTATTCAAGGAATATGGATAAAAACATTTAGCTTCCTTCTTTGTCGTCCCTATTCCCCAGTAGTGGTATTAGACCCATGTCAATTTATGGTGTATCTGTATTTATATTGATGTGATCGGATTTATTTTATTGCATACTATGCAAATATTAAAATTATTAATGTACGTATCCAATTAAACACCACATACAATCCCAATATATATGATGTGATATATATGCAATCTTATAGGTGGCCTTAAAAGTGTTTTGATAGTGGTTGTATGTGTGATTATGGCCAAATTCCCTATGGATTGTGTGCATGGTTGATTGGTTTATTTCCTGATGTTACTCAGTTTTCATACTGAGCCTCTCCCCTCCTTTACAAATGTAAATTAATGTTTTTCTTCCTATATTCCCATCAAATGTAGCTTGAGGTTTTCCCTTTCACAATCTAATACAGAATAGAATAGTTTCAATTTATATTTCATCATGAGAAGATGTTCTTTACTAGACAAATCAATTGAATTGAGGACTAAGGAGGCCAACGATAGGAGGAGTCACCAATCGATTAGAGGCCCAACCGATCGACTAGAGGAATCCAGCCAATCGCTTATTCCAGGAGCCAGTAAACCAATTGATTGACTTGATGGCTGATCGACGGAAGGGTTCAGAAAACCAACTGGGTCTGCAAAGTATTCTAGTACAGGATGCTACATGTGATGTGGACCTTAGGCGACAACAATTCTTTGTGGCTCCAAAGAATTGCATTAGCATGGCCTTAACATCGCTTGTATATTTCTAATTGCATCTTTTTCATTTGTGGGTATTGGTTGTATATGATATGTACTATAAGTATGTGGTTATTGGATATGTATATGTATTGATATAAATCCCTCAATAAATATTAAGCCTAAGATGCTTTCCATATGTAACATACATGAAAATCTTGATCAACCAAATGTAGGTTATGCTAAAGTGTGGTGCACCATCTATCTCATAGAAGTGTGATGGTAGATATGTGGTTTTGCTAAAGAAAGGTGCATATTCTATTGTGTTGGCTTTTTGGTCAGGCTTAACTAGGTGAACTCAATAGGATTAAGTTCCTAGAAGCATACAGATGGGCTATTACAAGGATTTGTGCATATCATCTATCTAAGAATTGCATGAGATACAATTGGAAAATGTTGCCTATCTTAATGATTGTTTATGAGCATCAGCGTTGATTGTGTATTGACTTACTTATTTTGGATCTTAGTTCACTAGAAGTTCTTTCACTACAATGTTCTGCATTGGTAGTGAGAGCTATCAATTTGAATAAAATAGTGGGAGTTGTAATTAATTCAAACCCTTATTGATATCATCAAACTTATCAAACCAAAACAAATCAAAAGTGTTTTGACAAAAGTTGCAAGATTTTATTTTTGTATAATATAATGGAAAACACAGACACGTTTTCTTTGTGATCGATCCTTAATAAGGACAAGTTGAATGGGAAAAACTTCCATGATTGGTTCAAGATATTGAGAATTGTTCTCACTCAAGAGTGTAAGCTCTATGTCCTGGAGACACTAGAGCTAGTTGAACCCGCTCCCAGCTCACCTAAGGCTGACAGGGATGCTTACAAGAAGCACTCTAAAAATGTTGTTAATGTGAAGTACCTGATGATATGCTCAATGAACTATGATTTGCAAATACAATATGAGAACGTGGATGTTATTGACATGGTTACACATCTTAAGAATGTGTACCCAGATCAGGAAAGACAAGAGATATATGACGTCTCTAAGGCATTGTTCAAGTTCAACATGGCAGAAGGAGATCCAATAGGTCCTCATGTACTCAAGTTGATTGTCTATGTAGAGAACCTTGATAGATTGGGATATCCCTTGTGTCAAGAATTGGCAACAGATGTGATTTTGCCGTCACTAATGGAATCATCTAGCCAATCTGTCATGAACTACAATATGTATGATTTTTACAAGCTGTTATTAGAATTACTTGGCATGTTAAGGACAGTTGTAGAACAAATGAAGAAGGTAAAACCCAAATCTGGCATAATGATTAGCATAGGGAAGTTCAAGGGCAAAGGCAAAGCTAAGAAGAGTTCTAAATCTATCCAGAAACCAAAGTAATCTGCACTAAAAACTAAAGGAGTAAATAAGGAAGGAAAGTGCCACCATTGTCACTAGCCTAGACACTATAAAAGGAATTGTGATCTTTATATAGAGGAACTCAAGAACAAGGAGCATAGATCTTCACTTCAGGACCTAAGAAGAAACTAAGTTAGAGTTGTGCAGAGCAAGAGTTTCTACCACTGTAGTTGGAATCTATCATTCATGGGCATGTAATATAATTAGTGAATTGCTATTATGCACCTATCATTAATGAAAACATCATGTATCTTATATTTCCAAGTATATTATGAATAGTTAGTGTTTTGTTTTAAAAGATAAGATCTTATATGGTTATGCCCAATGTCTCATAGTATATAATTGATAGTTCTACAGACAAATATGTATAACACATATACTGAATGACTCAATGACTCATACAATTAACCTATGGCATTGTCACCTAGAGCACATAAATGAGAAGTGAATTCCTAGAATCAATAAATATGGTTTTCTAGACTCTTATGGTTATAGAACCAATAGAGACATGGAAGTCTTATTTATTGGGCAATGTGACAAAAGCACCTTCCACTAGATGCAAGTATTCTATTTGGGTTCATACATACCGATGTATGTAGACCTTTTTGAATAAATGCTAGAGGTGATTAATAGTACCTCATTATATTTGCAGATGTTCTCAGTAGATATGGTAGTTTGTATTTAATGAAATACAAAGTCTGAATCTGTTACGTACCAAGATTTTAGGCCTCAGATAAAATGGTCTTAAAAGTAATGATTGCACTACCCATATCACCAAGGTGTACCTCATTTTCAGGGAGCCTGTCACTAAAGAACTCTATGGTTAAGATGTTCAACCCAGAGTGGTACTAGGATGGGTGACCAGTCATGAAGTTTATCTTGGCTTGTGCATGAGTGAGGACAAATCACACAGTTAAGTCTAGTGGCGGTCTGTGGAGCTAGTCGCCATTCCTAAAACTCTATTAGAGCCTTGGGTAGTGGAACCAAGTATTACAAATGGTATCATATCCATAACCCCTACAGTATGTGGGGCCAACATGGGCAAATGGCATGTCATTCTTTTGTTGTGCGGTCCTGGTATGTTGGAAAGGTTTGTCTAGGGTGATGTATCCAACCTAGTGTTGGTATTCAGTGACCGAAAGCTGGGTGTCCATGGGCCATTTTGGGTTTGTACTAAAATGGAAAAATATTATGAGGTCATATAGTTGAGCCTTAATGAGGACGTCAATAGTGTAAGTGGGAAAGTTTGTAACGTCCCAAGATTTGAGTCCTTAGATAAAATGATCTTAAAAGGAATGATAGGCTACCCACATCACCAAGGTGAACCTCCCTTTCATGGAGCTAATCACTAAAGAACTATGTGGTTAAGTGTGCTCAACCCAAAGTAGTACTAAGATGAGTGACCAGTCAGGAATTTAATCTTGGTTTGCGTGTGAGTGAGGACAAATCATGCAATTAAAGCTAGTGGTGGTATGTGGGGCCAGTCATTACAAATATAATGCTATATGCACATCAGTATTTACTCATTACCTTTAGTGATTCATTTACTTAGGGATTTTCTCTCTTACTTTTCCTCATATCTATTATTCGATTATTGAAAATAGTAAAATTCACAAAAACCATAGCAAAGGAGAATTTTCAAGTTAAATCATTACTTATAAAACAAGGCACACCAAGTTTCTCATATATCCTTATTATACAAATATTTCCATTTCAAATAAGTAAATATATGTGAAAAACCATATTATAATATCCTTTCCCACTTATAGGAATGTTTTCCTCAAAATTATACTAGTGATACAAAAGGAATAGAATGAGACTTTTCCATATCCGTCTTTAGATCCCATGTGGTTTCATCCTCACCATGGTGTTTCCAAAGAACCTTTACCATCTCTATCATTTTAAGACCACTTTATTATCTTCATTGGATGTCTTACTAATTGTTTTGTCATTCATGGTTAGGTAATTATTCTATAGGATGGGTGACCAGTTGGGAATATTATCCTGGCTTGCGCGTGAGGACAAAGCATACAATTAAGGCTAGTGGTGATTTTTGGGGCCATACGTCATTCCTAAAACTCTATTAGAGCCTTAGGTAGTGGGCCCAGCTATTCCAAATGGTATCAGATCCATAACCCCTATAGTAAGTGGGGCCCACATGGGCATGAGTCTTCAGCCTTCCGGTCTAGGCATGTTGGAAAGGGTTGTCCATGGTGATGTAGCCACCCTTGCATTGGTATTTTGTGATCGGGAGGTGGGTGACCATGGGCCATTCTGGGTCTGCACTGAAATGATCTTAAAAGGAATGATTCGACTACCCATATCACCAAGGTGAACCTCCATTTCTAGGATCCCATCACTAAAGAACTTTGTGGTTAAGCATGCGCATCCCAGAGTACTAGTAGGATGGGTGACCAATCGGGAAGTTTATGACGGCTTGTGTGTGAGTGAGGACAAAGCATGCAGTTAAGGCTAGTGTTGGTCTTTGTGGCCAATCGTCATTCATAAAACTCCAAAAGAAACTTGGGTATTGGGCCCGGGAATCAAAAAATCTCTTGAAGTGTTTAAGGTGATCATGAATGAAGTACATAACCATCTTGGCATAAGTATTAAACCATTTCAATATGATCAATATGAAAAAAATACTCTGAACCAAGAGTTTTAGGACCTTTTATGAGACAATGACAGTGTATCATAGTTAATTCCACATGAACTACAATGATAGTGTATCAGGAAGAACAAATGACACATTGTTATTCATGTGATTATCAATAAATATACCTAATTTGAAAATTTCCTTTTTGGCACGTGCTTAACACTAAAACAATGTATCGTCTAAAATGGTTCAAAAGACACCATATGATATATGGCATGGGAAGTGTCCCGATATGTCTTTTATAAGGATTAAGAATGTAAGCTTACATAAGAAAATAGTTTATTTAAAAGCTTTGTCCACAAATCACATAAATGTTATTTTGTTGAATACTACTTTTCCCAATCCAATGACAAAAGTGTTTGTTTCCAGGATGGTTATATTTCTATCAAAATTTAATTCCAAAGGAATCAATGGGAGAAAGGTAGAACTCAAAAAGTTCGAGACCAACAAGAAAACACTGAACCTAGAGAGGTATAGTAGGAATAATGAAAATCACAAATTGTTGTGGAATATCTAGTTTCTTATGTAACTCAAAGCCTCATAGATCTTGTATAACATGCCATGAGTTTGAAAGATTAAGATATCTTATAACTCAAGAAGGTGGTGTATTGGTCATAGATTGTAAGGCCCCTGAACTTGCTTAATCAGTTGAATAAGGTTAATTACCATAATTGAATTCTTAGAACCCAAATATAACCTATTGATATGTTTTGAAATCATAAGACAAGCTTAAGTTTCAAATTTGGTCCAATTTGGACACTGTTTGAGCAAGTTATGCAATTTTCTGTACATTTTGGACTTTTCTACAATTTACCCAATTCATGGGTTTTCTTTGAAACGTGTCTCATACATTATGTTCCCTAGATGTTATATTATCAATATTGAGTGTTTTGAGCCATGGGGCTCCTAGTTGAGCCATGGTTTGAAGGTGTTTTTCTCTAAGGGTATTTTAGGGTTTACCCCTTCATGGATGAGCTACCTTTAGTAGCTATCAACTAATGAATTATGTGATTGTCTAGGAAATTCGACAAACGAAAGCTAAGAAGGTCTATATGGATGGTGGGAGAGCTTATTGTGTATGTGCTTGTATATTCTTAATAGTTTAAGGCCATAGACACATGGGGAAGCTACTTTACAACTCATGCTTGCTTCCATACTTATCCATGGGCTATATTTACCTCTTCCTTGCCCAAGTATGAAACTATGCTTGTTTTATTTTTCCTCTAACCTGGATCAATGAGTCCACTCTGTTTTTCTGTGTAACCAAGTGCTCTAAGGTAGAAGACAACTGTAAATAGGCGAGATCACCTCCTTACTAAAATTTAAAGGAAGTACAAAACATCCATCTTTTTAGAAGGACAAAAGATATTGAGGGATGCATGTATAATATTCCAAGTAAATAAGCATGCACCAGATACATTACAAAATGTCAATAGCAGTGGAAATAAAATAACTAAGCCTATTCCATGGCTTTCATTGTTCATTACATGATTGTTCTCAAAAGAAAAAGATAAGAGAAAAGGATCTACCTATAGCAACCTAGTCATCCTTTCAGATAGCTTGAGATCTACTCCTGAGATGAATTCCTTCAAACTCGTCCTTCCCCTTTCTCAGCACCAGCACCTGGATGGTTGGGAAAGCACCCAGCAAAAGGGGAAAGGAAACAAGGTATGTGTCACAAAACTAATCTAGGATATCAAGATAAGTACAACAAAAAAAAGACAGGCTAGGGTTCATCATATAATGAAGATAACAAGAGTATGAGGCTATATTCAAAAGAAACTTGCCATTAACAATTATATCAAAAAGGATTTGCATGTAAGATAATTATGCCTACCTAACTAAGTAGGGTTGAGGCACCTACCAGACCTCTAACCTTAGGTGAGGGGAGAATAAGACATTCCCAGTCACCTACAATATTATGGGGAGAATAAGACATTCCCCAGGGCGATTATTTACATGCCCTCTGTGGGTGGTTGTACATAAGTACCGCTACTTTAAATTAAATAGAACATAAATCCATATGCTAGAAAAGTAGTCATGGCAAGAGTAGTCATAATATTCAATAAGCATGGCAGTGGGGTATAAGACCCAAACAAGAAGAAATTATAATCTAATTTGAGGCATGAACAATATTAGGATTCAAGAATAGGATATTTAGGGTTCATTTAAGCCTCATTAGGGAAATATAGGGTTTGGCTACAATTATCCCAACATAGGGTGTAAGCAATGCACATACCTCTCTTACAGATATCAATTACTAACTTTCACCACTTTAATTGAGTCCAAGTTCCACTTTGCCTATTTTCAATGTATTAACATGTATTAGAGTACATAGTGCACATTAATATATAGAAACCCTATTTTTAGAGATTTTTAGAAAATTTCGGATTTAGACTCTTAAAACATCACCAATAAACTTATTAGGTTTTTCTGATCAAGAAAACATATATTTATGCTAATTTTGGAGTTATGATGATTAAGATGTAATTTTTATGGATTTTATGCATTAAATTCGTTTTACAAAAATCACCCTTCGTCAAACCATAAAATAAGTCCTTGAAAATAATTTTATTGGATAGATCTAGTTCTCCTGATTCCAAAACATATTTTATTTTCAAATTTGGATAAGCGGTTTAGAAGATATGAATTTTTCAATATTGACCAATCAGAAATTGCCACATCATCAAACGGATTGAAGAGAGAGGGAGAGGGAGAAAACACCATTCGACTAAGATCAGGTTTGAAGTTGCATAGGTAACCAAACTAGAGTTTCTAGAGAAGGTAAAACAGCAAGAAATCAAAACTTTAGAAGAGCATGGTAAAAAGAGATAAAAATCGTCGATTTTCAACATAAAAGCATGAGTTTTAAGCATGTACTAAGCAATATATGAGAAGGGTGTTAACCAAACTTGCCTCTAGGAAGGTAATAAGGTTCAAACAGAAAGGATTCTGATATTAGAAGGTCTGGTTTCTCCAAGCCAAGCTCCTTTCTTGAGCAAATATCACCTTCTCCACTTTAGAGGTGCAAACCCTAGCAAAAGAGCAAGGAGATGATATGTTTTAGGGTTTTAGGTGGAGTTTTACCATGTATGGTCATGGTTCCAACCTAGAATAAGGTGTAAGGAAGACTAACAGTATGAAAATAGGAAAGGAATGGAGGAAACTTACTAGTTTTGGTCGAATTTACCAAGGAGGAACTTTAGAAACCCTAATATGGCAATTTGGAAGCCTTAGGAGCCTTCTTCACCAAGGTAGGCTCCCTCTATTGCCTTGGGGCAGCAACTTCGTGGCCAAATACAGAAGAAACTATTATCTAAGATAGATGAAATAAAAGGAGAGCAAGAATTTTCGAATTATGAGTTGGGAAGGGGTAAACATGGCTATATATAGAAAGAGGTGAAGCATGAGGAGTCTTAAGGGACTTTCCATGTGTCTTTAGCCTAGGGATTGATGGCCATGCAAGAGGATAGATCATAGAGGCTTCATGCATATCCAAAGTCATTTCTAAGAGCCCATAGATTATTCTAGGCCATCCCCACCGTTTTGCAAGCAAGAAATAACCTCATTGGTTGATAGCTTTTAAGGATAAGCATCTTTATAAAGAGGGTAATCCCTATAATGCCCTTGGAAAGAAATACCATCAAAACAAGGTGAAACTAGGTTCTCCAATGGTTTCAAATATCGTTAATGGTAAGGGAATATCTAAGGATTAAAATTCAGTTGATAATTTGCAAAGAAAACCTCCCAACTAGGTAAATTGCATAAAAGTCCAGAATGTGCCTAAAATTGCATAACTTGCAAAAACAACATCCAAATCAAACCAAATTTGAAACTTAGCCTCATTTTATGTTTTCAAATCATATCAAAAAGTTAAATTAAGGTTTATAGCACTTAATTATGGTAATTAAGCTTTTACTGAGGTATTTGTGCATAAACCCTTATATTGGTACAATTAGTGAATAAATTTTCACTAAACCACTATAAATTCCACTAATTAAACATAAATGACATAAAGGATAGAAATGAGAGGGAAACATGGGAAAAAGGTTTACATGGAGATTACATCTAAGATTCATTATGTTACAACAATCTCTTTTTGGAGAAGAAGGTCTCCTAGAGCTCCATCTAGCGCTACCTAGGGTTTCCAAGGTCATCTTCTAGGGATTTTGACCAAGGGAAGTTGTTTTCTTCCTTCCTTCTCTATTTCTCTTTCTCTTGTCCTTCCTTAGACCTTCCACCAGGTTGGAAGCTTGTTGTTCCATGGTGAAAGTGGCTCTAGAACTCAAAAATCTATCCTTCTTGTTTCTTTTTCTAGGATGTATTGCTTCTTTGTGGAGAGAAGTACCTGTTTGGCCAAGTTGAGATCTGAATCCAAGGTTTTCTTGCCCTATTTGCTCGATATTCTTTCTGTCTGGGATCTTACCTACTCTATAGAGGCAATTTATATAACATTCTTCACTTATATTGCTTGTTAGAAGCTTGTTAGTTCATGTTTATGATTTAATGTGATGAACTAAGCATAGAGAAACCATGCTTGTTAGAATTACAAATTTTTGTGGTGTTCCCTATTTTTTCCAGTTCTATATAAACTTGTAAACATGTGTACGAACTTTCTAAGGTGTAACATGATTTGGGACAGGTTGATAGCATCAACCTATGGTGCTAAGCACAAAATAATTGATGGTTCAAATTAGGGTTTTAGAGCTATTTCGTTCCCTATCACACAACTGATGGTCACATCATTCAATAACCAATGGTGTTACTATCTTGGAAACCGATGTTCATGATCAAGGGTGTCAAATTTATGGTGAAAACCTATGTTCACCCCCTTTGGTCAGGTTTAGGCTCATTTAGACGTTTAATTATCATTTACTAAGTATTCTAATGATGTTATCAATCGATGATGACATTAGCTTAATATTTGATGGTGTTCACTGAATGTATTACTGATCTAACAACCAATGGTGACCTAATGATCACAATTAATGGTGGATCAGGTCATCACCATATATGATGATTCAATAATGTAATTGTAGATTTGATTAAACCTTGAACCAATGGTTCCTTGGTTCAATTCATCTAATGCTCAGACCTATACCTCAATTGATAACCTTGAACAATGAACCTGATCCAATGAATAATATTGGATGCTTTAACATCCAATGGATTAGAATAAATCACATGGTATTATATGTGGGTCCTAGTGATGATAATTCGATGCTTCAATACCATTAATTTGTAGTCTTACATTTGCCATTATATAGTTATATTTGATAAATCACTATAATAAGTGGATGCATAACTCCCATGTGATCTAGCTTGTTATACCTAACCTTAATGTAATTATATGATGTTGATTGGTTATAGTCAGACCTTTTGAATGATTAATGTGATAATGAGTTACACTCTTCTTGTGTTGAAACCACAATGTAATGCTATTTGAATATCATAGTGCCTTGCATGTTAATATCTATGGACACATATGTGCTAATGATCTTATGAGCCTTGTTTAAGGCATGGAATGGTGATGATAACCTTACTATGAATATTTTAATGGTCTTAACGACCTTTGGGCATTTTTGAAGACATGATTGAGGTGAAATACTCTTCATGTTCCAATAAGGGTTAAAACCCTGTAACTTGTGATAAGATATTGGTATCTTGTAATAGTATGATGATAAGGGTGGTTCATTAATTTGCAATGAATGATAGCATGTGGTGATGTGATTAAGATTTATATCTCAAATATTTTATATCTTTTAAAGTTCTTATACATATACTCTTGTTAGAAAATAATTAGGGTTCGAATGTCCACTTGTATGATAAAGCCTTAATGCATTCAATTGGAAGTAATTAATCAAGTGTAACCTTAATCATGTAGAGTCCTGTGTCGTAGAGCCATCTTCAGTGTCAGAACTTACTGGATTGTGAAACGAGTATTCCCAAGGGAAACTCAGAGCACATATTGTTGAGTATGTAGGGGTGGCAAGTTGAGGATATATCCTTGTCATCCACAATTGCAGGTTATGGAGGATGGCTATGGTAATGCCTCTGACATTTGATGTGATTGAGGACAACTGTGGTTGTACCTCGGATTAGAGGGTTTTGTATACCTTGTTTTCTAGTGTCTCAACTTATACCAAGTACGAACTAGTTGTTATCAGTTGACTATATGTCATTGTTGGCAGATTTACTTGTATGTCACTGCAGTTTACTCGTACTGACCGAGGGGAAGAGATCTTAGCATACCGACACTCCTAAATCTTATACATAACTAAATAGCACTTCATAGTGGTCAGTTGGACTTTGAGTGGTATGACTCAAACTCCCCAGGGCATAATAATAAAAGATATAATACCATCCATGTAGTATAATTGGCAGGGTTTAATATATATCACATTGGTTGATTAACCCTTGTCTTGTCTTTACACTACATAGTTCTTACATGATGCAGACTTATGAAAATTTTGTAATTCTACTTGATGTTACAACTTATTTTCTTAACTGCTTAGTATGCTTAAATTGTTCAATCTGTTCATATTTCTTATTCAATATCCTCACTGCTCAATGTATTTACTGTTAATTAATATGTTATAATCAATATATGTTGGAGAGAGTTATATCTCTTGTTGGGATTGGGTCTCACCCGTGGGTCACCACATTTTTTTAGGAAGTCGCAGGCAATGATGTCGAGGTCATGTTGGGGAAGAGAACCAACCTAGTGATCAATAGATTCATAAGGTTGGTTAGTTGTAGATGTTAGTAGTAGAGTCCTAGGGTCGTCCCTATACTCTCAAGTCTGGGTATGGGATGTGTTTTCTAGATGATATACTCGTATTGACATGAGATTTTGGTAGTATGCCAATGTTTGTAAATATATGGCATGTTCATGTGAAATATCTTTTGTATGCAGGATGTGACTGAGGTCTTCAGACTCATATGTAAATACTTGTTACAGTCTATGAGAATGGAATGATGGACCTTTTATAAATGTTCTAGAGTTTATTTACATTGTTAGAATTGGTTTCAATTATCCTGCATTTTTTACTATGTGATTAACTAGTAGTTGATCATGTTTTGTGTTTTGATTAATCTTGTTTAGTGTGATGAGGTGTTACAGATAAGTTGGTATTAGAGATCTAGGTTTACTGAGTCTATAGGGACATAGAACTTAGGTTTGAGTATGTTCTTATGTATTCAACATATCTGATCATAGTTTATTCTTATGCATATATGTCTGGAGTACATGAAGAACATGTTGAGAGTAGCTATGTTGCACCAGTAGGAGGTGTTGGGAGGCATGCATGTGATGAGAGACTGCCAGAAGCAGGGCAAGAGAAACCTACAATGCCTCATCTAAACCCGACAATGATGGCCAATCCTGAGTTTCAGTCTATGTTTAGACAGATGATGGCCACAATTACACATATCGCTGACAGAGTGCCAGCACCTCAATCTAGGGAAGTCACCTCTAATGTGGAGTCCCAAGGTGTCGGGAAGACATTTGAATGTCTTAGACGTGTTGGGGAAATTGAATATGCAGGTACTTCTATTCCAGTAGATGCTGACATGGGGTTGACTGAGCTAGAAAAGGCATTCAAAATCCTAAACATCACTGAAATTGACAAAGTTAAGCATTCAGTATACTTGTTGAAGGGTAGTGCCGGCCACTGGTGGGCCATAGAAGAGGAGAAGAGGCCAGGAGTTGTGATAGGATGGGAGGAGTTTCGAAGGTAATTTGTTAGCCGATATTTTCCAGAGACCTGCCAAGATGAGAAAATCTCTCAGTTTGAGAAAATTCGTCAGGGAGCTATGACTATCAATGAGTATGAATCAAAGTTTATGGAACTTCTGAGGTTCTGCCCACACATGGAAGCCATAGACAAGAAAAGGATCTAGAGATTTGAGAAGGGTCTGAGTACATAGTTGACTACTACAACATTATCCTTGGAGAATAGGGAAAGGTTTTCCACCTTTGTGGAATCTGTTAGGAGGATTGAGAGGTCTTCCATAGAGAAGTGTGAAGATAATGCTAAGAAGTGACCTATGCAGTTTCAAGGGTAATCATCTGGAGGCTTTACAAAACCAAGGTTTTTCCCACCGCCGTCGCAACCAAGGTCAACCTTCACTAAACCAAGATCACATGCACCATCACAGTGGACCCCAAGTCGGGGTAGATGTCACAGTTTTCCACCAACGGCAGCCCACATTACCTCATCAGTTTTAGTGACAGGTCCATTTAGGCCATATCAGGACACCATAACATGTTACAAGTGTGGGCAAGTGGGGCATACAACACCTTATTGCCATATGAAAGATGAGGAGGTGACTCAGCAGCCAAGGCAAAGTCAACAAGGTCCACAACAATGACAGTTTAGTAGTGGTAGTGGAAGAGGATGTGGTTAGACGTCCCAGGCAGGATCCTCTAAACAAATAAGCAGAGGACGTGGACAGCAGCAGGCGATAGAAAGGTTCTATGCCATGACCCAGCCAGAAGCAGTGGTCAATCCACGAGTCATGATAGGTTAGATGGAGTTACTTGATTCTAATTTGTCTACTTCTTATTTCATATCTGTGTTAGTAGACCCGGGTGCAACACACTCTTTTATCACTAGAGAGGTAATAGATAGTTGTTATCTACCTATTAGTCTTAGATCTGATAGCCTACGGCTAGAGACTCCTTTGGTTGATTCCGCTGAGTTGCAGGAAGCGTGCCCTTCTTGTGTTCTTTCTTTTTCTAGACACAACATTCAAGTAGATCTTTTGCCACTTGACATGTGTGGTTTTTATGTAATCCTAGGAATGGATACCTTGAAAAAATATAAGGTAATCTTGGATTGTAGTACTAAGGTGGTGACGTTCCATGATGGAGATGTACATTGGATTTTCTATGGTGATAGGAAGATTTTTCCTACATGTTTGATGTCAGCTATGACAACTGAGCGGTTGAGGAGACAAGGATGTGAGGCTTTCTTAGCTCATGTTATGGATACCAAGGTGGTAGGTCCTAGTATCCAGGAGGTACCAGTAGTGCGAGAATTTGAGGATGTCTTTCCTGAGGAATTTCCTAGCATTCCCCCTCCTAGAGAGATTGAGTTTGAGATCAATATTGTTCTTGGAACACAACCCATAGCACAGTCAGCATACAGAATGGCACCAGCAGAGATGCAAGAGTTAAAGAAACAATTACAAGAACTATTAGAGAAAGGTTTTATCAGGCCGAGCACTTCCCCTTGGGGTGCTCTCATGTTGTTTTCTAAAATGAAGGATTGTTCAATGACGTTGTGTATAGACTACAGATAGTTGAACAAGGTGACAATAAAGAATAAGTATCCTTTGCCAAGGATTGGTGATCTTTTGATCAGTTGAGAGGTGCCATTGTGTTTTTAGAGATAGACCTGAGGTCAAGTTACCATCAGTTGAGAATTAAGGTTGATGACATACCCAAGTCAGCTTTTAGGACTAGGTATGGTCATTATGAGTTTGTGGTTATGTCATTTGGGCTGACCAATGCACCTACAACTTTTATGGATCTGATGAATAGGGTGTTTAGACCTTATCTTGATCAGTGTGTGGTCATTTTCATATATGATATCCTTATATGCTCTAAGGATAGTCAACATCATGAGCAACACCTTCACCAGACATTGACTTTGTTGAGGCAACATCAACTATATGCTAAGTTTAGCAAGTGTGAATTTTGGTTATCTGAAGTGTCTTTTCTGGGCCATATTATATCTATAAAAGGCATTTGTGTTGATCCTAAGAAAGTGGAATCTATACTAGAATGGGAACAACCAAAGACACTGATAGAGATCTATAGTTTCCTAGGTCTGGCAGGTTACTACAGGAGGTTCATCAAAGACTTCAGTTCTATAGCGTTACCCTTAACTAGGTTAACCAGGAAGGATGTTCCTTTTGCTTGGAATGAAAAGTGTCAACATTCTTTCCATCTTTTGAAAGAAAAGATGACTAGTGCACTGATGTTAGTACTACTAGAGCAAGTAAAAGGTTATATTGTCTTTTGTGATGCTTCAAAGAATGGGTTGGGATGCGTATTGATGCATTATAAAAATGTGATTTCTTTTGCTTCACGATAGCGTAAGAAACATGAGGAGTATTTCCCAACACATGATTTGGAGCTTGCAGTGGTGGTCCATGCCTTAAAAATCCAGAGACACTATCTTTATGTAGAAAAGTGTCAAATCTTCATTGACCATAAGAATCTATAATATATCTTCTCAAAACAGGAGTTGAATATGAGGCAGGGGAGATGGATGGAGCTGATTAAGGATTATGATTGTACAATAGACTACCATCCAGGGAAAGTAAATGTGGTAGCTGATACATTGAGTAGAAAGTCATCTTCATTATCAACGGTAGATAATGCACAATTAAATTCCTTGATGTTATAACCTCATTTTCTAAAATATGTAATGAGATTTGTGAATCTCCTTTAAAAGATAAATAAGATCAATGTTTTCTTTCATGGTTTGATTTGGATAAATTTCGTGTATGATAGCCTTGCATGCTTTCTTGATGGGCCTTATTGGCCATTAAGCCCAATTGAAAGAAAAAGAAAAAGAAAGGAAAAAGGAATTCAATAGGATGATGGGAAATATAGGAAAATGAATAAAGGATGATGAAAAGGCTAAAATACATTTTCCTAAAAATAGAATTTCGAGTTATAAAGGTTCCTTGGGGTTCAAGGAACTCAGGATAATTGTATAATAGCAAGGGAAATAAAGAATATATGGAAAATATGAGTAAAAGGGTGTTTTCTTGCAACCAAAGAAAATGGACCGTTTAATTAAGATAATGATCTCAATTTTTGCAAGATGAGAGATAAAAACATAAAAGAGTTTCACTTAAAATTTGAGACAAAAATGGGTTAAGAGTTGAGAGTTATCGACTTTTCAAGATTATCCTCAAAATAGGATTTTCCTTGCAATTTGGGAAATCTTTCCCTTTTTGTTTGAGCGTGAATGATTGTGGCCGTTGGATCTTAATCCAACCGATCTGGCTCATCGTCAAAGTCCCAATGGGATGAGGACTGTAGCGTGGTTTACATGAGGATTTTCTCCATCCTTTTTCTCGTTATCTGATGGATGTGAAAACTTGGAAACACTTCCATTGAGATCAGGAGGGGATCCCGAACCATCGCAACACTGGTTTAGTGGTCATTGGAAGTTTCTAGGCCAAATGCCCAATTGGGCTGAAGCAAGCTTTGAAGGTGGGATCAGAAACCCTAGAAGAGACCCTCCTAGCCTATAAATAGTCCCTCATGAGGTTTCTCTCACCCTCACGAACCTTGGCGGCAGATCCCTAGACCCTAGCAACCTCTCCCTCTCGTGATTTCCCTTGCTCCGACAAGCTCCAGCCGCGGCGCCGCCGCACACTCTATTTAGAAAGAAGAAGGAGATGATGATCAGGTGTCGTCGTATCGTGGAGCACGGTGGGCCGAGATGAGATCTAACGATCTCAGGAGGAAACACGCAACTTAGCTCGCTGAGTGGAGCGCAACGACGTGAGTCGTTGGATCAAGGGTCCATCGTGAACCCATGAGCATCCGACGATCAAGCACCAATGACTGTGTGCGTTAACAAGTGAGTGGAGCCGGTTCTTGCAGAGCGTCGGATCGACCAGTGGACCGCGGTGCACCGATCCAATGATCTAGGTAATTTCCTCTCTGACCGAAATTACAGAAAATAGTTTTTCTTGCAAAATTAATAGAGAACGCTAAAATTATCCAATGAAGAAACTCTATATATGAAAGTTGGGTATAAAAATGCAAGGAACCTGATAAAAATGATTTAAGAACCTGATTCTATTTTGTTTTACAAAAGTACCTTAATTTGGTAGAAGTATGTATTGAAAAGTAATTAGAAACCCTAATGGTGTATAAAAGATGTATCTTTGAAAAATAATGGGTTAATTAGAAAGGTAATAACCTGTTGATGCTTATGATGGAGTTTCTACCCATTTTGAATACAAAATTGGTTAAATTAGGGTTTATGTCCATAAATGGAAAGTAATGTATAAGGGAACCCTAATTTAGGGTAAAAGAGAAAGGAAACTATGTTATTTTGAATTAAGGAAGTAAATTGCTAAATAATGATCCTAAAACTGTTAGGGATATGAAAAGGAGAGAATTTAAAGATTTTAAGTGGATTTGATGAATTAGGGTTCATGATAACTAAGAATGGAGGCAAAACCCTAATTTCCAAGGAAACCCTAAAAATGGGAATAGAAACCCTAAGGAATAAGATGGAATTTAATAAGTTTTGATAAAATATAGTTGGAATGTTTATTTCAGGGTTTCTGTCCAATTTTCTTGCTTACTTGGATATTCTCTCTCTTCATACTTGATTCTGTATTCGAATCTACAATAAGAGGTATGTGGTTACGCTTATGAATATATCGAGTTATGTTTCCTGAGGTTTACCGAAGTTTTCATCGATGACATGAATTAATTGTTGGATGATTTTAATTCATGCAAACTATAATGTGGATATGACTATCACCTAAGATATGTGCCTACTAGCTCAGATCCTGGTCCCCTCTGTGGCTTATTAGTTGACCTAGTACATGGTTACCTATGAGGTAGGTCCATCAAGTCATTGAATGACTTAGTACATGGCTACCAATGGGGTAGGTCCATCAAGTCACTTTGAGTTAGATATTGGGCTACTTCTGGGTAGTGCCATGTGACTCTATTACCCTATGTATTGGATACATGTAAGGTAGGACCATGGGGGTAAGGAACAACCTAAAGAGAGGTAGTATGCAAGGACAACATAGAGTTAGGGGATAGGTAAGGATTGAGTAGTATGGCTTAAAACGTAATCTTGGTTGTTAAATGAATAATTGAATGATTACATTGTTAACATAGTTGTACACTATTTGTTTCCCCCACATACCAGCTTTGGCTGACCGACGTTTCGTTTGTCATATTGTGAAATATGTAACTGTATAGTTAGTTAGTTCCAGTTCTGGATAGAAGTTAGAAATCCAAAATTTTCAAAGGTATGCAGAAATTTTATTTATTACAGCTTTTCTGTATAGTCTAGTAGAATTTATTAATTGTTATCAATTAATTGCTGAACCTTGATCCATAAATTGGATAACGGCACCGACCTCTCGGTCTCCCTTAATTGGGGGTTACCGGAAGGTGGGGTTGTTACATTTGGTATTAGAGCCAAGGTTATCCACTTAATTGTTAATAATTATTAAATTTTACAAACTCTGTAGAACCCAAGGGAGTTATTAAAGGATTTTCCGAAAGACTGAGGTGTCTAGAAAAGGATCACTTCTGGGGGATGGAAAAATTTTCCTCCGCATCGCTAGTCGGAATATGAGGACTCCCGAGATGTGTGACTGCCTGGCTGATGTCCTAGGATTTGAATCGAAATAAGACACCTTTAGGACTTCCTCATCTTATTCATCCCTTCTCATCACAAATTCTATTAAGGACTTTAAGAGTTAGGCTTTTCGACCTCTTCCTCACCCTCATGTGGTATGTCATGTAAGTTAAGGATTAAGGAATCCTCCATCAAATTAATAAAAGATACGTAATGAGTATAATTAGTTTAATGATAAACTAAAGGTTTGTTTGTTATGCTTATGTAGATGGCTCATACAAAGGTGGTGGCAATCCCTTTCTCCACCAGCAGAGGTGGGCCACCCCGTAAAGAGAATGGGTCTTCTGAGAAGAGGAAGCGGAATCATGGTGGAGAGACCTCTAAGAAAAGAAAGAGGCATGTGATTCAGCCCTATTTTAGGGCTTCATCTTGTGGCATTTTGCATTTCAATCACATCTATACCTATTAGATTACATATTATTTTCCTTAATATGCATATTTGTGTAAAATGCACTGATCGACTTTATTTACATGTTTTTCAGGTACTTGGATCACTCTTGGATGGATGAGAGAGATGGAGGGGCCCAAAGAAGGCCCCAGAGCTCCCCCAACCTACCCCTAGTGGCCAAGAGTCAAGCTTAAGCAAAAAAGTCCATGGATAATGAAGTTTGAAGCTCAAAGTGCAACAAAAGCCCCCAGCACGGCCGTGGTAACACAGAACGGTCGTGCTGCAAATGAAGAAATCACATGAAAAATCTCAGTTTTGAAGCAGCTGTAGAGCATACTCTACCACGGCCGTGCTACGCAGCACGGCCGTGCTGCGACCACCCACCACGGCCGTGCCACGCAGCACGGCCGTGCTACCAGATCCCACCATGGCTGTGCTACGCAGCACGGCCGTGCTACCAACTCCCACCACGGCCGTGCTACGCAACACGACCGTGCTACCCTCAACCCACCACGGTCGTGGCCTTTTCAGCCCAAATTTGACCACCAACCTGACATTTAGCCATTTTAATTCCCACGATCGTGCACATACACTACGGCCATGGCCTACCCTACCCACCACGACCGTGGTACCCCACCACGGTCGTGCTACTCACAAAATCCAGCCACTTTTTCACTGCTTTCCCCATTTTGCCCCTAACTTAACCTAGTGCTTCCCCCACACCTATATATACCTAGGTTGCGGCTGGGGCACAGGGTTGGCTACCTTCTACCACCTCCTAGCTCCCCAAATCGCCACCCACTCCATTCCACTCCAAATCCACCTCAAATCCACTCCATTCCCCTTCACCTCCACCTCAAATCCACTCCATTTCACCATTTCCACCACATAACCCCCCTGTCTAAGCCTTCCATCCACTTCCCACCATCATCCCACTCCATTCCATCCAAGAAGAAGGAGGAGGATGACCTTGCAGCTACTGGAGAGGAGGAGTCCTTCATCTACACCGAGCTCCATGGATTCTTCTACCTCTTTCTCCTTTCTTTTTGTATTTTCCATTTCTATGAGTAGCTAGGCCCCTTGGGTGGGCTGTTTGGGGGAAAATATGTTACTTTGATACCATGTTGGGGGAAAATGACATGTAAACTTTGTAATTTCATTTGTTAATGATTATATTCCATTTCTATCTAATTCTCCATGGATTACTTGTTGGTTTGTGTGTGAAATCACTTAGGAATTTAGGCAAATTGCTTATATGTGTGAATTTTGGGATTTGCCCCTAGGTCCAATTCTTGGATCCCTAGGTTGCCTCCCATCTTCCTACATCCTAATCAATCTCCCTAAACCTAAGTGAGAGATCTAAGTAGCTAGATTAGGTAATTCTAGTGCAATTAGCATGGAGCCTTCTCAAGGCTAGAATGTGGGGGGATTAGGGTCCAAAACCCTAATTTCACCCCCATTACTACCCTCGGCCCCTAATTTCCCTAGGAATGTCTAATCTAGAAACCTAGACTTGATTAGACTCTAATTGGATTGAACCTAACCCCTAACCCAATTGAGCCTCGTAAGGGTAGTAGGGGGTGTTAGGGACTAGTTCCCCTATACACAACCTAGCATATTCATGGCCAGTTAGCAACTTAGGTTAATCCATTAGACTCGAACTTGTTGTTTGGTTTGGATAATCTAAATGGAATCATAATGTTCATATGTCACCCCCCAACTTAAGTGATAAGTTCATACCCCTAAACAGCCCACACCTCTCTTTACTGCTTAAAACCCTAGTTTTGTGTTTGCTTAGCTTAGTTAGTTTTTTTCTTGCTTAGTTAGCTTCTTGCCTTTCTCTTTACTTGTTTATGCTAGTTTAGTTCTTTAATTGTTCTTTTGCTTCTCTCTTGCTTGCCTTAGTGTAGCTTGCCTTTTCATACATAGCTTAGTCTTTTCTTGCTTGCTTAGTCTTAATCTAGTCTAGGGTTAACGTAGATTTCATTCCTGCCTTTGATTGCTTGTTTGTTCATCCTTAGTTAACAATCAAAATCACCTTTAAACCCTTAACCCTAGTCTCTGCAGTAGGAACCTAGCTAAACTAACCTAGCTCTAGTGCCCCCTCTTTTCCCTGTGGATCGACCCTTTACTTGCCACCTTCCTATACTACAACACGACCCCGTGCGCTTGCGGGTGTAGTGTTTTAGTAGACGTAGGTAGCTAGTTTAGGTCTTATAAATATTGAAAGCACAATCTCATCCCATGCATTCCGACCTCATGGGGCGCATCTATTCAATCGAGTAGTGTGTTAGCACCACTAGCGGAACCGCACCAAGCTTTCTGGCGCCATTGCCGGGTACTAGAGGCGCTCGGCCTAGCTAGTTAGTTTTGCTTTGACTTTTCCTACTGCCCTCATCATTGCTATTCTTTATTCATTACTCTTTGCATTCTTTGTGTATATTGGTTTTCTAACTTGCTTTCTTTTGTTTGGTTGTGCCTTGTGCATGTGACAAGCTACTCGGAGAAGACAAGATGGAAGGCCAAAATGCACAAACCCATCCATTTCCTCCACCACCCTACCTCCAAGGCTATCATAAGCCTTACACACCTCCACCACCTCCATTGCCGCAACCTTCCCACCACTTCACTTTCCAACCTCAATTCCCTCCTCCACTACCCTACCTCCAAGGCTATCCTAAGCCTTACGCACTACCACCACATCCATTACCACAACCCTCCTACCAGTCCACCTTCCAACCTCAATTCACTCTACCACCTCCATCACCACAGCCCTCCCACCAATTCACCTTCCAACCTCAATGCCCTCCTCCACCTAAAGTCCAACGACCATCAACACTGATACCACCACCACAACTATCACATGCTCCCCCTACTTTCCATGAGAAAATGGATATGATTGAGACCCCTCTCTTTGGTGCCTATGAAGACTCGTTCCTCAAGAGAGAGAAAACCTATGCATGATATTTTTGAGGGTCTTAAGGCTAATTAAGATCTATGATGATGATCCCCAAGGAGAGAGAATTGCTGAAAAAGACTTACGAAGCTCGCATGACCCTTGGGAGGAAGATCAATCAAGGAAAGCATTTGAGAGGATTGCTTATGATGGGGGTGAAATCATTTTGTTTTTGGACCATGGTTTATTGTGAAAGAACAAGAAGCCTAGCTGAAGGCAAGAAACTCAGCGCTTGTGGGAGGCAACCCACCTAGGTTTGGGAAATTTTGACCCAACCTTCACTTTTTGATACCATTGCTTTGTTTTTACACTTTCCAAGAAAGCACACACACACTTGTGTTTAATAGTTTTTGTCTAGTTTTAAGATGTGCAGGTGGTAACAGGGTGAAATGAAGGAAATTTGAGTACAATTGAGAGAAGGATTCAAAGAAAAATCACTTTGGGTCAAGTTTTTGAGTGTTTGATGTTCCTCATTTTGAGAGTAGCAGCTACAGGGACCACCATGGTCGTGGCACATCAATACGACCATGGTCATTTGCATGAAAAACACACCAAGTCCTTGGATTCAAAAGCAAAATTGAGAAAAGTTGCCAAAGGACTGCACCACGGTCGTGGCAGGCAGCACGGCCGTGCAACCTGAAGCCACCACGGCCGTGCTATGCAGCACGGCCGTGCAGCAGACCAATTTCAGCAAATGAAGGCAGATTAGTGCGGCAGCTACTACGCATATCCTCCACCACAGGGAGGAACACCGCCGGAGCCTCAAGAGAGCCATGATTGTCTACCCTATCATCCTAAACTCTAGGATCATGTTGAGGACAACATGATTCAAAAGTTTGGGGTAGTAGGCCCTAGTTTCACTTTGCATTTCACCTACCACATCCACTTTTGTTTTCTTGTTTTTGCTATCTACCTTAGTCATCTTTACTGCTCTGCATACCTGCATGCCGTGTCGTTTACTTTCTTGTCATTTTTTGCGTAATTTTCAAAAAAATTGCTCTTTTTTTCCATGCATTGCATATCATGTAGATTTTTAGTAATTCTTGCATGTTATAGCTAGTATTTCCTTTTTTACTGCTTTAAGTTCAATAATATAAAGTTTAGATGTGATTGAAGGCAACTTGGCACTGTTTTGGCCAATTTTGCCCAAATTTGAGATTTCTTGCCTAAAAGTATGTTTTGACCCAATATCTACTATTTTGAGTAAAAATGATGGTCTTTGACAAATGCAAGTGAGTTAACATTGTTTGTTGCTAAATGGTATCAATTCTTGACTTTTTACATGTGCATAACCTCTCTTAGGATTGTGATTGAATTGGTTGAATTGTGAAATTGAGCAAGCTTTGAACGCTTAGTGTTTGTGGAATTACTTGTTTGATATATCAACTTCATTTTGTTCATTCATGTGGTGTGATATCTTGGATGAAGTGTTGGATTAATTCTCATGCAGGATTTCTTATGTGGAGAATCATACCTATGACCCCTCTTTGACCCGAATTTTCACTCACCATCTTCTTACCCCTCCGCCTCATGAAAGGATGGCAAAGTGCACATATCAGCCGTGGCCACCTCTAAAAGTTTGGGGTGGCCACATCTCCATCTCTCCGCATCACTCTATCCACCATATGCCCTATCTACACCAAGGGCAAGAAAGAAAAGAAAAGAAAAAAGAAAAGCAAAAACAAAATAAAAGGATGCTCATGTTTAAGAGCATTCAAATAAAGAAAAGATGAGTGTGTAAAAACACTCCAAAAATCTTACCGCAACCCTTTCTTCCACTTTCATGCCCATTGAGCTAGGAAACATCAAACTTAGCTCACTTTGCCCTTTTTCGCAGCCATGTGGGTCATTTGGTATGATTTGAAATATAAGATTGAATGCATGAATGTGAAACAACAATCCTAGTCATTCTTGATTAACGCCACCATGAAACGGTTTACCCGGAACTTTATGGAAGAAGTATGGATAACTTGTGTATTCTATGTGCTATATTTGAAGTTCATATGCTTTGTGCTCTTTTCATGATTGGTTTGTGAAAGCAGGAGAGGAGAGAGGTGAAATGCATACACTTAGTCATCTTTGATCCCATTCAGCGATAATCATCCTTTGCATTGCATTTGTCGTTTCTTGCTTGTGAAAATTCTATAGAGAGATTGAGTTGGAGCATACTTGAGGACAAGTATGTTTCAAGTTTGGGGTGGTGATTCAACCCTATTTTAGGGCTTCATCTTGTGGCATTTTGCATTTCAATCACATCTATACCTATTAGATTACATGTTATTTCCCTTAATATGCATATTTGTGTAAAATGCACTTATGGACATTATTTACATGTTTTTCAGGTACTTGGATCACACTTGGATGGATGAGAGAGATGGAGGGGCCCAAAGAAGGCCCCAGAGCTCCCCCAACCTACCCCTAGTGGCCAAGAGTCAAGCTTAAGCAAAGAAGTCTATGGATAATGAAGTTTGAAGCTCAAAGTGAAACAAAAGCCCCCAGCACGGCCGTGGTAACACAGAACGGTCGTGCTGCAAATGAAGAAATCACATGAAAAATCTCAGTTTTGAAGCAGCTGCAGAGCATACTCTACCACTGTCGTGCTACGCAGCACGGCCGTGCTACCAGATCCCACCATGGCCGTGCTACGCAGCACGGCCGTGCTACCAACTCCCACCACGGCCGTGCTACCCTCAACCCACCACGGCCGTGGTGACCACCATGGTCGTGGCCTTTTCAGCCCAAATTTAACCACTAACCTGACATTTAGCCATTTTAATTCCCACGATCGTGCACATACACCACGGATGTGGCCTACCCTACCCACCATGACTGTGGTACCCCACCACGGTCGTGCTACTCACAAAATCCAGCCACTTTTTCACTGCTTTCCCCATTTTGCCCCTAACTTAACCTAGTGCTTCCCCCACACCTATATATACCTAGGTTGCGGCTGGGGCACGGGGTTGGCTACCTACTACCACCTCCTAGCTCCCCAAATCGCCATCCACTCCATTCCACTCCAAATCCACCTCAAATCCACTCCATTCCCCTTCACCTCCACCTCAAATCCACTCCATTTCACCATTTCCACCACATAACCCCCCTGTCTAAGCCTTCCATCCACTTCCCACCATCATCCCACTCCATTCCATCCAAGAAGAAGGAGGAGGACGACCTTGCAGCTGCTGGAGAGGAGGAGTCCTTCATCTACACCGAGCTCCATGGATTCTTCTACCTCTTTCTCCTTTCTTTTTGTATTTTCCATTTCTATGAGTAGCTACGCCCCTTGGGTGGGCTGTTTGGGGGAAAATATGTTACTTTGATACCATGTTGGGGGAAAATGACATGTAAACTTTGTAATTTCATTTGTTAATGATTATATTCTATTTCTATCTCATTCTCCATGGATTACTTGTTGGTTTGTGTGTGAAATCACTTAGGAATTTAGGCAAATTGCTTATATGTGTGAATTTTGGGATTTGCCCCTAGGTCCAATTCTTGGATCCCTAGGTTGCCTCCCATCTTCCTACATCCTAATCAATCTCCCTAAACCTAAGTGAGAGATCTAAGTAGCTAGATTAGGTAATTCTAGTGCAATTAGCATGGAGCCTTCTCAAGGCTAGAATGTGGGGGAATTAGGGTCCAAAACCCTAATTTCACCCCCCATTACTACCCTCGGCCCCTAATTTCCCTAGGAATGTCTAATCTAGAAACCTAGACTTGATTAGACTCTAATTGGATTGAACCTAACCCCTAACCCAATTGAGCCTCGTAAGGGTAGTAGGGGGTGTTAGGGACTAGTTCCCCTATACACAACCTAGCATATCCATGGCCAGTTAGCAGCTTAGGTTAATCCATTAGACTCTAACTTGTTGTTTGGTTTGGATAATCTAAATGGAATCATAATGTTCATATGTCACCCCCCAACTTAAGTGATAAGTTCATACCCCTAAACAGCCCACACCTCTCTTTACTGCTTAAAACCCTAGTTTTGTGTTTGCTTAGCTTAGTTAGTTCTTTTCTTGCTTAGTTAGCTTCTTGCCTTTCTCTTGCCTTGTTTATGCTATTTTAGTTCTTTAATTTTTCTTTTGCTTCTCTCTTGCTTGCCTTAGTGTAGCTTGCCTTTTCATACATAGCTTAGTCTTTTCTTGCTTGCTTAGTCTTAATCTAGTCTAGGGTTAACGTAGATTTCATTCCTGCCTTTAATTGCTTGTTTGTTCATCCTTAGTTAACAATCAAAATCACCTTTAAACCCTTAACCCTAGTCTCCGTAGTAGGAACCTAGCTAAACTAACCTAGCTCTAGCGCCCCCTCTTTTCCCTGTGGATCGACCCTTTACTTGCCACCTTCCTATACTACAACACGACCCCGTGCCCTTGCGGGTGTAGTGTTTTAGTAGACGTAGGTAGCTAGTTTAGGTATTATAAATATTGAAAGCACAATCTCATCCCGTGCATTCCGACCTCGTGGGGCGCATCTATTCAATCGAGTAGTGTGTTAGCACCACTAGCGGAACCGCACCAGCCTGAAGAAGCTATGCACGAGGCCCCCAACCCTGAACCAATGCCCGGAATTAACCTAGAGCAAGGGGAAAGAACAGAATATGAGGAGTACCAGGTGCATGAAGAGGAAGCCCGAATGGAGGAGGACCAGCCTGGTGGTCAAGAACCAACCCTGGTGGTTCACACAATAGATGCACTATGGATGGAGCAGCAAAAGCAATTGACTGAGGCTATTCGTGCCCTGGCCCTTAGGGACATAGCTAGGGCCGAGAATGGTGAGCCACTTCCAGTTCATCCTCAACTGGGAGCCACCATCCTAGACTTCGTCAAGCTGAACGTCGAGAAGTTCTGGAGAGAAGACAAGTCTGAAGTAGTTGACAAGGCCGAAGCTTGGCTGCTTGCAGTCGAGAATGGGTTCTGTATGCTCGAGGTACAGCCGAATAAGAAGGTTCTGTTTGCTACTCACCTTTTGGAAGGTGCAGCCAAGATATGGTGGGAGAACCATATCATGGGAAGAGACCTAAGTGAGGAACCAATGGCATGGACTGACTTCAAGACCATCTTCACCGCCATATTCCTCCCTGTCTCAGCAAAGAAGGAGAAAGAGAGTTCACTAGCATGACTCAAGGAAGCTCTTCAGTTGCGGACTTTGGTCATAGGTTCCGCCTCCTGGAATGTTTTGGACACATGTTGGATGAAAAGAGGAGGGTGGACCACTTCGTGGAACATCTTCACCCTGCCATCAAGCCCCATGTGATGGAAAGTAAACCCAAAACCTTCTCTGAGGGTTACAACACTGCTTTAGACATGGAGAGGACCGAGATGCCTGCCCAGGTTCCACCCAAGGGGTATTTGGGTTTCACTTACGGAACTCAAGGTCAGAAGATCAACCACAAGAAAGGTCCAGGGCATCATCATGATAAAGGAAGACATGGAGGAAAAGGGAAACCCCGTCAAGAGAACAACCGACCTCGATGCCGCACCTGCGGGAGGTGGCATATCGGTGAGTGCCGCAACAAGAAGAAGGTATGCTACCGATGCCACCAAGAAGGGCACCTCCAAGATGTTTGTCCTTTGCCAAATCCAAGAGGACCAGGACAGGTAGCAGCCCCACCAGTAGCAGCTCCACCTGTGGCAGCACCACCTATAGCTGCAACCCCACCTGCTGGAGAAAGAAGACAAGCTCGGGTGTTTGCCATTCATAATGAGGAAGGTCAAGCAAATGCCAATCGGTTGATTGAGGGTAACAACCCTTGGAGTTTTCTTTTGTGTTTTAAAGTTAAGCATGTAATGGTCTAATGCATGGTGAACAATAATGAAGGCATGCTTGAAGTTATGGGACATAATGTGAAAGCTTTGTTTGACTCTAGATCTACTAATACTTTCATTTTGAGAAATCTTACAACTGTGCTATGTTTGGATATCAAGGATTTAGGGTATGTCTTAGATGTTACAACGCCGAGTGGTCGAATCTTTACCTCCCTTTTGAAAACCTCGATGGTATTTATGAAATATCGAGATCATGATTTTCCTACATACTTTATCCTTCTTGACATGAATGATTTTGATGTAATCATTGGCATGGATTGGCTTTATACGTATAGGGCCAATATCGACTGTAGAGGGAAGAAAGTGATCATCAAGAGACCAGATCAACCACCTTTTATCATTAGGGGTAGGAAGGATGCCACTACTAGCCCATATGTGTCAGTCGTGAAAGCAGAGCAGATGATGAGTAAAGGGTGTCGAGCTTTCCTAGCAGTAGTCACTGAGCCAGAACCCATGGTGCAACCCTTAGAAGAAATAGAGGTAGTTAGGGGCTATGCAGATGTTTTCCCAGATGATCTACCTAGGATTCCTCCCAAAAGAGAGGTGGATTTCTCCATAGAGCTAGCCCCTGGTACAAACCCTATTTCCCGAGCACCTTATAGGATGGCCCCTGCCGAGTTGCTTGAGCTAAAGAAGCAATTGCAAGAATTGTTGGATAAGGGTTTTATCTGCCCTAGCACATCACCATGGGGAGCGTCGGTTCTTTTTGTAAAGAAAAAGGATGGTTCGCTCCGAATGTGCATAGACTACTGGATGATCAACCAGGCTACCATTAAGAACAAATACCCTTTACCCCAGATAGATGACTTGTTTGACCAGTTGAATTCAGCTCGAGTCTTTTCCAAGATCGACTTGAGATTGGGTTACCACCAGTTGAGGGTTAAGAGTGAGGACATCCCGAAAATAGCTTTTAGAACCCGGTCTGGACACTATGAGTTTGTGGTTATGCCTTTTGGGTTGTCTAATGCACCTAGTGTGTTCATGAATCTTATGAACGGTGTGTTTCAACCCTTCCTTGACTCGTTTGTCATAGTGTTCATAGATGACATACTGGTTTATTTGGACGACGTAGATCAACACCGAGACCACCTCAGCAAAGTCCTTGATATCTTAAGAAAGCAGAAGTTCTATGGGAAGTTCTCTAAATGCGAGTTTTGGATAGATCGAGTCATGTTCCTTGGACACATCATCTCAGGAGGAACGATCGCCGTAGATCCAGCTAAAGTGTCGGCAGTACGAGACTGGCCTGCACCGAAGAACCCCTCCAAGATCAGAAGCTTCTTGGGGTTAGCAGGATACTATCGACGTTTCATTGCGGATTTCTCAAAGACTGCCTTGCCTTTGACCATGTTGACCCAGAAGGATGTGAAGTTTGTGTGGTATGATGTTTGTGAAGCTCATTTTCAGGAGCTGAAAGAGAAGCTGACCACTACACCAGTGTTGACTCTACCATCAGGCAATGAGGGTTTCATGACTTTCACCGATGCATCAAAGATGGGACTTGGCTGTGTGTTGGAACAGAATCGACATGTGGTTGCATATGCCTCCCGACAACTCAAGCCCAACAAGATGAGTTACCCAACCAATGACCTAGAGTTAGCCGCTATCATCCATGCCTTGAATATTTGGCGGCATTACCTGTATGGTGCCACTTTTGAGATCTTCACCGACCATAAGAGCATGAAGTATCTACTGACGCAAAAAGACTTGAACCTACGACAATGACGATGGATGGAGTACATGAAGGATTACGACTTCACCATTGCCTATCATCCAGGGAAGGCGAATGTTGTAGCCGATGCTTTGAGTCGGAAACAGCTAAGGTGTGCAGCTGTGTTGTCCAGGCAGTGGAAGAGTTTAGAAGAGCTGGTGGAATGGTCACCTCAACCGTTAGATGATCGAGTTCGATTGGCTAATATCCAGATATAGTCTGAGTTATTGAGTGAGATTGTCGCAGCACAGTTGGCCAGTGGAGAACTTGACAAGATGAAAGGCTTGATCCAGAAGCCTCAGACCCGTCTTTCATTGGGAATAGACAGAGGAATCTGATTTGAGAATCGTGTATGGGTTCCTGAAGGTTCACCATTAAAGGAACGTATCCTACAAGAGGCTCATGGTTCTAAGTACACGGTACATCCAGGAACTACTAAGATGTTTAAGGACATGCAGAGGTTTTTCTGGTGGCCAGGAATGAAGAGAGACATTGCAACTTATGTAGCCAGTTGTGGGCTCTGATCTCCAAAACACAAGATAAACATAGCGGAAGCGATTCGATTAATAGTGGAATACGAAAATCACAAGAAATTAAAACTTTTCGAAAATGAGATCTTAAAAACCTGAAACTCCTTTTATAAAAGTAAGATGAACTGTTTACATCTCTGATAAATCACTTCTCGAGTGATTATATACGTCATGATACAAAATCTCAAGATTTCAAAATTCTCAGATCAACAAACTCCTAGGACCTGAGTGTACAGAGACAACATAACACTATTCTGACTACAAGACTAGACAGCATAGTGTTTCCACCTGAAGTCACTGCTGCTCCTGAATTTGCTGATGTTGCTACTGTCCACCTGCAGATCGGTTCCTTCGACCTCGACGTCCACCTAAAGGTAGAAATGTACGGGGTGAGACAATTTTAAATAATTGTCCCAGTGAGAGTTATAACTCTCCGCCAGAAACTTTGTTAAAAGCAATCAAAGGAATATCATGAGCAGGTAATTTAGGTTACTCACAGCAGGCTTGATAACAAATACTCATCTTTAATTAAGGAATATGAAGAACACGTATACTAATGCTTGAACAGGATATTAAAAACAAGCAATGTAATATCAATCAATGTTCCTCGTAGTTCAACCTAAGCAATTATGCTACGTGGTTGATTATGTTTTACAAACATCATTATGCCCTGCGGAGATGAGGTATACCGCTCATGCTCCAACCGATCACTAGTAAGTCGCATCGGTATCATACTAGGTCATCGAAAGAGCCGGATTCTCATGACCTTCAACTACCTCAGTCAGAATGAGGATAAACATGCAGGACATCTAGTGTCCCTGCTAATATAGCTCACCAGGGTATTCTGGTACTTCTCTATTAGAGTCACAGTGGCATTCTGCACTCTCTTTGCCATCGAAAGATTTCATGTTTATCTCTCATCGATGCGGTATAAAAGATTCCCTTGGAAGAATAGTGTTACATCATCCCGGTATAAACATATAGTGAAGGGTTGATGGATTAAGATACATCAACATCAACTCCTACACTAGGATGTAAGGATATACACATCCATATTCCCCCACATACTCTAAAGTATGTGATCCAGGAGTTCCCTTAGGAAAACCTATTTCACCATCATTTAAAGTCTGACAATGATGGATCTATGATCAGGGCTCTACATAATATGATTAAACTTGGTTATTAGGTACATTTCAGTATTCTTTTAGCATCATACATGTTTCCAAACATTCAAGTACTAAACATGGCTATAACAGAAGAATACTACATATAACAGGTATTACTCATATCAGTTATCAGAAGGATGTCAGTTCTTAATCATCTTATCACTATAATTCAGGAACATAGGTGTTCACACCCTTATATCATCATAACACTTGCTATCAAATGTCATGTCAGCATCAAGTCATCTATTAGCATGACCTCGATGTCATTCATGGCCCTTAAGGCATATCCGTTTCATATGATACCACTTGCATTTAGGCAACATAGTTATTCCTGTTCATAAGCTATTGACATGCTTTCAATGAACATGATGTCATGACCCTTACCTGGATATGATTATTTTCTTATAGGAACATGCATGATTAAATCAATTGATAATAATCAAAATTCATAATCAGATCAACAGTTAATAAGACAGGATTAACCCTTCAATTCAAAGGTTATACTTTTATGTCCTTACAAAGAGTAAGATTCCCTTGTTTACATCATTTAGGGTTATTCACCCCTTTCATTATGATTGGGAATAATAATTCCTCATCTCATATCCTTGATAATACAATTCATGCTTAAAGGAATAACATGAGTTTAGGGTTTATTGTTCATTTCTACATATTACCATGAACTAGGGTTTACTATTCACATTACTCATGATTACTCTAAAATTAGGGTTTACTATTCACATTACTCATGATTACCCTAGAATTAGGGTTTACTATTCACATTACTCATGATTACCCTGGAATTAGGGTTTACTACTCACACTACTTCTGATTACCCTAGAATTAGGGTTTACTATTCACATTACTCATGATTACCCTGGAATTAGGGTTTAGTATTCACATTACTCATGATTACTCTAGAATTAGGGTTTACTATTCACACTACTTCTGATTACCCTAGAATTAGGGTTTACTATTCACATTACTCATGATTACTCTAGAATTAGGGTTTACTATTCACACTACTTCTGATTACCCTAGAATTAGGGTTTTCATAATCTCTCATAAGTGGATCATACCCTAATCCTGCATATTCATATACATTGAAGGTACTTTATTTGAGTTTTAACCATAAATGGTACTTTCTCTCTCTCCTTCCTAATGAAAGGTGATTACATCACTCTAGATAGGGTTGGTTTAAGTCCTTGTTGATTAACATAAACCAATTCACCACTATCATGTCATTAGAGTTTACATAAAACAAGGTATCCTTTAATTGAACCCATTTAGGTTGAAACGAGTGTGACCCATTTCAGTTGAAATGAGTGTAACCCATTTGGATTGAAATGAGTGTGACCTATTTCAGTTGAAACGAGTGTAACCCATTTGGATTGAAACGAGTGTGACCTATTTCAGTTGAAACGAGTGTGAACCCGTTTGGATTGAAACGAGTGTGACCTATTTCAGTTGAAACGAGTGTAACCCATTTGGATTGAAACGAGTGTGACCTATTTCAGTTGAAACGAGTGTGAACCCGTTTGGATTGAAATGAGTGTGACCTATTTCAGTTGAAACGAGTGTAACCCATTTGGATTGAAATGAGTGTGACCTATTTCAGTTGAAACGAGTGTAACCCATTTGGATTGAAACGAGTTGAACCCATTTAAGGTGAAATGAGTTGAACCCATTTGAGGTGAAACGAGTTGAACCCATTTGATAAAGTTGGATAAGGACCAACGTAGGTATTAACGCCCTTCATCTTCAACCTTGAAACCAAGGTCTATTCTTCACGAAAAGGCTTGCAAGAGTGCAAAGAAAGATGGGGAAGAAGAAGAACTAACTATTATTTGCAAGAATAAAAGTATGTATAACAAAGCAAGGTGTAGAGTTATAAAACCCGCCTCAAACGTTGTTCCTAGAGCTCCAAGCTTCCAAGCTTCGAGACTTTAATGGTGGCTAGAGCTCCACAGGTCATCCAAGGTTGTTTCTTCAAGAAAGGTTGGGAAGGATCGGCTAGGAAGAGAAAACTAAGTGAATTAACCATGAAATCAACCTTATACAAGGATTTTCCCCCCTGAATTCAAGCTAGAAGATGGTGCTTTCTTACCTTAGAATAGGTTGTTCGTTTCCCTGAGCTCCAGAGCTTTTCCTTGGTCAGTTGAGAAAGATGAGAAGTGAGGAAGTGAAGGGAATACGTTTGGTTGTTTTACAAGGAACTAGGCTTATATACTTTAAGTTATTTTCCACCATAAGGACCTCTAAAACATAGATTTCTCATCTAAGCCCCTTCTTCTTTCTAAGGCACGTCCAAGAATGGTAATCTTATGCAAAGCTCATCAAAACTCAAGATCTAAGGGTAGATAAATCCAACATGCATACTAAGGTACATATATGAAGGGTCTTCTTACTCATACTAAGTATTTTCACTACAAAGGTCATCCTTCTTATCCAATTATTTAATTGAAGTGCCCCTCTCATAATTTATTCTCTAATTGATGTAAAGAGTCATAAAAGATATACTAGAAGGTATATAGCACAATTTGCACCCCACATTTTGGGTAAATTGCACTTTATATCAAAATTAGGGTTTAAGCACAAGGATTGCTCCACAAGCTGCACCTTGGTGCCCAAACTTGGGAAATCCATCATACATCATCATATTCCTTTATATGATGTCTATTTATTAGAGGAACATCTTAACCTGTGTAATTTGCAAGTTAACCCCTCTAATTGGGTAATTTGCACATAGGTCCCTATATTACCAAACAATACTACAATCATTGTTTAAAAAGGACAGAAATGAAAATGTATGTTCCTTAGGAACTAAATTACATGCCAAAAGATAATCACAAGGATTTAATTACATATCTTAGGCAAAACACCTAGGGTTAATTCATAACCCAGGTCAGGGATGTTACAAATTATCCACCCCTTACAAGGATTTCGTCCTCGATATCGATAAAACATATTAAGAGAAAAGAGTAGGATATTTCCTTCTCATATCTTCTTCTAGTTCCAAAGTGGCTTCTTCAACACCACGGTGATTCCAGAGAACTTTTACAAGACTTATCTCTTTCTTCTTTATCTTTTTAATTCTGTTATCAAGGATTGACATCGGTCCTTCCTCATAAGTTATATCTTCATTCAATTTTACTTCCATAGGTTGTAGAACTGACTCGGTATCGGGATGACATTTCCTTAGCATAGAAATGTGAAACACAGGGTGTAGTTTTTGTAATTCTAGTGGTAACTCTAGTCTATAGGCTACCTTTCCAACCCGTTCAATGATTGGATAAGGCCCTATAAATCTAGGAGCTAATTTCCCTTTCCTTCCAAAGTGAAGGACTCCTTTCCAAGGCGAGACCTTGAGATATATTCTGTCTCCAACTTGGAACTCCAACGGTCTACGACGCTTGTCAGCATAAAATTTTTGTCTATCTTGTGCAGTCTTAATCTGTTGTTGTATTACTTTAATCTTTTCCATAGTCTGCTGTACAAGATTAGGACCTAACAATTGATGTTCACCAGTCTCATACCAGCATAAGGGTGATCTACAATGTCTGCCATACAAGGCTTCATAAGGTGCCATATCAATACTATGTTGATAGCTATTTTTATAGGCAAACTCTATCAAGCTTAGGTGCAGATCCCAACTTCCTGTGAACTGGAGAACACATGCTCTCAACAGATCTTCTAATGTCTGTATAGTCTTTTCTGATTGTCCATCCGTCTGTGGATGAAAGGCTGTACTAAACCTTAACTGGGTGCCTAGTGCCCTATGTAGATGTTCCCAAAAACGACTTGTGAACTGAGGACCTCTATCAGAAACTATGGTGACAGGAACTCCGTGCAAACACACTATCTCTTGAACATATAATTGGGATAACCTTTCAGCAGAATAGGTTGTTTTGACAGGTAAGAAATGCGCTGTCTTAGTCAACCTATCAACAATTACCCAAATGGAATCATGTCCTTTGTTTGTTCTAGGTAGACTAACAACAAAGTCCATGGTTACATGATCCCACTTCCACTGTGGTATGGGTAAAGGTTGCATTGTTCCTGCAGGCTTCTGGTGTTCAACTTTAACTTGCTGACACACTGGACACCTCAGAACAAACTCCGCTACGTCCTTCTTCATCCCAGGCCACCAATACATATCTTTCAAGTTTGATACATCTTGGTGCTTCCTGGATGCATAGCATACATTGAAGAATGAGCTTCCTCCAGGACTAACTTCCTCAGGTTATCTACATCTGGTACTATCATCCTCCCATGATAGCATGCTACTTGATCATATGATTCATGAAAACCTTCTCGCTTCTCATCACCATACTCAGATCTGATCTGCTGAAGTGCAACATCAACTTGTTGTGCCTCCCTAATCTGCTCTCTTAGGGTGGGTTTGATATGCATCTCAGCCAACAACCTGGCAATCCATGACACCTTCATCTGTACATTGTCTTGCCTAAAGGAGATAAGCATATCTCTCCTAGGGCATACTAAAGAGTTTAATTGTGCCCTATCAGGGGATGATGTTGTTGATTTCCTACTCAAGGCATCTGCAACTACATTGGCTTTTCCTGGATGGTAATCTATTGTACAATCATAATCCTTGATTAACTTCATCCAGCGACGTTGCCTCATGTTGAGGTCATGCTGAGAGAAGATATACTTAAGGTTCTTATGGTCTGTGAAAATCTGGAAGGTTTCTCCGTAAAGATAATGTCTCCAGATTTTCAAGGCATGAACCACAGCAGCTAACTCTAAATCATGTGTCAGATAATTCTCCTCGTGTTTCTTAAGCAGTCGGGAAGCAAAAGAAATCACTTGTTTATCCTGCATCAACACACATCCAAGTCCATTCTTGGAGGCATCACAAAAGACTACATATCCTTTTCCTTGCTCAGGTAGCACAAGCACAGTTGCACTTGTCAACTTCTCCTTCAACAACTGAAAAGATTGCTTACACTTATCACTCCAGGCAAAAGGAACATCTTTTCGGGTCAACTTCGTCAAGGGTAGGGCTATAGAACTGAAGTTTTTAATGAACCTTCGATAATATCCAGCCAACCCTAAGAAACTATGAATCTCCGTCGGTGTTTTCGGTTGTTCCCACTGTAGAACAGATTCTACCTTTTTAGGGTCAACACGAATTCCCGAGGCAGATATCACATGTCCAAGAAAAGATACCTCCGGCATCCAGAACTCACACTTGCTAAACTTAGCGTATAGCTTATGTTGTCTTAGCAAAGTTAGAGCCTGACGAAGATGTTGTTCATGCTGCTGATCATCTCTACTATAGATCAGGATGTCATCTATAAAGACAACAACACACTGATTGAGGAAAGGTCGGAAAATTCTATTCATGAGTTCCATAAATGCAGCTGGTGCATTAGTTAGTCCGAACGACATAACTGTGAACTCATAGTGACCATACCATGTCCTGAAAGCAGACTTGGGTATGTCACTGTCCTTAATACGAAGTTGATGATATCCTGACCTCAAGTCTATCTTCGAGAAGACGGTTGCACCACGCAACTGGTCAAAAAGATCATCAATTCTAGGCAGGGGGTACTTATTATTTATCGTTACTTTATTTAGTTGTCTGTAATCGATGCACAACCGCATTGATCCATCCTTCTTTTTAACAAACAAGACCGGAGCACCCCAAGGTGAAGTACTTGGTCGGATAAAACCTTTCTCAAGCAACTCTTGAAGCTGTTTCTTGAGTTCTGCCATCTCAGCAGGTGCCATCCTATACGGTGTTTGTGCTATAGGTTGGGTATCTGGGATCAAATTGATTTCAAAATCAATTTCTCGAGGCGGTGGCATACCTGGAAGTTCTTCAGGAAATACATCTTCAAATTCCCTGACTATAGGAACTTCAGCAAGGTTAGGACTCTTCATGGTGGTATCTATCACATGGGCCAAGAATGCATAACATCCTTGCCTCATCAGCTTATCAGCAACCATAGCATACACAAGACAGGTGGGTAGAATCTTTCTCTCTCCTTGAAAGATCCATGTGTTGCTCTCATCAGCAAACACAGCCTGCTTGGATTCACAACCCAAGACAACTCTATACCTTTCCAAGGTATCCATCCCCAGGATTATATCAAATCCTTGCATATCAAGTGGTATAAGATCCACTTGAATGCAATGATCAGAAAAGAAGAGGATGCAGGGAGAGCATTCCTCTTGCAAAACAGCAGATCCTCTCAATGGAGTTTCAAGCAACAAGCTATCTGCCCTATGTCTAACTGTCATATTGCAGTTACGAATCACTCTTCAAGTGACAAAGGAGTGCGTAGCACCCGGGTCAATCAAAAAAGATACCACACAGGATTTAGACATATCAGAATATAAAAGTTCCATCTGACCTGCCACAACCCGTGGATTGACTACTGCTTCTGGTGGGTTCATAGCATAGAACCTCGCTGTCGCCTGAGGTTGAGTTGGTGCTGACGATCCAGCCTGAGATGCTTGCCCACGTCCTCTAGCTGCTCCTTGAGACTGCCTTCTCTGTGATCCCTGTTGATCCTGCCTCAGAGGCTGTGTCACACTGACAGGCCTAGACCTACAGTCCTTCATCAGATGTCCCACCTTCCCACAGATATAGCAACTCCTCTCCAGTTGTTGTGGTCTTGGCGGTCCTGTGACCGATATTGATGTTGAACTGTGAGTCTCTCGTGGCGGTAAACCTTGTCCTCTACCTCTACTTGGGGACCACTGAGTCTGAGAACTAGATCTGGGTGGTGGAGGTGTAGGTGCAGAGAATCTAGGCTTCTTAAAGTCTCTAGATGAAGATCCCTGGAACTGTGGATATCTCTTTTGGGTTTGTCTTTTCTCGACTACGGATCTCTCTATCCTTCGGACTGACTCAACAAAGGTAGAGAATCTCTCCCGGTTTTCTAGTGCAGACACGGGAGTAATCATGTCAGCATTTAAACCCTTCTCAAACCTCCTAATCCTTTCTTCATCTGTGGTAGCCATATGCAGACAGAATCGCAACAACTCCATGAACTTAGCCTCATACTCGCTAATGTTCATCATACCCTGTCTCAGTCTCTCAAACTGAGATATCTTCTCGTCCAGGAAGGTCTTTGGAAAATATCTGCGGACAAATTCCCGACAAAAGTCCTCCCACGAGATCTCTATTCCAGGCCTCTTCTGCTCTTCCATGGTCCACCAGTGACCAGCACTACCCTTGAGAAGATAGACAGCATGTCTAACCTTCTCTCCTTCGGGGATGTTAAGGATTCTGAAAGCTTTCTCAAACTCAGTTAACCACAGATCAGCATCAGCAGGGTCAGCTGTTCCAAAATATTCAATTGCTCTGACCCGACGAAGTCGCTCGAACGTTTTACCGATACCTTGACCCTCAGACTGGACAGGTGCCCTAGGTGCAGGCATGGGCATCCTGTCGGTGATATGTGTCATGGCAGTCATAAACTGCCCAAACATGGTCTGTACCGCTGGGTTTCCCATGTCAGCTGGGTCAAACTGAGGTGGCTCCAAAGGTGGCTCCGGCACAGGTTGCTCTATTTCTAGGTTCCTTGCACCTTCTCGAGGTGTAACAACACTACTTTCTGCCTCGTACTCCTCCTGTGGTCCAGACATCCTTAATTATCTTCTTCTCCTGAGGAGCAGACTCTATTAGATAAGAAGGAAGTACTAAGGATAGACTTGACACTCTAAGTCCTATGTCTCTATAGACTAAGCGAACCTAGAGGTCTGATACCACTAATTGTGGGCTCTGATCTCCAAAACACAAGATAAACATAGCGGAAGCGATTCGATTAATAGTGGAATACGAAAATCACAAGAAATTAAAACTTTTCGAAAACGAGATCTTAAAAACCTGAAACTCCTTTTATAAAAGTAAGATGAACTGTTTACATCTCTGATAAATCACTTCTCGAGTGATTATATACGTCATGATACAAAATCTCAAGATTTCAAAATTCTCAGATCAACAAACTCCTAGGACCTGAGTGTACAGAGACAACATAACACTATTCTGACTACAAGACTAGACAGCATAGTGTTTCCACCTGAAGTCACTGCTGCTCCTGAATTTGCTGATGTTGCTACTGTCCACCTGCAGATCGGTTCCTTCGACCTCGACGTCCACCTAAAGGTAGAAATGTACGGGGTGAGACAATTTTAAATAATTGTCCCAGTGAGAGTTATAACTCTCCGCCAGAAACTTTGTTAAAAGCAATCAAAGGAATATCATGAGCAGGTAATTTAGGTTACTCACAGCAGGCTTGATAACAAATACTCATCTTTAATTAAGGAATATGAAGAACACGTATACTAATGCTTGAACAGGATATTAAAAACAAGCAATGTAATATCAATCAATGTTCCTCGTAGTTCAACCTAAGCAGTTATGCTACGTGGTTGAATATGTTTTACAAACATCATTATGCCCTGCGGAGATGAGGTATACCGCTCATGCTCCAACCGATCACTAGTAAGTCACATCGGTATCATACTAGGTCATCGAAAGAGCCGGATTCTCATGACCTTCAACTACCTCAGTCAGAATGAGGATAAACATGCAGGACATCTAGTGTCCCTGCTAATATAGCTCACCAGGGTATTCTGGTACTTCTCTATTAGAGTCACAGTGGCATTCTGCACTCTCTTTGCCATCGAAAGATTTCATGTTTATCTCTCATCGATGCGGTATAAAAGATTCCCTTGGAAGAATAGTGTTACATCATCCCGGTATAAACATATAGTGAAGGGTTGATGGATTAAGATACATCAACATCAACTCCTACACTAGGATGTAAGGATATACACATCCATATTCCCCCACATACTCTAAAGTATGTGATCCAGGAGTTCCCTTAGGAAAACCTATTTCACCATCATTTAAAGTCTGACAATGATGGATCTATGATCAGGGCTCTACATAATATGATTAAACTTGGTTATTAGGTACATTTCAGTATTCTTTTAGCATCATACATGTTTCCAAACATTCAAGTACTAAACATGGCTATAACAGAAGAATACTACATATAACAGGTATTACTCATATCAGTTATCAGAAGGATGTCAGTTCTTAATCATCTTATCACTATAATTCAGGAACATAGGTGTTCACACCCTTATATCATCATAACACTTGCTATCAAATGTCATGTCAGCATCAAGTCATCTATTAGCATGACCTCGATGTCATTCATGGCCCTTAAGGCATATCCGTTTCATATGATACCACTTGCATTTAGGCAACATAGTTATTCCTGTTCATAAGCTATTGACATGCTTTCAATGAACATGATGTCATGACCCTTACCTGGATATGATTATTTTCTTATAGGAACATGCATGATTAAATCAATTGATAATAATCAAAATTCATAATCAGATCAACAGTTAATAAGACAGGATTAACCCTTCAATTCAAAGGTTATACTTTTATGTCCTTACAAAGAGTAAGATTCCCTTGTTTACATCATTTAGGGTTATTCACCCCTTTCATTATGATTGGGAATAATAATTCCTCATCTCATATCCTTGATAATACAATTCATGCTTAAAGGAATAACATGAGTTTAGGGTTTATTGTTCATTTCTACATATTACCATGAACTAGGGTTTACTATTCACATTACTCATGATTACTCTAAAATTAGGGTTTACTATTCACATTACTCATGATTACCCTAGAATTAGGGTTTACTATTCACATTACTCATGATTACCCTGGAATTAGGGTTTACTATTCACACTACTTCTGATTACCCTAGAATTAGGGTTTACTATTCACATTATTCATGATTACCCTGGAATTAGGGTTTACTATTCACATTACTCATTATTACTCTAGAATTAGGGTTTACTATTCACACTACTTCTGATTACCCTAGAATTAGGGTTTACTATTCACATTACTCATGATTACTCTAGAATTAGGGTTTACTATTCACACTACTTCTGATTACCCTAGAATTAGGGTTTTCATAATCTCTCATAAGTGGATCATACCCTAATCCTGCATATTCATATACATTGAAGGTACTTTATTTGAGTTTTAACCATAAATGGTACTTTCTCTCTCTCCTTCCTAATGAAAGGTGATTACATCACTCTAGATAGGGTTGGTTTAAGTCCTTGTTGATTAACATAAACCAATTCACCACTATCATGTCATTAGAGTTTACATAAAACAAGGTATCCTTTAATTGAACCCATTTAGGTTGAAACGAGTGTGACCCATTTCAGTTGAAACGAGTGTAACCCATTTGGATTGAAACGAGTGTGACCTATTTCAGTTGAAACGAGTGTAACCCATTTGGATTGAAACGAGTGTGACCTATTTCAGTTGAAACGAGTGTGAACCCGTTTGGATTGAAACGAGTGTGACCTATTTCACTTGAAACGAGTGTAACCCATTTGGATTGAAACGAGTGTGACCTATTTCAGTTGAAACGAGTGTGAACCCGTTTGGATTGAAACGAGTGTGACCTATTTCAGTTGAAATGAGTGTAACCCGTTTGGATTGAAACGAGTGTGACCTATTTCAGTTGAAACGAGTGTAACCCATTTGGATTGAAACGAGTTGAACCCATTTGAGGTGAAACGAGTTGAACCCGTTTGAGGTGAAACGAGTTGAACCCATTTGAGGTGAAACGAGTTGAACCCATTTGAGGTGAAACGAGTTGAACCCATTTGAGGTGAAATGAGTTGAACCCATTTGATAAAGTTGGATAAGGACCAAGATAGGTATTAACGCCCTTCATCTTCAACCTTGAAACCAAGGTCTATTCTTCACGAAAAGGCTTGCAAGAGTGCAAAGAAAGATGGGGAAGAAGAACAACTAACTATTATTTGCAAGAATAAAAGTATGTATAACAAAGCAAGGTGTAGAGTTATAAAACCCGCCTCAAACGTTGTTCCTAGAGATCCAAGCTTCTTGTCTTCGAGACTTTAATGGTGGCTATATCTCCATAGGTCATCCAAGGTTGTTTCTTCAAGAAAGGTTGGGAAGGATTGGCTAGGAAGAGAAAACTAAGTGAATTAACCATGAAATCAACCTTATACAAGGATTTTCCCCCATGAATTCAAGCTAGAAGATGGTGCTTTCTTACCTTAGAACAGGTTGGTCATTTCCCTGAGCTACAGAGCTTTGCCTTGGTCGGTTGAGAAAGATGAGAAGTGAGTAAGTGAAGGGAATATGTTTGGTTGTTTTACAAGGAACTAGGCTTATATACTTTAAGTTATTTTCCACCATAAGGACCTCTAAAACATAAATTTCTCATCTAAGTCCCTTATTCTTTCTAAGGCACGTCCAAGCATGGTAATCTTATGAAAATCTCATCAAAACTCAAGATCTAAGGGTAGATAAAACCAACATGCATACTAAGGTACATATATGAAGGGTCTTCTTACTCATACTAAGTATTTTCACTACAAAGGTCATCATTCTTATCCAATTATTTAATTGAAGCGCCCCTCTCATAATTTATTCTCTAATTTATGTAAAGAGTCATAAAAGATATACTAGAAGGTATATAGCACAAGTTGCACCCCACATTTTGGGTAAATTGCACTTTATATCAAAATTAGGGTTTAAGCACAAGGATTGCTCCACAAGCTGCACCTTGGTGCCCAAACTTGGGAAATCCATCATACCTCATCATATTCCTTCATATGATGTCTCTTTATTAGAGGAACATCTTAACCTGTGTAATTTGCAAGTTAACCCCTCTAATTGGGTAATTTGCACATAGGTCCCTATATTACCAAACAATACTACAATCATTGTTTAAAAAGGACATAAATGAAAATGTATGTTCCTTAGGAACTTAATTACATGCCAAAAGATAATCACAAGGATTTAATTACATATCTTAGGCAAAAAACCTAGGGTTAATTCATAACCCAGGTCAGGGATGTTACACCAGTTGCCTTACATGCCAAATGGTGAAGGCTGAACACCAACGACTCGATAGACTTTTACAGTCTATAGAGATTCCAGAGTGAAAATGGGAGCAGATCACCATGGATTTCGTGGTGGGTCTACCCCAGACCAAGAGAGGTCGTGATGCGATATGGGTTGTGGTAGATCGCCTTACCAAGTCAGCACACTTCCTTGCCCTGAAAACCATTGCCAAAGTGTCAGACTTAGATGAGCTGTATATCAGAGAGATAGTGCGCTTGCATGGCGTACCCAGTTCCATCATCTCGGACAGAGACCCAAAGTTTACTTCCAAGTTGTGGAAGCAGGTGCAAGAGGAACTAGGTATAAGGTTGAAGTTCAGTACCGCTTATCACCCCCAGACAGATGGTCAGTCAGAAAGGACGATTCAGACCTTAGAAGATCTGCTGAGAGCTTGTGTGCTCGATTGGGGTGGATCATGGGAGCAGTACCTACCTTTAGCTGAGTTTGCCTACAACAATAGTTACCAAGCCAGTATCGGGATGCCTCCATATGAAGCTCTGTATGGGAGACTGTGTCGGTCACCACTTCACTGGGATGATGTTGGTTAAAGGACCTTATTGAGGTCAAATGAACTCCAAGTGTATGCTGATAAAGTCGATTTGATCAGGAAAAAGCTAAAGAGAGCCCAGGACCGAAAAAAGTTGTATGCTGATGCGAAGCAGACTAATTTTGCATTTCACTGTGGGAGAACATGTTTTTCTGAAAATCTGACCACTCCGAGCTATAGCTAAGAATAGAGGAAAATTGAGTCCCCGATACGTGGGTCCGTTTGAAGTATTAGAACAGATTGGTGAGGCCGCATATCATTTGGCATTACCTCCTCAATATAGTATGATGCATGATGTGTTTCACGTGTCCAATCTGAAGTAATATGTGCAAAATCCAAGTCATGTGTTGAGCATTGAACCTATTAAGCTTCAAGGAAAGTTGTCTTACCCTGAGTTGCCTTTGCGGACTCTAGATACCAAGGTAAAAGGGCTCAGAAATAAGAATATAGAGATGGTAAAGGTTCTTTGCAAGCACCATGGAGAGGATGAAGCCACATGGGAGCTGAAGATGGACATGGAAAAAGCATATCCTGATTTGTTTGCTTGATTGTCGAATTTTGAGGGCAAAATTCCTATAAGGAGGGAAGGATGTTATAACCTCATTTTCCAAAACATGTAATGAGATTTGTGAATCTCCTTTAAAAGATAAATAAGATCAATGTTTGCTTTCATGGTTTGATTTGGATAAATTTCGTGTATGATAGCCTTGCATGCTTTCTTGATGGGCCTTATTGGCCATTAAGCCCAATTGAAAGAAAAAGAAAAAGAAAGGAAAAAGGAATTCAATAGGATGATGGGAAATATAGGAAAATGAATAAAGGATGATTAAAAGGCTAAAAGACATTTTCCTAAAAATATAATTTCAAGTTATAAAGGTTCCTTGGGGTTCAAGGAACTCAGGATAATTGTATAATAGCAAGGGAAATAAAGAATATATGGAAAATATGAGTAAAAGTGTGTTTTCTTGCAACCAAAGAAAATGGACCGTTTAATTAAGATAATGATCTCAATTTTTGCAAGATGAGAGATAAAAACATAAAAGAGTTTCCCTTAAAATTTGAGACAAAAAGGGGTTAAGAGTTGAGATTTATCGATTTTTCAATATTATCCTCAAAATAGGATTTTCCTTGCAATTTGGGAAATCTTTCCCTTTTTGTTTGAGCGCGAATGATTGTGGCCATTGGATCTTAATCCAACTGATCTGGCTCATCGTCAAAGTCCCAATGGGACGAGGACTATAGTGCGGTTTACAGGAGGATTTTCTCCATCCTTTTTCTCGTTATCTGATGGATGTGCAAACTTTGAAACACTTCCATTGAGATCAGGAGGGGATCCCAAACCACCGCAACCCTGGTTTAGTGGTCATTGGAAGTTTCTAGGCCAAATGCCCAATTGGGCTGAAGCAAGCTTTGACGGTGGGATCAGAAACCCTAGAAGAGACCCTCCTAGCCTATAAATAGTCCCTCATGAGGTTTCTCTCACCCTCACGAATCTTGGCGGAAGATCCCTAGACCCTAGCAACCTCTCCCTCTCGCGATTTCCCTTGCTCCGACAAGCTCCAGCTGCGGTGCCGCCGCACGCTCTATTTAGAAAGAAGAAGGAGACGACGAGCATGTGTCGTCAGGTCGTGGAGCACGGTGGGCCAAGACGAGATCTAACGATCTCAGGAGGAAACGTGCGACTTAGCTCGCTGAGTGGAGCGCAACGACGTGAGTCATTGGATCTGGGGTCCATCGTGAACCCAGGAGCATCTGACGATCAAGCACCAATGAATGTGCGCATTAACAAGTGAGTGGAGCCAGTTCTTGCAGAGCGTCAGATCAACCAGTGGAATGCAGTGCACCGATCCAACGATCTAGGTAATTTCCTCTCTAAACCGAAATTACAAAAAATAGTTTTTCTTGCAAAATTAATAGAGAATGCTAGGATTATCCAATGAAGAAACTCTATATATGAAAGTTGGGTAGAAAATTGCAAGGAACTTGATAAAAATGATTTAAGAACTTGATTCTATTTCATTTCACAAAAGTACCTTAATTTGGTAGAAGTATGTATTGAAAAGTAATTAGAAACCCTAATGGTGTATAAAAGATGTATCTTTGAAAAAAAATAATGGGTTAATTAGAAAGGTAATAACCTGTTGATGCTTATGATGGAGTTTCTACCCGTTTTGAATACAAAATTGGTTAAATTAGGGTTGATGTCCATAAATGGAAAGTAATGTATAAGGGAACCCTAATTTAGGGTAAAAGAGAAAGGAAACTATGTTATTTTGAATTAAGGAAGTAAATTGCTAAATAATGATCCTAAAATTGTTAGGGATATTAAAAGGAGATAATTTAAAGATTTTAAGTGGATTTGATGAATTAGGGTTCATGATAACTAATAATGGAGGCAAAATGCTAATTTCTAAGGAAACCCTAAAAATGGGAATAGAAACCCTAAGGAATAAGATGGAACTGAATAAGTTTTGATAAAATATAGTTGGAATGTTTATTTCAGGGTTTCTGTGCAATTTGCTTGCTTACTTGGATATTCTCCCTCTTCATACTTGATTCTGTATTCGAATCTACAATAAGAGGTATGTGGTTACGCTTATGAATATATCGAGTTATGTTTCCCGAGGTTTACCGAAGTTTTCATCGATGACATGAATTAATTATTGGATGATTTTAATTCATGCAAACTATAATGTGGATATGACTATCACCTAAGATATGTGCCTACTAGCTCAGATCCTGGTCCCCTCTGTGGCTTATTAGTTGACCTAGTACATGGTTACCTACGGGGTAGGTCCATCAGGTCATCGAATGACTTAGTACATGGCTACCAATGGGGTAGGTCCATCAAGTCACTTTGAGTTAGATATCGGGCTACTTCTGGGTAGTGCCATGAGACTCTATTACCCTATGTATTAGCTACCTGTAAGGTAGGACCATGGGGGTAAGGAACTACCTAAAGAGAGGTAGTATGCAAGGACAACACAGAGTTAGGGGATAGGTAAGGATTGAGTAGTATGGATTAAAACGTAATCTTGGTTGTTAAATGAATAATTGAATGATTACATTGTTAACATAGTTGCACACTATTTGTTTCCCCCACATACCAGCTTTGGCTGACCGACGTTTTGTTTGTCGGCATTTTAGGTACAAAACAAAAAGGACAAATAGTAAAACGTCATATTGTGAAATACATAAATTATAAGTCCAAGGAGGATTAGTTAGTTAGTTCCAGTTCTGGATAGAAGTTAGAAATCCAAAATTTTCAAAGGTATGCAAAAATTTTATTTATTACAGCTTTTCTGTATAGTCTAGTAGAATTTATTAATTGTTATCAATTAATTGTTGAACCTTGATCCGGAAATTGGATAACGGCACCGACCTCTCGGTCTCCCTTAATTGGGGGTTACCGGAAGGCGGGGTTGTTGCACTTGATGTGCCATAAGGGAGATATGCTAGTGTCTCTTCGCCAGATGAATGTACAGCTAGAAGTTTCCTTGCTAGAAGGATTGTTGGCACAGTTACTATTGAAACCTACCTTGAGATAGTAGATTCATGATGCACAATGGAATGATACTATGATACAAAATATCTGATCAAGGATTGGCAGTGAAAAGTATGATGGCTTTCATGAGACAGATGATGGTATAGTTTGTTACCACAATAGGATAATAGTTCCTATTGTTGATGGGTTGAGGAAGATGGTACTTGAGGAGGCTCACTCCTCCATGTATGCAATGCATCCTGGAAGTACCAAGATGTACCAAAACTTGAAAGACATGTATTGGTGGCCAGGTCTAAAGTGTGATGTGGCAGAGTTCATTATCAAAGGTCCAATTTGTCAGCAGGTGAAGGCTAAGCACCAGAAGCCTACAGGGACATTACAACCCTTGCCAATACCACAGTGGAAATGGGATCATATTACTATGGACTTTGTGGTTGGTCTTCTTAGGATAGCCAAGGGTCATGATTCCATATTGGTGATAGTAGACAGATTGACTAAGTCAACTCATTTTCTTCCAGTTAAGACGATGTTTATAGTACAGAAATTGGAACAAATATATGTTGATGAGATAGTTCGTCTGCATGGCATTCCAGTGACTATAGTTTCTGACAGAAGTCCACAGTTTACAAGTCATTTTTGGGAGTGTCTGCATTCAGCAATGGGAACACAGCTGAGATTCAACACAACTTTTCATCTGCAGACTAATGGCCAATCTGAAAGGACTATTCAAACTTTAGAGGATCTCTTGAGGGCATGTGTGATGCAATTTCTTGGTAGTTGGGATGCACATCTAACTCTGATAGAGTTTGTGTACAACAATATCTATCAAAGAAGCATAGATATGGCCCCTTATGAGGCTCTGTATGGGAGACAATGTCCGTCTCCTCTTTGCTGGTATGAGACATGTGAATATCAACTTTTGGGTCCTGATCTAGTACAATAGACTATAAAAAAAATTATAGTGATACAATAATAGTTGAAAGAAACCGAGGACAGGCAAAAATCTTATGCTAATAACCAACACAGACCACTTGAGTTCCAAGTGGAAGATAGAGTATATCTTAAGGTTTCTCCTTGGAAAGGTGTGATGAGGTTTGGAAAGAAGGGTAATGCAATGCCCGGGCTCACTGCCCACGGCTCTAGTATATTTTTAGGAATGACGACGGGCCCCACAAACCACCACTAGCCTTAACTGCGCACTTTGTCCACACTGACGCGCAAGCCAGGATCAACTTCTCGACTGGTCACCCATCCTAGTACTACTCCAAGTCGAGCACGCTTAACTATGAAGTCTTTTAGTGATGGGCTCCCGGAAAAGGAGGTGCACCTTGGTGATATGAGTAGTCCAATCATTCCTTTTAAGATCAACTTATCTGAGGCCTCAAATCTTGGGATGTTACAATCTCCCCCACTTAGACTCTTGACATCCTCATCAAGTCTCAACTATATGGCCTCATAATCTGACCCCATTTCAGTGCAGACCCACAATGGCCCATGGATACCCAGCTCTCGATCACGGAATACCAGTGCAAGGGTGGCTACATCAACCATGGACAGCCCTTTCCTACATGCATGGACCGCACGGCTCAAGACTGGCATGTTGCATGTCCATGTGGGCCCCACCTACTGGAGGGGTTACGGCTCTGATACCATTTGAAATGCCTGGGCTCATTGCCCACGACTCTAGTAGATTTTCAGGAATGACGACTGGCCCCACAAACCACCACTAGCCTTAACTACGCACTTTGTCCACACTGACGTGCAAGCCAGGATCAACTTCCCGACTAGTCACCCATCCTAGTACTACTCCAAGCCGAGCACGCTTAACTATGGAGTCTTTTAGTGATGGGCTCCTGGAAAAGGAGGTGCACCTTGGTGATATGGGTAGTCCAATCATTCCTTTTAAGATCAACTTATTTGAGGCCTCAAATCCTGGGATGTTACTGGTAAGTTGGCTCCTACATTTATGGGACCATACCCTATCCTAGCTCATATTGGAAAGGTAGCATACCAGTTGGATCTACCACCAGAGCTACATAGATTGCATAATGTCTTTCACATCTCTATGTTGAGTAAATGCCATCCAGATACTAACCAGACAATCCAACCAGTAGAGGTTGAGTTAGATGAGGATATCTCCTATGTTGAGGGTCTTGTGTTGATCCTGGATAGAAGGGTGAAAAAGTTGAAGAGAAAAGATATAATACTAGTGAAAGTTTTGTGGAATCATCGTGGCATAGAGGAAGCCACATGGTAACTAGATAATGACATGCGTAGAAAATACCCATCTCTTTTTGAGTAGGATTTCAGGGTGAAATCCTTGTTAAGGGTTTATAGTTGTAAGGCCCCTGGACTTTCTTAATGAGTTGAATAAGCTTCATTACTATAATTGAATGCTTAGAACCCAAATCTAACCTTTTTGTATGTTTTGAAATCATAATACAAGCTTAAGTTTCAAATTTGGTCCAATTTGGATAGTGTTTGAGCAAGTTATGTAATTTTCTATACATTTTGGACTTTTCTACAATTTACCCAATTAATGGGTTTTCTTTACAATTTGTCACATACATTATGTTCCTTAGATGTTATATTATCATTCTTGAGTGTTTTGATACATGGGGCTCCTAGTTGATCCATGGTTTGAAGGTGTTTTTCTCTAAGTGTATTTTAGGGTTTACCCCTTCATGGATGAGCTACCTTTAGTAGCTAACAACTAATGAATTATGTGATTGGCTGGGAAATTCGACAAAGGAAAGCTAAGAAGGTCTATATGTACGGTGGGAGAGCTGCTTGTGTGTGTGCTTGTATATTCTTAATAGTTTAAGGCCATAGACACATGGGGAAGCTACTTTACACCTCATGCTTGCTTCCATCCTTATCCATGGGCTATATTTACCTCTTCCTTGCCTAAGTATGAAACTATGCTTTCTTTATTTTACCTCTAACCTGGAGCAACGACTACATTCTATTTTTCTATGGAACCAAGTGCTCTAAGGTAGAAGACAACCTCCTTTTGGAGAAGAAGGTCTCCTAGAGCTCCATCTAGCCCTACCTAGGGTTTCCAAGGTCATCTTCTAGGGATTTTAACCAAGGCAAGTTGTTTTCTTCCTTCCTTCTCTGTTTCTCTTTCTCTTCTCCTTCCTTAGACCTTCCTCCAGGTCAGAAACTTGTTGTTCCATGGTGAAAGTGGCTCTAGAACTCAAAAAACTATCCTTCTTGTTTCTTTTTCTAGGATTTATTACTTCTTTGTGGAGAGAAGTACCTATTTGGCCAAGTTCAGATATGAATCCAAGGTTTTCTTGCCCTATTTTCTCGAGTTTTGTTCCAGTTCTATATGAACTTGTAAACATGAGTATGACCTTTCTAAGGTGTAAAATGATCTGGTACAGGTTGATAGCATCAACCTATGGTGCTAAGCACAAAATAATTGATGGGTCAAATTAGGGTTTTCAAGCTATTTCCTTCCCTACCACACAACCGATGGTCATATCATTCAATAACAAATGGTGTTGCTATCTTGGCAACTGATGTTCATGATCAAGGGTGTCAAATTTATGGTGACAACCTATGGTCATCCCCTTAGGTCAGGTTTTGGCTCAATTAGACGTTTAATTATTATTTACTAAGTATTCTAATGATGTTATCAATCGATGATAACATTAGCTTAATATTTGATGGTGTTAACTGAATGTATTACTGATCTAACAACCAATGGTGACCTAATGATCACAATTAATGTTGGATCAAGTCATATGATGAGTTAAGAATGTAATTGTAGATTTGATTAAACCTTGAACCAATGGTTCCTTGGTTCAATTGATCTAATGCTTAGACCTATACTTCAATTGATAACCTTGAACAATGAACTTGATCCAATGAATAATATTGGATGTTTTAACATACAATGGATTAGAATAAATTACATGGTATTATATGTGGCTCCTAGTGATGATAATTCGATGGTTCAATACCATTAATTTGTAGTCTTACCTTTGCCATTATATAGTTATATTTGATAAATCACTATAATAAGTGGATGTGTAACTCCCATGTGATCTAGCTTGTTATACCTAACCTTAATGTAATTATATGATGTTGATTGGTAATAATCATACCTCTTGAATGATTAATGTGATAATGAATTACACTCTTCTTGTTTTGAAACCACAATGTAGTGTTATTTGAATATCATAGTGCCTTGCCATGTTAATATCTATGGACGCATATGTACTAATGATCTTTTGAGCCTTGTTTAAGGCATGGAATGATGATGATAACCATATTATGAATAATTTGATGGTCTTAACGACCTTTGGGCATTTTTTAAGCCGTGATTGAGGTGAAATCCTCTTCATGTTCCAATAAGGCTTAAAACCCTGGAACTTGTGATAAGATATTGGTATCTTGTAATAGTATGATGATAAGTGTGGTCCATTAATTTGCAATGAATGATAGCATGTGGTAATGTGATTAAGATTTATATCTCAAATGTTTTATATCTTTTGAAGTTGTTATACATATACTCTTATTAGAAAAGAATTAGGGTTTGAATGTCCACTTGTATGATAAAGACTTAATGCATTCAATTGGCAGTAATTAATCGAGTGTAGCCTTAATAATGTAGAGCCATGTGTCGTAGAGCCATCTTTAGTGTCAGAATTTACTGGATGGTGAAATGAGTATTCCCAAGGGAAACTTGGAACGCATACTGTTGAGTATGTGGGGGTGGCATGTTGAGGATATATCCTTGTCATCCACAATTGTAGGTTATGGAGGATGGCTATGGTCTTCCCTCTGACATTTGATGTGATTGAGGATAGCTGTGGTTGTACCTCAGATTAGAGGGTTTTGTATACCCTATTTTCTAGTGTCATAACTTGTACCAAGTACGGACTAGTTGTTAGAAGTTGACTATATGTCAATGTTGGCAGTTTGACTGGTATGTCACTACAGTTTACTCGTATTGACTGAGGGGAAGAGATCTTAGGATACCAACACTCCTAGATCTTATACATAACTGAATAGAACTTCGCAGTGGTTAGTTGGACTTTGAGTGGTACTCCCCAAGGCATAATAATAAAAGATATAATACCAGCCGTGTAGTATAATTGCTAGGGTTTAATACGTATCACATTGGTTGATTAACTCTTGTCTTGTCTTTACACTACGTAGTTCTTACATGATGCAGACTTATGAAAACTGTGTAATTCTACTTGATGTTACAACTTATTTGCTTAACTGCTTAGTATGCTTAAACTGTTCAATCTGTTCATATTGCTTATTCAATATCCTAACTACGCAATGTATTTACTGTTAATTAATATATTGTAATCAATATATGTTGGAGAGAGTTATATCTCTCACTGGGACTGGGTCTCACCCGTGGGTCACCACATATTTTTAGGTGGTCGCAGGCAACGAGGTCGAGGTCGTGCTGTGGAAGAGAACCAACCTGGTGATCAATAGATTTAGAAGGTTGGTTAGTTGTATATATTAGTAGTAGAGTCCTAGTGTCGTCCCTGTACTCTCAGGTCTGGGTATGGGATGTGTTTTCTAGATGATATACTCGTATCAACATGATATTTTGGTAGTATGCCAATGTTTGTAAATATATGGCATGTACATGTGAAATATCTTTTATATGAAGGATGTGACTGAGTTCTTTGGACCCATATGTAAATACTTGTTACTATCTATGATAATGGAATGATAGAGCTTTTGTAAATGTTATAGAGTTTATTTACATTGTTAGAATTGGTTTTAATTATCCCACATTTTTTACTATGTGATTAATTCATAGTTGATCGTGTTTTGTGTTTTGAGTAATCTCGTTTAGCATGACGAGGTGTCATGTAGATGATGAGCCAACAACCTAACTAGAAGATAATGAGGGATGAGAATTTGATAAATGGCTTAAGGCCATGGGTTCCAAGATGGACTCCATGTACACCAACAAAGTATGACCTTGATGGATACACCTAAAGGGGTAAAACCCATAGGGTGCAATTGGGTCTTCAAAAGGAGACCAACATGGATGGTAATGTACAAACCTATAAGGGTAGATTGATTGAAACAAATTTCAAACAAGTACAAATTGTTGAACATGATGAAATCCTTTTACTAGTTGCCATAGATAAATCCATCAGGTACATACTTGCCAAGCGGCTTAGTATGACTATGATATTTGGCAAATGGATGCTAAAACCATGTTCCTTAAATGGGAATATTATATATCATGTGTGGGTGATACAACCTAAAAGGTTTTATAAATCCAATTATTATAAATGAAGTTTATAAGCTACAAAGGTCAATCTAGGGATTGAAGCAAGCAGCTAAAAGATGGAATCTTTGATTTGACAAGATAGTCAAAGACTTTGAGTTTAGTTAAAATGAAGATGAAATATGTGATTACAAAAGTTGAGTGGGAGAATATATTTTTATTCCACATAATGATGGGGAATAACATCCTTATACATAAAATATTAAAACCTTCTCTATGAGGACTTTAGGTGAAGCATCCTATGTGATAGAAATTAAGATCTATAGAGATAGATTTGGAAAGCTTCTTGACCTAAGAAAGAGCGCATATAGTGGCAAGATACTGAAGGGTTTTAGCATAGAGAACTCAATGAGAGAAAATTTATACATGTCTCATGGAATTAGTTTCTCAAGATCTCTATATCCTAGTTCTTATGAAGAACAAGAATATTTGAGTAAGATGCCAATTGCATTCATAATATTATGTACTCATCTCGTTGGCTCATATGTATTGGACATGACGAGTGGATATCTGTCAGATCCCAATGAAAGTCATTGGACTATCATAAAGAACATCCTTAAGTACTTGAGAGGCACTGAAAAGATCGGCTTCTTGGTTATGGTAATAAGGAAGAGTTGGGTGTAAAGGGTTACACTGATGCAAGCTTCCAAAATGACAAAGAAAAATAACAATCACAATCTAAATTTGTGTTTGACTTTATAACGAGAACTATAAGCTAGAAAAGTTACGAGCAAGAGACTGTTATTCAACTCTACAATAGAAGTTGAGTACATTGTTGTTTTGAGGACAATAAAAGATATTGTATGGATCAAGAAGTTCATGTAGATGAACTTGTGGGAGGTTCCAACCATTGATGACACAAAAGAAATACTATTAGAACAACATAGCTACTAGATAGGCAAGGAATATCAGATACCATACTATGGTAATTCCATCTCATGCGAGAAGTCATACAACGTGGAGATCTGAAACATTGCAAAATACCAACTAGAAGCAAACATTGCTAACACGCTATAAAAGTGCTTGCACAACAGAAGCACGATGGACATGTTGAAGATCACCTAGAATAAGATTTGTAAGTGATTGGCTATAATTGCAAGTGGGAGTCTGTTTATATTTGTTCCCATAGAGACAATCATATGATGATTGTAATGGGTCTTTATATAATTGATTTGATAATTATAAAGGTAATTATGTCTATTATGTTTGTCTCAATCAGAAGATGATGACACAAACATGGTAGATGTCTAAATAATGGTATTTATCAATGATATATGACTTTAGGTTGGGCACATGAACAATGAGATCATATGCATGATAAGAGTACATACATTCTTGTTATGTCCCTAGTAAGATATTACTATGGAAGCAAAATAGACAACAATAATACACAAGACTAGAGTGTGTGTTGGCTGATGAAAGAATCTCATTAGTCAAGATATGTTATATCAAACCAAGCACATAGGTACATGTTAGAGAATAGTGTAGCGGATAGACCCATCTTCAGAGTGATACATGGAGACTATGGGATGGTAGTTGAAATCAAGTCTCATAGTGATAGTGCTGATTGTGGTTCTTAGACCTGAAGTCACTACACTCATTACATGACTTTCGATGTATTTTGACATCATTCAACGTGAGCTTGAATTAGGGTTGCCATAAAGGTGGTGCTTGGGTACGTTGTGATACATGGGGATTGAGTGTAGTGTTGTAGATGGGATTTGTTCCTCCTACAGGATATTTATATCTTGTCCACTTGATAAGTGAGACTGAGAAATGTATGGCCATAGTCGTGTGACTCAATATGTGATTTACGAGCTCCCATACATCTCATATAGTCATCTCTAGTTCAAGGAACATAAATTGAACGTTGAGAGGATGATGATTCCATGACTCGAGTTCAGTCTAGATATCAGAGACAAAGAAACTATATGATCACTCTAACACTGACCACAGATTGTAGGTTGAAGTTGTTCTCCAACTTTCCAATTACTTAGGTAGCAGTGACGTGTTTCTAGATACCGCTCATATCTTGTGATGTCATAAATTAGTTATGGACATTCATTGCACACGTAACTTGGAACATATAGGGTCACACACATAAGATGGACCTGGAAAATGAGTTTATATATGAATGATGTTTAACTTTATTACTAAAGTGTTTAGATATTCAATTTAAACAACAATGGCTACAAATTGACTGATTGGACTGTGAAATGACCGGTTCAAGTGTTGAACTGATCAATTCAAGTGTCAGGTCAATTTAAACTACTTTGGTTGTACATTACCAGAACTGGGACATGAATCAATTGATTGAGTTGGTGAATTAGTCGATTCAAGGTCTAAAATGACCGGTTCAACTTGTGAATCACTCGATTCAGTGATCAATATGATTGGATCAAGGATTGATGTTGATGTAATGGTGTGAATTATATGATTAGTGAAATCCAATGTGATTGAGAATGGGAAAGCAAGTGGACTGACCAATTCAAGCATTGAACTTATTGTTTGGCATGTGAACCTATCGCTTCAATAATGAACCAACCGGTTTGACATTCACATCTTCATGAAAATTCATGAAATTCTATCTCTTTGACTCCCAGATGATCTGAAAACCCTGAACCTGACCATCCAATAAATAAGGGGGCAGTCAAAACTTTCATGATACACAACAATAAGCTCTGACAATTTTTGTCCTCTCACATTTGTGGTAACATGAGAGCCATAAAAAGTCCTACCTGTAAAAGGAGGCACGACAAGGGAGAGAACACAAGGGATAACGAGTTGACACTAGCACGCTGAAGTTTGAAGGGACAACTCCTTCTGTTGGCTCTAGTAGCGCAACATGGAGTTCTCAATGGTTCGTGTGCACTACGTAGAGGGGTGAAGGTTGTTGCCACCATGCTAGGAGGACAACAACCACCATTGTCCGTAATTCTCATCAGGAGGCCATCATCACCAGTTGTCAATGTGCGCCTTGCAAACAGTGCACATCACCGTGCAAGATTTATCGTTGGACTTGATCCAGGACCAGGTATACCTCTTTCTACCTTCTTTTGTAGATACATCATTGTTGACATGATTCCTTGATCAAGGAATAGGGACAATTTTTTTGTTTCTATTGCCTTCTCTGTTGTCCCTATACCCTAACATTTTTTTGGTCCTATAATATCCATGATAATAATGGATTGGGGATATAACAAGAATGAATACTCTAAACATACATATGGTCTCATGTTCAGGCCTCGACCCCAACCATATGTCATTGGTCAAAACATTCTTAAAACATTATTACATTTATTCATTAATCAATAGTGAACCAAACATAATAAGTAGAATTTTCGTTATTTTATAATCAAATCATATACAATGTATATCTATTACAATCATCTCATGAAGTCTCTTAGGACATACAACAAACACATCCAATGGTGAGTATCCTTTGATCTGAGAAAATATTATTTTTACATCAATGGGAATATTGAAAAGGTAATTTCACCTAAATCAGGTTGAATCCTATATGAATGATTCTTTTAAGGTTTGCTTAAGAAATTTTAGCATAGTAGTCTTCTCATACCATCTTTAGCTACATGCAATATTTATGGTGTGGCTAGTGAAAGAAATATGCTTAAAGATTTTGAGGTTTTGAAGCTAAAGGATATTGGCTCCTAAGAGTGACCAAAGGACTACTTAGGTGCATATCCAATCTCTAGTGCTTTAAATATTGTAGTCATGTGTGATAGATATCTTGTCACGGAACCGTTTGTTACCCAAATCCTAACTCTAAATGACTACACAGTAAATGGCGATAGGACCTAGGTGTTCATCCCTAGCATGGTATTAAGAAAGCACGAATACAGAAGCGTAAAGCTTAGCATACATGAAGACATAACAAGATAAAAGCAACAATCATAGTCTCAACATTCAACAATATATACTAAACAACATTGTCTTATTACAAGCTTTCAATTACATATTCAAGGGTACAATTTTACCAGTCTGCTCATGTATAGTAGGGATCCTACAACAAGTACGCCTAAGATAGCTTGCCGAGCCCATCACTTCTAGCCATCTTTGAACCTATAAAAATATGAGAAACAAGATGGGTCAAGCATACGAGGTGTTGAGTACAGGGCTAAAAGATACATATACATAAGCTTTGCATAATTTCAAAAAGATTTGCAGAAGTAAACAAGTAAGAATAAACAAGTTAAATACTTAACAAAGTGAGAGATCATATTTTATGTCATATTACTTCAATTATACCATCAATATCATGTATCATAAGGCCTTTGATCAACTTCCCATTGGAAGGATCCGTAAGGGTGCTCAAGATTAGCTAACCCTTTTATACGTGAGAAACCTCAATAACCAAACTCATTGAGTAAAACCATATTTCAACATTTGTATAATGGAGTTCTATATCATGTGTGCAAGTTATAAAACAACGAGACGAGACAAGCATCGAGTACATACTAGAAAAATACATGGCAATATTTGAGCAACTAAACAAGCATACATATGTATCACATTTCAAGAAAGAAAGCCATAGTCATATAATTATTAAAGCATGTACTTGATTTAAAGATTTCATAACTTATCCTTGACCATCTAGCCATAAGAAACACCTGATTAAAAATAACATTGCATACATGTATTGGATTCTCATCATTAATCCTAATTAGCTTCATTTTAGGGTTTTTCCCAAGTTAGGTTCTGTTGGCTAAATGGACATCTATAAATCCCTTTGTTTTGATTATGACAAACATTTCATTCTTATTAATCTAACGAGCTACTTGAGTGTGCAGGATTAAGGTGGATGACAAAGCAAATAGGGAAAATCCAAGAGCTTACATATTTATATTTCCATGCAATGTAATCACTGTTGTAAAAACTTGTACAAATATATAATGTACAAGTACTTAGATTGCATGTAAATCAAGCGTTAGATTCTCCCTAGCTAAACACCACATTTAGACAAGTCATCCCATTCAAATAGGATCACTTATGCACACTCACACATATAATTAGTGCCTAAATTGAAACCTTGAAACAGGATCAATCTCGGTCAACCAACTCCTCGACCGAGACACTCTCGGTCGACAATCTTCTCGACCGAGAAAGATCCAAAGTAGCCGTTAGACACAGCTGACAAGGTAGTTGGCAGTTGCAAATGAACGTTGATCCAGAGAGCCTGTCGGTCGACAAAACTTCGACCGAGTAGGTATCTCGGTCGACAAATTGTCGACCGAGATGGTCTCTGACAGCAACTGCAGAATAAAGTAACTAGCCTTTACTAATGCACCTAACTTATATCTAACGGCTAGTTAAGCACTTAGAAACCCCTAGAAGTTGTCTAGAACGTCCTTAAGCATCTATAGGCCATTCCTATAAATAGGACATGCCTTAGGACACCAAAAGATATCCAAGCTACACTTGTGATACATTTGAGCAAATACTTTCATTGGCAATCTGTTTTGAGCAATAGAGCAATTCTTACATTGGCTATTCATTTCCATTGCTCTAATTTCGTGTCCTATAGGCTAGTATCTCCTATCCACTACAATCACATTGTCATACACATTGGTTAGGAGATCTATACGCTTGATATAGGCAAATCAAGCCTTGTGCTTACAACGGTATTGTAATTTCTATTTTCCTTCTTGTTCCTTTTATTCTTTGTACTCTCCTTGCTACTCCTAGGGTTGGAGGCTGCGGATTGGAGAGGGTTTGACTTCTCAGGTGGAAAAGGGGACTTCAAGCTACTTCAAGAAGGCTATCGCATGGGAAGCTACTTCAAGAAGGCTATTGCAACGGGAAGCTACTTCAGGAGGAAGGCTGCTTCAAGGTGGTGCAATTACTTCTAGGTGAAGGCTGCTTCAAGTTGGGCGATTACTTCTAGGTGAAGGCTGCTTGAAGGGTTTAGGGAGAGAATTGTAATTTTATGTAAAGTCCTTGCGAGGTAATAAAATTAACTTCTTTCCAAATCCCGGTTGGGTAAGCAACCGGGTAGTGGACTGACTGCCTTAGTATTTGCTAAGGTAGGAACCACTCTAAATCCTTGTCCCCTTATCCAATATTTTTGTGATTGGTTGTTTGAGTTAAATAATTGTTTAAAATTGTTTAAAACTCTATTCACCCCCCCTCTAGTAGTTTTTCAGTTGGTATCAGAGCAGGCTTCAAGGAACCCTAACAAGGTCTTGAAGAATGGGTGACGGGGTGCTCAACAACCTTAACATTGAAGGGACATTCGTTGCTAGGCCTCCAGTGTTCGATGGAACAAACTACCAATATTGGAAGAGAAGGATGCAGTTTTACTTCCAAGGCATAAATTGGGACTTATGGAGGATGGTGTCTACTCCATACGAGCTTCCTCAAATACAATATGCAGAATGGGATGCAAACACGGTAAAATTGGCTCAAATGAACGCAAAGGCTGTAAGTATTCTTTATTGTTCAATTTCAGTTGGTATCAGAGCTTGCAAAGAGCACAATGCTATAATTTTTTTAATTAGTATCTTTAAAAGATTTGAAATATTTATCGTGCTCTCATGTTTTTATTGAGTATCACTTAAACATACATCAAAAATTGATATGAATGCTTAATTGAAAATCTGCAATTTATGCCTCTTGGTTGAATTGTAATTTGACCAAGGGGCGCTATGGTCGTAGTCAAGGGCGACCTAAAATAAGCTTTGACAAAATGCTTATTTGGACATTATTCTATTGTACTTAATCTTAGTATACTTTTGATAAAGGTCAAAACCAAAATTTAAAATCAATTGTGACCTTAGAAGCCTTAAATTGCTTTAATTGTAAGATTAAGGGGGAGCTCATAAAAACACATTCGATTATTTGATTAAGAAGCTTACAAAAACGTTGTAAACAATCATTTGAAGCTTGTTAATACCTTAGTATTTTTACTATTGGATATAAAGAAATCTATGAAAGACCTTGTACTTAAAGGAACTCTCTAAACAAATCAGGGCTTAACATCCCTTGCATTTGGTTAGAAACATTTTTATGTACTCTACGATTAAAGGATTCTCATTTCATTTTTAGGGCTTAACATCCCTTGTAAAATGGGTGAGAAATCAATACATATGCCATGAACCTAACAGGATCTCATATCATTTCAAGGCTTAACATCCTTTGCAAATGATTGAGAAACAAATTGTGGCTAAATTAGACAAAAATGATATTAAATCCATGTTCCTGATGGAATATCTATTTAAGGGGGAGCATAATATAAAATTAAGGGGGATAAGAAATATCAAATGTTCAAACCTGGATATCTTTTTGAAATGACAAAGGGGGAGAAAGAATATAAAATCAAAAATATAAATATAAATGAGTTTCATAAATAAACTCTTGGCTTTACATTGAAAGATGCTATATTCCCTAATGAATTGGTCATGGGGAATAATAAGCACACATTTTATAAACAAGAGGAAAAGCTACAAAAGGTAAATCAAAGGTATGAAACTCATATGTTTTATATTTCCTTTATTTATATTTTGGAAATGTTTGTCATCTTCAAAAAGGGGGAGATTGTTGGCTAAATGGACATCTATAAATCCCTTTGTTTTGATTATGACAAACATTTCATTCTTATTAATCTAACGAGCTACTTGAGTGTGCAGGATTAAGGTGGATGACAAAGCAACTAGGGAAAATCCAAGAGCTTACATATTTATATTTCCATGCAATGTAATCACTGTTGTACAAACTTGTACAAATATATAATGTACAAGTACTTAGATTGCATGTAAATCAAGCGTTAGATTCTCCCTAGCTAAACACCACATTTAGACAAGTCATCCCATTCAAATAGGATCACTTATGCACACTCACACATATAATTAGTGCCTAAATTGAAACATTGAAACAGGATCAATCTCGGTCGACCAACTCCTCGACCGAGACACTCTCGGTCGACAATCTTCTCGACCGAGAAAGATCCAAAGTAGCCGTTAGACACAGCTGACAAGGTAGTTGGCAGTTGCATATGAACGTTGATCCAGAGAGCCTGTCGGTCGACAAAACTTCGACCGAGTAGGTATCTCGGTCGACAAATTGTCGACCGAGATGGTCTCTGACAGCAACTGCAGAATAAAGTAACTAGTCGTTACTAATGCACCTAACTTATATCTAACGGCTAGTTAAGCACTTAGAAACCCCTAGAAGTTGTCTAGAACGTCCTTAAGCATCTATAGGCCATTCCTATAAATAGGACATGCCTTAGGACACCAAAAGATATCCAAGCTACACTTGTGATACATTTGAGCAAATACTTTCATTGGCAATCTGTTTTGAGCAATAGAGCAATTCTTACATTGGCTATTCATTTCCATTGCTCTAATTTCGTGTCCTATAGGCTAGTATCTCCTATCCACTACAATCACATTGTCATACACATTGGTTAGGAGATCTATACGCTTGATATAGGCAAATCAAGCCTTGTGCTTACAACGATATTGTAATTTCTGTTTTCCTTCTTGTTCCTTTTATTCTTTGTACTCTCCTTGCTACTCCTAGGGTTGGAGGTTGCGGATTGGAGAGGGTTTGACTTCTCAGGTGGAGAAGGGGACTTCAAGCTACTTCAAGAAGGCTATCGCATGGGAAGCTACTTCAAGAAGGCTATTGCAACATGAAGCTACTTCAGGACGAAGGCTGCTTCAAGGTGGTGCAATTACTTCTAGGTGAAGGCTGCTTCAAGGTTGGGCGATTACTTCTAGGTGAAGGCTGCTTGAAGGGTTTAGGGAGAGAATTGTAATTTTATGTAAAGTCCTTGCGAGGTAATAAAATTAAATTCTTTCCAAATCCCGGTTGGGTAAGCAACCGGGTAGTGGACTGACTGCCTTAGTATTTTCTAAGGTAGGAACCACTCTAAATCCTTGTCCCCTTGTCCAATATTTTTGTGATTGGTTGTTTGAGTTAAATAATTATTTAAAATTGTTTAAAACTCTATTCACTCCCCCTCTAGTAGTTTTTCAGGTTCAACATTTCTTATTAGTTCATTAGATGTTCTCGTATTGATTTAGGGTCCCTCATGGGTGTGTGGTTCAAGATTCATTTCATTATGAGGTTTCATATGTACATTACAAGATTTGTGTCACTTACTTGCATATTAGGGTCAAAAGACTCACAACATGGAAATCAAGGCCAAGTGTCATCAAGATAAGAGAGAGAAGCAAAAAAATGGATTAAATCAGCAAAGTTAGGACATACTAAGAATAACTAAAGTTGGGTGGATGTCCCCTAGAGTCTAGGCATCATAAACCAACATTGGATATCAATAGTTCCAACAACATACATAAATCCACATGGTTCCTTATATCATCAACATATGAACTATGTGGGACATCCACGTCAAATTATCATAATGGATAGAGTATTCCTTTATTTGAGAGAGGAAGACAAGAGAAGAGGATCAACATAAGATTAGGGAACAAGAACCACAATTCAAGTGACATAGGTCACATTAGGCATATATAGGTTACAAACACCGCCATAGAGAGGGGGGTGATGATAGGCATTAAGATCACCAAGCATTACAAACTTACTGATTTCAGATATATAAAAGAGTTTTTCTCATAGGAAGATCAAGATTCCACCATCGATTAGAGTATACTCATGCATTACCACAAAGGGATCACTTTCATGCATTAGGTGTCATATGAGGTGAACAAGCAAAAAGTGGTTTGATCTTGGGCATACATAATACATAGCATCAAAATGTTAGTGACTTTTGATATTATAATGAGTTTCACATATAAAAGGATCAAGATTAGAAAATGAAAAAAATTATAGGGTTAAATTTCATATAAATGTCACATTAGTGCAATTAGGGTCATATATGAGCAAAGGGGGTGTTAGGTCCCTCAAGTAGTTCAAATGTGTACAAAACTTACTGATTAGATGAGAAAGAGAATAGAAATGCACTAATTATTCAAGTTGTATCATAAAGATGCATTAAATGTGGTCAACATAGTCAAAGACCTCATTTTTAGAAAACAGAGAAAATATAAGAAGATTCAGGGTTTGCAAGTACGCCCATGTTATAGGTCTCGTCGAGTGGATCAATTTCGTATATATGTTTGTCATATTTAAACTTAGGACCTAATTATTACAGTTTTTGGAAGATTGTGAAGGAAAATGGGTATTTTCTAAATTTCTTACCTTCTTGGCCAATCGGCTGCCGCCACTTGGCGCCCAATGGGAGCCTGCGAGCGTTTGCGGGGCCGCCTTCACCGGCTCATCACCCATCCAGGCCATCCTTACCGCTCATGTGTGCGTCAGCGATAGCGTTCTCCTGCTCAAGGCCTCAAGGGCATCCAAACTGGGCTGGCTTCCTCCTGGGCCCGTAGACATCTGACCCAGCCGTCCTCACGGTCGATCGCGGGTCTTGGCTGCTCGCGATCTCTGTTCCCCGCGCTGGAACAGAGCAGGAACGGGGGAACGGCGCCCCATCGTACCGGCGGTTACTACGCCCGCAAGCTCTGCAAAGCAGCAGGTTCAGGGTGGTCGAGGGTTTAGGGCGCGCCGACCATGACTGGTTGCTCGGCGGGCTCGTTCCCGACATCAGCTCTTCTCAAGGCGGCCGGGATAGCACAGACACGCAGGCGGGTGCATTGGCACTGGTAGACGATGGAAGCGGAGAAGAGAAGGAAGGAGAGGAAAGATAACAAGGACAAACAAGAAAGCAAGATGAGGGGGTTTATAAAGGGGGCAAAGTAGGGTTTGATTGTTCTTTAGTTCACTTCCATTACCTGATTTGAGTGAAGGCCCAAGAATCGTTCCCCAACCCCTCGATCCTCTCGTGAAGAGGAAGGGGAAGGGGGAAACCAAGCGGTTGAGCCACGATGTCCAATTGGGCTCATTTAGGCCAGTCCAAGGCATAGAAAAGAGAAAGCAAAGGGCTAAAACATACAATCTTCAAAACACCATAACTAGAGTTTTATAGATCCAATTGATGCAATTTTGGTGTCCTCGGACTCGAAATTGAACCCTCTACTACTTGATGTATATTATAGAGAAAAAGGGACATATTGGTGAGGTTCAAAAAAATAGTTGCAAGAGAGTAATATGTAAAAACATGATACTTAATTAAACTCTCAAATTAAAGTCACCTATTGGGAAATGAGCATAAATGTAACAAAAGTGGAGTGTCACAACACTCAAGTCATGAAATTGATATCTGAACTAAGAAAAGGGTAATCATAGAGCGAGGGAGGGTATAATCAAAGAGAGAGAAAATCATGGTTGTCGCACATCTCTTATTGCATGAATGATACATGTATTATAAAGTTTGATTAGAAAAGTGCGACGTCTGAAAACCTTTTTTAGTTAAAAAATGGTGTTTCATACTATTAATTTTGTTTCTAGGTTATCACCATGAACAAAATTCAAGTGTTGGTTGCAATAAAATTTGTAGTGTAGTAATGTAGTAACAGATTTAAATTATGGATCTTCCATTGTTTGTTACAAATGTAGAGATGCATGACTTAATTGTAGGACAACATCGGCAATAAATCATATTCTAGTTATTTGACCCAAGAGTAAGTTTAAATTTACATGGTGCCTTTTCAAAGTCTATAATGTCTATTATGGAGTGCATGCCATGAGAATATGTGTGAATGGATTCTTATACATCAAGGAAGATATCTTATTTTCTAACCTTTAACCAAAGTGAGTTTGTTGATAAAATATGTGAATATGCTAGGTTAAGTCAAGGAGTTAGGGTTTTATTATGTGACATATGGACTAAATTCTTTGTGCTTGTGGTTATGGTTGATCGAGATATATGATGCATGTGTGAAGTTGATGAGAGGAGAGAAAAATGAATATAGTTTCATGTATTGAAATATCCCACGTTGTGTAAAGGAACAAGAGTGTGAATTCCAAGATAAAAGTTCAGTCTTGATTTAGGTTGAAAATAACTAAATGTGCTTCTTGTTCTACAAAGTGTTGGATGAGAGAGTATTCATAGTTTGCATAACTGGTAAATTACTTGTACGATTAAACTAACAATCATGGTTAAAATCCTACAAGGGACTGATTGCAGTATGGTGAAGCATGTGCCCCACTCACTATCACTGGTATTAATTAAAACATTAAGCAATGTAATTTTTCTATCCTCTAAACTACAAATTGTGCCCCACTAGTTAGCTACAACTGTGCCCTTTACTTTTTGGTAATACTTCTGACTTCAAAGGGTTTGTACTACTCTTTCCTTGGTAGCTTGTCCTGGTGACTCCAAAGGGCCTTCAGTAACATGCCTTTATATCATATAAATTTCTCAAAAATAGAAACTAACGTGTGAGCCTTCTAGAATTTCCATATTCCTCTTATTATTTCGGGCTCATTTGGGCAAGCTATTGGTCTACTATGATGGAGAACATTGTATGGTGGAAAAACTAAAGTTGCATGACAAGGCGTGTTGGTTGTGGTAGGACCTCCCTTGTGCAATTTATGTCATGTTATAGATTGATTCATGTTATACAGTTAAGATAAAATGATCTATGAGAAATTAGAAACTGCTTACTGGTGATCTTTTAGGCAAAAGTGAATTAGTTGAGATATCAAGATCAACCAAGCAAGTCCTTGAACCATTTCAAAATTGGCTTGATAGTTAAAAAAGATCATCTGTTCTTAATGTCCTATACACATCCCTATAATTTACAACTTTGGGGATAAAAAGAAAAGATTTCTCCCCCTCTTCCATGTAGTGGTGGTCAAATGCTTACTTATTATTTAATAAAAAATACTTGTTTGGTGATCCAAATTGGAGTTTGAAAATACCAAAATTTGCCGATTGTGCTAACCCTCACCAACAATAGTGTACACCTTGATTCTATCATCACAAAATGGTTCTCTGAGTTACATTTTATTATTAAATAAGAGCCCTCATATGCAAACGTAAATATATTTTAAAGCATAAGAAAATGAATTTATTGAACATCAATATTGTAGCAATGTTTGAACTATCATAGAGGAAGGAAAACAATATGATCTACCCAATTCGATCAATAAATCAGAGAATAAAAGCATGAGTCATTTTCTAGTCATTAAAGAAAACATAAATAGGCACCTGCACTGAATGGTATATTGAAGTACCAAAATTTGCATAGATTTCAATATTTATGAACCAGAAAAGCTCACCATAAAGAACGTCACTTGCACTCTGGAAAGAGGATGTAAGTCACCTATGCACGAAATTGGAAGTTCGAGATGGGGAGGGCATGGATGTTACGGTCATCTCACTGGCAGCCATCATGGGAGAGGTAGAATGGGAGTTCTTGATGGTAAAAATGATGACATTGAACATATAAGATCTGAAGATTCTGAATAGACTAGCTATGATTATATTCAAGGTGACATTCGGGAAGTGTTACAGCTAATAGACAACCAAGGTTTGAGAATCATGGAGGCAGGTATCGAACTGGTTTACAGAGGACACAGAGGAAGCAGTTAGACAACAACTTTTCTGATTGTATCCACTACAAATTTCAATGGTGATTGTAACGAAAACCTCTCCATGTTATTCCCAACTAAAGTGGACCAAGAGGGAAATATACATTATCATATTTATAGAATCAAGTTTTAGCAATTAATAAAAATAATTATAAATTTCATAGAATGGAAAAGATCTTTGATAATAATTTGAAGGTAGAATATCTACTAAGGAGTTACATGAAATGTAAATCTAAATGTTTGCAATAGGAAATAAAAATATTTATGTAATCCTCCAGATTAACTTTAGATCTTTTCTTTTGGCATCTTCTTCTTTGGATATCCATCTTTCATCATTAATTGCAGTTTAACATAAAATGGTGTGGGATAGAAACGTAGTCATCATATCAAAATATAATGATTATTGGGGGAAACAAAATATTCACATTTAGGTGTAACAACATAAATAACCATAGCAAAAAATATTGTTACATAATCAAACTTGCATTTTTGTATATAACTTCTCAACCTGCTCTTACTCAATCTCTGTGTATATCCACTCTCTGGGGATATTCATACTATCATACTCACTCGTTGGGAGTATTGTAATGATGCACCCACTCACTGGGGGTAATCTCTATCCATACCCACTCACTAGGAGTGTTCATCATATCATACTCACTCACTAGGAGTATTTTATTGGACAACCCACTCTCTGGGGGTAATATCTATAACTTCCATGAATGCATTCATAGAGAGATATATCATGGGCTTGAGAAAGTTATGGTTATAATAAGTGATACTCATATTGGCATTATAGATTATAGGAATTAAAGAAACAACCAATAGTTTAATTACAATCATGTAATAACCTAACTTTTTCCTCTCTCTCTCTCTATTAGTGACTCAGATCACCCAATTTGATTTTAGTGACGTCTTGAGTGATTTGATACTTTATCACAGTCACCTTGCTCTTATGTCTCAATTTGTAACATTAAAAGAATTATTGACCTATGTTCTAATGTTTTTAGTGCATCATGCTTTTACTTTTGAAATTAAACTCATTTAACGTGATCACCCTATGGTCTTCTATATCTAATGATTTGGGGAATCCAACTAGCTTTCCAAGGGTGTGAAAATTTCCTTAATCAAACCTTCATATCTTGAGTTATAGCCTATGAGGTTTTGTAACTAGAATTGTAATGTAACACACTCATGTGTCCTATTGACAACATATGTGATCTACTTTCATATATTGATTTTTAGACTCTAATCTTGCAAGCGTTATTCTCTAAGTGTATCCATGCTATCCTAAGACCTCAAATTAGTAGATTTATCATAATGGTAAGACTAAATACCTACTTGATTTATCATGTTCTCCTTTATAATCTTATGACTTGGAAATGTGACAAAATTGCATGAAATAAAAAAAATTGCGACAAAAATCTCCCATCCCCATCCTTTTTTTGGTTGTTTAGGATAGTTATGTATTAAATGATTAAAATATGATAATAAGTTAACTATCATGCTTCCCATATTGTCAATTAAAAGTTTATACTTATCTTGTAGCACTCATACTTTGGATGGTTCACCTAGACCTAAGGTTTAATATTGATACTTGTGCTATGTTTAATCAACACATGCATGTGGACAAGATGAGACTATACTTGAACTATGGGATACCTAGGTTTAGGGTTTATTGTTTAGGGTATATATCTAAGACCCTCTCTTATGTCTATTTATATCTTAGGTCCATGTTGTCTTGGGCCTTCTCTAGGAATCTCACTCATGACTTATAGCTTGTACTCTACTTGCAAGGTACACTCAATCTCCTAACCCTACTATGTTATTGACTTGTTTTTATGTACGCTTGTATGAATTCTTGGCTAGCTAGTTACTTGTTTGAGCTACTTTTCTTATTATTACTATTTTCCATGTTTAATTATACTATGTTAACATAATGGATAAAGAAACATAAAGCCTACTTTGTATGAAGTATTGTCGTATATGTTTTCCTCATCTTGTTTCATGTCATTGCTTAGTGCTTTTATCTAGAGAAGCAACCTATATAGTACTCTTACACTATATTTTATTTCCCTTTTATAACATACTTAATACTTTAGCATTAATATATTTTGTTTATTGAATTTTAGTTGCTAAATGAAGATCTACAGATCTTAAGATTGTAATCTCCATAAAATGAAACACCAATGGGATATGCTTGAAACAGAAATAGGTACATGTTTCTCTATCCCCTTTTAGTATCTTGTTGTTATTACTTTTACATATATATTGTCTGTGTGAAATACTTGTGACATTCCATAGATGGCCACCCAAACCCTTTTGCCACTGAATTTATAGTCAATGGGTGTAGGATGAGGGTAACAAGTAGTTACTTGACAAATGGTATCAGAGCATACACATAAGCCTCTATATATATGTTAAAGGCATAACACATCCTAAGAGCCCGGGGAGGAAGAAAATCCTTTCCTTAAAGTTTAGGGAGTCTTCTATCATCTCATATCTTCCTTAAGGACCACCTAAGACACTGAAGTAGATGGTGATTAGTTAGTCTTCTCATCTTCTCATGTGATTCTTCTCTCATGATTAATAATCACATGATTTCTCGATTATGTGTGGCATTATGCATGGTAAAAATAAAATTTATTTTAAATGATGAGAGATGATTAAGATGATAATGCCATGATCTAATCTTAAATTGAAAATCCTATTTAATGTAAGAAGCTATTCTTGAAAGTGATGTACTCATGCATATTCAATGTAACCAAAACAGATATAAATGCTTTTTATGTTTGAGGTAAACTATATATGTGGTGGAATAAGGTGTAACTCATGTTTCACACCTGACGGTGAATGAGGTCCCTATTGATTAAACATATGTTGTCCCAATTTTGATCAACCTCAAACATAACTAAGACAATATCTCCCTATTGATATATATATTATGTCAATACTTTATATGATTATGTCTTTGGACCCCTAGATCACAATGTGAAGACTTGGATATTAGAGTGCATTTCCCTATTAGATTTTCTACCTCTTTGTAAGCTCAATTTTGTTTAAACATGATGGACATAGATATTGCTCTTAGTCTATTATTCCCAAACTCTTGAACTTTCAATTTGACTTCTTGACCTTTCCTTCATCTATAGAGGGTGGGGAGAAATATTAGACCCATAACTCACTCTTAGTGAGACACTCCATTTGAACAAAATGTTATTAACTATGCGGAAGCGATTAATTAGCAACGGAATTACTGAAAATCACTAAAAATTAAAACTTTTTGTAAAGAGATCCTCAAATGGTAAAACTCTTTCATAAGGAAACATGGTAAGTTATTTACAGGCTAATTCATCAGTACATCTCTGTATTATCTCATCTCGAGAGTCATAACATTGATTGCCCTATTAAACTATACATGAGCAGTATACAAAAATCTCTAGGCATTATGCCAAAAATCTCAGATCTATATTAAACCATCTACTGACTCCTAGGACCTGAGAGTACAGAGACGACACATAGGACTCTCTATATACAAGACCTAACAGACAGTGACTCCACCTGTGGATCACTGCTGTCCTTGATGTTGCTGCTGCTATTGCTGCTCACCCACTGATGGGTTTCTCCTTCCTCGGCGTCTACCTAAAAAGTTGAATCCCACGGGGGTGAGACAATTGAAAAATTGTCCCAGTGAGAGTTATAACTCTCTACCAGAAGCATTGTTATTGTAGATAATAGAATAACACTGAGCAGTAGATTTATAAATATTTCACAGCAGGTAAATCATTGAATAACTAAATAAAACGGTATACGTTATGCAATCATTTCAATTATACCTTGATTGAATAGCAAGTCATTTAATTCAATGAGGAATATGAAGAACATGTATTTTATTTGTCCAAATAGGACTTAATAAACAATGTATCATCAATCATTGTTTCTCGTAGTTCAACCTAAGCAATTATGCTACACGGTTGATTACATTTTACAAACATACTTATGCCCTGAGGAGATGAGGTATACCGCTCATACTCCAACCGACCACTGCGAAGTCAAAATTGGTACCATACATAGGTCATCAGAAGAGCCGAATTTCTATGACCTCATCTTCCTAAGTCAGTGTGAGGAGAAACATGCAGGACATCTTGTGTCTGTGCTATAGTAGCTTTCCAGGGTATTCTGGCAACTTCGCTATTAGAGTTACAGTGGCATGCTATACTCTCTTCGCAATCGAGGGATTTCTTGTATCTCACATCAATTCGGCATTAACAACATCATCGGGAGATTAGTGATACATCATCCCAACATATACATATAATGAAGAATTGAGAGATTTATTGTTTATCTCACATCAATTCTTTCATTATGACGTAAGGATATTCACGTCCATAACCCCCACATAATCAAAAGTATGCTCTCCAGGAGTTCCCTTAAGAAAACCTATTTCACCATCACCCAACTTCTGACGATGATGGATCTATGGTCAGGGCTCTACATGATATCATTTTACTTGATTAATAAAGTACATTACAACATTCTTTTAGGATCAGGCATGTTTTCAAACATAAACCATTAAAACCATTTCTATAAAGAAAGAGTACTATTTGAATCAAGTTCATTTCACAGCTTTATCAACATTGGGATCTCAATCCCCTATCAATTCATCATCATGATACAAGAATATGGGTTTTCAACCCTTAGATCATCAAATCACTTGTTACCACTTTAACAGGTAACTCAATTCCATTAAGTCATTTAACAATGTAAACATAATAGTAGCATTGCAGGTATTTCATATGGCTCATACAGCCTGTCAATCTCATTTGTTATCTTTCAATAGGCAACATTGCATATTATTGCTTACAAGGCTCATTAAATACTTTTTAATGAACAAAGCATCATAGCTCTTAACTGGCTATATTCAATATTTCATAAAACCTACAGATTAGCACAGATAACAATAGGTACATCAATTTCACATCAGCATTTACAAAATAAAGATAACTTCACTATTCAAGGTTTGCACCACTATACCCTTACTAGGGTTAGGGTTTCTCTTTTCAATTCAAGTAGGATTAATCATCCCCTTAACTTAGTTAGAAATAGTGATTCCTCATTCCATTATCCAATCATAGAGCTTCATGCTATAAAGCCTAACCCAGGATTAGGGTTTCACACTTTTCTTCACCTTAATTGGAATTAGGGTTTACTATTCACATACCTTGATTTAAGGTTTATCATGTCATCACTATGAATTAGGATCACATCATCACCATGCATTAGAGATACTCCCATTATTATCATCAATTCAGGATTAAGATTCATTAATCATCATAATTAGGGTTTTCATGATCTCACTATGAAGGATCATACCCTAAATAGATATTCATTCATATAGGAAGTCCTTTACTTGATTAACATTCATAAAAGAAATATTCTCTCTCTTATCCTCTATAGTATGATGTTTACTTCAGCCTTGATTAGGTTAAGTAACTCAATCATGAAAGAGAATTGACTTCATGATTTATATCATTATCATTGTAATCATTAGGGCTTAATTACTTCATGGGTCTCAATCACACTATCCCATTAAAGTACCAGTACCATGATCACCTTTGATTAACTAATCACTTTAAGTATCCATGGGTTTTAGGTTAAACATCCACCAAACAGTCTTGGATCTTAAGACATCAAATGAGCTTGACTAACTTTGACCTCAAACAGTCTTGCACACTAAACCTCCAAACGGTCTAGGACCGTTTGGACCTTCATGCGGTCTTGGTATGCCCTTGAGACCATTTGGTAAAGTAGACCTCCAATACCATTTGCTAAAGTTGTGGGTAAAGACCGTTTTCCCAAGTTTGACTTTTGAAACCGCATACACTCAACCGATTTGGAAACCGCATGAACCTAAATGGTTTGGGATCTTTTGGTCCCAAACGGTCTTGAGACCATTTGGACTCAAACAATATTGAGACCATTTGGTCCAAACCACCTCAAAACTGCATGGACCAAGTATGGTCTCAACAAGTCAAATTGAGTTAGGGTTTTCATTGTTGGATCCTTCAACAGTTGTATATATGTATTCAATCATCAATTGGACCTATTCCCATTATTCAATTGAGTTAATTAGGCAAACCTTCAACTGATTTAACCCTCAATTGAACCTCAATTGATCATCAATTAGGGCTTCATTCAATTGGATTAGGGTTTGGAATCAATAACCCTTCAACATAATTCAATGTGGGTCTAATAGATTTGAAACTATTGATCCATCATCCAATTAGTCATGACCTGACCCCAAACGGTCTTGGGATCGTTTGGATGACCTCCAAATGGTCTTTAGAACATTTTCTCAAGTCAACATCAAAAACTAACTCAACCAATTAAGGTTTGGCTCATTGGATTGATCACTAGGTCAACAATTGATTGCACTTCAACTTGTTACCTTTAGATCTTCAACCACTTAACCATAGTCAACCCTAGACCTCAAAACGGTCTTGGGTGACCCCCAAATGGTCTTGGGATCGTTTGAATATCCTCCAAATGGTCTTGAGACCATTTTCCCATTATTTCATCAAAAACCAATTCATTCACTTAGGGTTTGAATCCTAGGGCTGGTCACCAAATTAGCAATAGATTATACATTAATTTAGAACCTTTTGATCTTCAATTGGTAAACCATGCTTGACCCTAGACCTCAAAATGGTCTTGGGTGATCACCAAATGGTCTCGAGACCGTTTGGGTGATCCCCAAACGGTTTTGAAACCATTTGGGTCACTCAACCCAAACTTCAACATTATTCAATTATCAAAAACAGCAATTAACCCGATTAGGGTTTAGATGGTGATGGACCTTTAATTGGTGAACCAATTGAAATTAGTTGATGATTATTTATAGATTTTTAATCTAAAAGTTTTTCAACAGACCTCAAAATGGTCAATGCCTGGTCAACACCTCCAAACGGTCTTGGACCGTTTGCTTCTATGCAGTTTGGTTGAAACCGTTTGCAATCAAACGATTTGAAACCGTTTGCTCCAAACGAGTTGGTAAACCATTTGAGCAAGATATGGAGACCGTTTTCTAAAGTAAATTTCTTGGATAAACATCAAAAATTAATTCCACCTTCTTGTACCTCTGTTCAACCAAGAACAGGGGCTGTTCTTCACGGAATTGATAGCAAGAACACAAGAGTAGTAAAAGAAGAAGAATTAACCAACGATTTTAGGAGAGAAGGATGCATTAGCAAAGCTTAAGGGTTAGAGTTATAAAACCTGCCTCTAGGACTGATCCAGAGCTCCAAGCTCAGTAGCTTTAATGGTGGTTTGAGATCCAACAGTTGTCCAAGGTTCCTTCTTCACTTTTTGGATGAACAAGATGGCTAGAAGAGGAAATCGTGTGAAGAAAACCAATAATCCAACCTTGTTTTATGGTTTCCACCATGAATTCGAGTTAGATGATGATCCAAACTTACCAATAGGTTTGATCATCCTCCCTCTGCTCCAGAGCCCCTCCTTGGTCAGTCAAAGGAAGGTGAAGAAGAAAAGAACTAAGGGAAACGATCCTTTGTGTTGTTGGAAAAGATACCTATATATTTATGGGTTTTTCAAAGAAAATGGAAAAAGAGGATTATTTCCTTTTATCTCCCAATTATATCCATCAAGTCTTCCTCCACTTATTGGCTACGTGGTCACCTTCTAATACCTTGCAAAACTTCTCCATTACCCAAGGTTTAAAGGAAAAGGACCAAGCATCTTAAGGAGTTATGTGTTAATATCCATCCTTTATGAATATTGTTTTATATAATATTAATGTGAATGGCTTCCACTCAAAAAAGATATTTTTGGTGCCCAAGAATGGCACAAGCTCGTCCAAACTATTACAAACACGTACTCCATCTTTTGATTGAAGGACTTCATAATTACTTTATTTCTTTTTACATTAAGTTGTATAAAAGAGTCATTTGTGCTTAAATCTTGCTTATTTCAATATCAAAATTCTCTCTCTTCTATGATAATTCACATGAGGTGCCCTTCTCATTTTCTTTGCTTTACTTGATGCCAAGAAACATGAGAGACCCTCTAGAGGTGATATCTTGCATATTTAACCCTAGGTTTTGGGTAAATTACACATTACTCCAAAACTGGGTTTTAAAGCACAAGGATTGCTCTACAAGCTATATCTTGGTGCTCAAGCTTGTAGAATCCATACCACTTCATCATATTCGTTCTTATGATGTCTCATCATCATAAGAACATCTTAGCATGTGCAAATTGCAAATAAACCCCTTTACTTGGGTAATTTGCACTTTAGTCCATTATTATCAAAACAATATTTTAACATTATTCAAAAAGGGCTGAAAATGAAATATAAGTTCCTCAAAATCCTTAATTACTTTTCAAGAAGTACAAGCAAGCATATAATCAACTTTATTAGGAAAAACACCTAGGGTTAGTACATAACCCATGTCAGGGATGTTACAAATTATCCACCCCTTACAAGGATTTCGTCCCCAAAATCATTACCAAACATATTAAGAGAAAAGAGTAGGGTATTTCCTCCTCATCTCTTCCTCTAGTTCCCACGTGGCTTATTCAACACCACGGTAATTCCAGAGGACTTTCACAAGACTTATGTCTTTCGTTTTCAGCTTTTTAATTCTCTTGTCAAGGATCAACATAGGTCCTTCTATATAAGATATATCATCATTCAACTCTACTTCCATAGGTTGCAGAACTGATTCTGTATCCGGATGACATTTCCTTAACATGGAAATGTGAAACACTAGGTGTAAATTTTGCAACTCTGGTGGTAACTCTAGCTTATAAGATACCTTTCCAATCCGTTCAATGATTGGATAAGGCCCCATAAACCTAGGAGATAACTTTCCTTTCCTTCCAAATCTAAGAACTCCTTTCCAAGGTGAGACTTTGAGGTACACTCTGTCTCCAACCTGGAATTCTAAAGGTCTACGATGCTTATCAGTATAATATTTCTATCTATCATGTGCAGTCTTCAACTGTTGTTGTATTATTTTAATCTTCTCGGTGGTCTGCTGCACAAGATCAAGACCTAAAAGTTGATATTCACCAGTTTCATACCAACATAGGGGAGATCTACAATGTATACCATACAAAGCTTCATAAGGTGTCATGTCAATGCTATGCTGATAGCTATTGTTGTAGGCAAACTCAATCAACCTTAGGTGCAAATCCCAACTTCCTGTAAACTGAAGGACACATGCTCTAAGCAAGTCCTCCAAAGTCTGTATAGTTCTTTCTGACTGTCCATCGATCTAAGGATGAAAGGTTGTACTAAACCTTAACTGTGTGCCTAAGGCTTTATGAAGTCGCTCCCAAAAATGACTTTAAACTGGGGACCTCTGTCAGAAATAATGGTAACTGGGATCCCATGTAGTCGTACTATCTCATCCACATACAACTGTGCCAGCTTCTCAGCAGAATAGTTTGTTTTGATAGGTAATAAATGTGCTGTCTTTGTCAACCTATCAACTATTACCCAGATGGAATCATGACCTTTGGCTGTTCTAGGTAAACCAACCACAAAATCCATGGTTACATGATCCCACTTCCATTGTGGTATGGGTAAAGGTTGCATTATTCCTGCGGGCTTCTGGTGTTCAACTTTAACTTGCTGACACACAGGACACCGCATAACGAACTCAACAACGTCCTTCTTCAACCCAGGCCACCAATACATATCTTTCAAGTTGTGATACATCTTGGTGCTTCCTAGATGCATAGCATACATTGAAGAATGAGCTTCTTCTAGGACTAACTTCCTTAAATTATCCACATCCGGCACTATCATCCTACCATGATAGCAGACTACCTGATCATCTGAGTCATGGAAACCATCTCGTTTCTCATTACCATACTCTGATCTAATCTGTTGAACTACAACATCAACTTGCTATGCCTCCTTAATCTGCTGTCTCAAAGTAAGTTTTATGTGCATCTCAGCTAACAACCCTGATAACAACAATACTTTTAACTATACATTATCCTTCCTTAAGGAGATAATCATATCTCTCCTAGAGCACACCAAAGAATTCGACTGTGCTCTGTCTAAGACTGGTGTTGCTGATTTCCTACTCAAAGCATCAACAACTACATTGGCCTTCCCTGGATGGTAATCAATTGTACAATCGTAGTCCTTGATTAACTCCATCCAGCGGTGTTGCCTCATGTTAAGCTCATGCTGAGAAAAGATATACTTTAGATTCTTATGGTCTGTGAAAATCTGGAATGTCTCTTCATAAAGATAATGTCTCCAGATTTTCAAGGCATGGACTACAACAGCTAGTTCTAGATCATGTGTCAGATAATTCTCCTCGTGTTTCTTAAGCTGTCGAGAAGCAAAAGAAATCACTTGTTTATCCTACATCAACACACATCCTAGTCCATTCTTAGAGGCATCACAGAAAACTGCATACCCTTTCCCTTGTTCAGGTAACACAAGCACAAGTGCACTTGTCAACCTTTCCTTCAACAATTGAAAAGATTGCTGACACTTGTCACTCCAGGTAAAAGGAACATCCTTCCTGGTCAACTTAATCAGGGGTAAAGCTATAGAACTGAAGTTCTTAATGAACCTCCTGTAATAGCCTGCCAACCCTAAGAAACTTCGAATCTCTATCGGTGTCATTGGCTGCTCCCATTGCAGGACAGATTCTACCTTTTTAGGGTCAACACGTATACCTGAAGCAGATATTACGTGTCTAAGAAAAGAAACTTCTGGTAACCAGAACTCACACTTGCTAAACTTAGCATATAACTTATGCTCTCTTAGAAAAGTTAGAGCCTGACGAAGATGTTGCTCATGCTGTTGAGCATCTCTACTGTAGATCAGGATGTCATCTATAAAGACGACACCACACTAATTTAGAAAAGATCAGAAGATTCTATTCATGAGTTCCATAAATGCATCTGGTGCATTAGTTAGTCCAAACGACATAAATATGAACTCATAGTGACCATACCTTGTCCTGAAAGAAGACTTAGGTACGTCACCTTCCTTAATACGCAGTTGATGATATCCCGACCTCAAATCTATCTTTGAGAAGATAGTTGCACCACACAACTGGACAAAGAGATCATCAATCCTCGGCAGAGGATACTTATTCTTTATGGTTACTTTATTTAACTGTCTATAATCAATGCACAACCACATTGACCCGTCTTTTTTTTTAACAAAGAGGACCGGAGCACCCCAGGGTGAAGTACTCAGTCAGATGAAACCCTTTTCAAGCAACTCTTGTAGTTGTTTCTTGAGTTCAACCATCTCAGCAGGCGCCATCCTATACGGTGTTTGTGCTAAAGGTTGTGTGTCCGGAACTAGATTAATTTCAAAATCTATTTCTCGGGGCAGAGGTACACCTGGAAGTTCTTCAAGAAATACATCTTCAAATTCCCTGACTACAGTAACTTCAGCAGGATTAGGACTCTCCATGGTGGTATCTACCACATGGGCCAAGAATGCATAACATCCTTGCCTCATCAGCTTCTCAGCAACCATATCCGACACAAGACAGGTTGGAAGAATCTTTCTATCGCCTTGAAAGATCCATGTGTCACTTTCAACAGTGAACACAACTTGCTTGGACTCACAATCCAAGACAACCTTATACCTTTCTAAGGTATCCATCCCAAGGATTATATCAAACCCTTGCATCTCAAGTGGTATAAGATCCACTTGAATGCTATGTTCAGAAAAGAAGAGGAGGCAGGGAGAACATACCTCCCGTAAAACAGCAGATCCCATCAAAGGAGTTTCTAACTTCAAACTATCTGCTCTATGACTAACCATCATATTGCAGTCAAGAATCACACTTCGAGTGATAAAGGAGTGTGTAGCACCCAGATCAATCAAAAGATATATGACGCAAGATGTTGACATATCAGAATAAAACAATTCCATCTGACCTGCCACAACCCGAGGGTTGATCACTCCATCGGGTGGATTCATCGCGTAAAACCTCGCCGTTACCTGTGGTTGATTCGGTGCTCGATGACTAGGTGTCGATGATCCAGCTTGGGACGCTTGTCCACGTCCTCTAGCGTTACATGGAAACTGTCTCCTTTGAGATCCTTGTTGACTCTGCCTTTGGGGTTGAGTCACACTCGCCTCTTGGGCTCTACAATCCTTCATCAGATGTCCCACCTTTCCACAGATATAACAACTTTTGGTCCCTTATTGTGGTCTAGTTGGTCCTGTGACCGGCATAGATGCCGAGCTATGAGCTCCTTCTGGTGGTAGACTTCGTCCTCTACCCCTATTTGACGTCCACTGTGTAACATACTAAATTCCGGACTTTTTACCTTTTTGGCCCTCTTTCCATCTTTTCCTTTCATTTCTATCCTCTTTGTCTGTTCTATTTATTTTGTGGACAATATGTTGGTTTAATGAATATTTGTTCACCTTTTATTCTAATATTTTGGTTTTATGCACAAATACCTCAGTGAAAGCTTAATAATGGGTTTAATATGTAAAATGTCCACCTAAGCAATAAAAAGAATAAGATATTTCATCCTAGAACTTTCTAGTGCTTTTTATAATATGATAAAGAAAGAAAATCCCAAAATATAAATAAAGGAGATGATAAATGCAATAATTGGGGATAATATGGAATATTTTGGATAAAATAAGATAATGAGGAATATATTATTCTAAAAATCTTAAATAGAAACCCAAGAAGATAATTTGGATATCAATTTTGTTTTCTTGACTTAAAAGTTGCTTAATGGCCAAGTATCATCTAATTTGGATAATAAATAAATATATTAAAGCCTTTATTACAAGATAATGGGAAATAAGCCAATAAGGTGAAATAAAATATCTAATGTCCTAAAATTAGAAAAATAACTCCAGATTCGTAATCTAAACATAAAAATAATCCTTTGGGCAAATTTTCATTTAATTTGGCCAATGTTTAATATTTTATTTTATTCAGGAGAGAGAAAATGACTTAAAGACCAAAAATATTAAATATATGTTGAAAAAAAATTCGTAAATGCCAAAATCGTGTTCCACACGTTTATTATTGCTTATTGGACAAGTTTTATATTTTTAGGAAGTTTCTAGATGCCTCTAATAAATTAAAAGGTTAAATAAGTGATAAAATTTAAATGAATTAAATAAAATAATAAAAGTCTTCAAAAAAATATATTAATGCCAAATTCGTGTTTTACATGTTAAAATACACCTTTGGATGAATTTTGAATCAATTTGCAAAATATTTTATGAGAAGATAAATTAAGGAGAGAGAAAGTGTACAAAACTTTCAAATCATTATTTGAAATAACAAACGACTTCAAAAAATGGAAATAATACCAAATTCGTGACTAACATACTTAATATGAGTTATGGGTGAAGATTTGTAATTTTTGGATAATCATAGAGTCATAAATAAATGAGGAAAGAGAAAATGTGTTTTGAATTATTTAACACATTAAAGATTCTCAAAAGGCAAAAATAATTTCATACTTGAATTCTACGCATCAAAATATATCAGAATATAAAATTTGGTAATTTTTGGATAACGTTTGGGCCTCCATATGAGGAGAGAGAAAAGCATTAAATCACTTTAGTCAAATTTGAATAGGAATCAAATATACAACTGTAATTTGGCGTTGAATCTCAGCCGTTGGATCTCAATCTGAGGGTCCACGATCTGTCTTGTTCCTTGGTCCATTTTGGGCAACAGGTTCCTTGTTTCCATGTTTCAAATCCAGTTTTCTTGAGATATACTCGATTGTATTCAATGATTTTTGTCTCTATAAGTTCCTTGCAAGATTCCGCACCGATATATTCCAACATTTTTGCATCTTGACGAATATTCGAGAAACACCCAATTTGTGCACCGCCTCTATCTACCCCCACCTTGCTAAACCCTAACCTAGGCCTCCTTGCCTATAAATATCTATACCTGTAGATCCGTAGTCACCCTAGCAACTTAACGCATCTCTTAATTTTAGGTTGCGTCGTCGTTTTGACCTCCAACGAGCGGCTGAAGCTGTTGTGCTTACGGTGCCCCTTGTGCTGACGTGTCTTCATATCCGGCTCAATTGAAGGTATCATTGAATTAGGCTCTCCTTCTTCTTTCTTTTGAGTACCTGGACGCGAAGTTTCGTCGCGTTTTGCGATTTCACCCAAATCACGCCCAAGCCAAGCTGCTTGCAGCTCTCGGCCATGGCACGAGGCAGCGGGAGGAAGATGACCCCGCATTTTTACCTTTTTTCCCTGACCGACTTTGCTTTGTTGTGTTTTACACGCAAGGGCACTCTGGTCTTTTGGTTTTCTTTTGTTTCAAACGCTTTTGCCTACGTGGCACTTCCCGATTGGCTGATATTGCAAAATTGATATCTTTTTACTCGTTCGTCCAAAAATAAATCTAAAATATGTTTTGAAATCAAGAGAACGGGATGTATCCATTAAAAATGTTTTTGTGGTTTGATTCTGAGATTTTCGAATAAGTATTTTTCGAGTCGATTTAATTAACTAAAAATCACCAAAATTACCCTAAAAGTCCATATCTCCAAAATACTTAATATGATATGTCATTTTGATAAAAAAACCCTAACTAAGATGATGGTGATGTTTCCAGAGTATAATTCAATGGTTTGCGCAAAAAGTTAGTAATATTAGAGTTTTCAATCTTTAATGAGTATACTTAATTCTAATTCATAGATCTAATGATGATATCAGGGAAAGTGGGTTCTGATTTCATGTGAAGGGTTGGAAAGTGGTTTCTAGAACTGTTGAGGCTAAGGTATGTGCATCTACCCCCTTCAATTGGGAAAATTTAATACCAATACCCATATTCCCTAATGATGCTTAATCTGAACTAATTCTTGATTCTTGAAACCTAAATTGTTTATTGCCTCAAAATTAGTTGTAGTATTATCTTGTTAGGGTTTTCATACCCCACTGCCATGTTATATAAATCTTATGATTAATCTTGCCATAACTGTTTTTCTAGCATGTTGATTTTATTAGACTAATTAACTAGTGTAGTGGTACTTGTATGTACAACCACCCATAGTTGGGGAATGTGTTATTTCTCCCCTGGGGAACGTGTTACTCTCCCCCCACACACAAAATGTGTGTAGGTGACTAGGAATGTCTTATTTTCCCCTCACCCTTTGGTTGAAGGTCTGGTAGGTGCCTCAACCCTACTTAGTTAAGATAGTTAATATTAATCATACATGCAATCCTTTTGTGATATGTTGTTTATGGCAAGCATCTATTGAAATACTCTTTTATATAAATGGCCTCATCCTCTTGATGTCTCATCTTTTGATGAATCCCTAGCCTAATTTACTTGTTATATTTATCTTTTCACCTTTAGTATAGTTTAGTGACACATACTTGTTTTCCTTCCCTCTTGCTGGGTGTTTTCCCAACCACCCAGGTGTGGAGCAAGGTGTTGGATATGGCATAAAGATCATAGCTTTGGCATGGACTTGGCTGATGGATGTGTTGCTTGGAGACAAAAGTGGAGTAGTCTAGTTTCCCTCTACTTAGATCCTCTTTTTGTATAAAGCATGTACACCCATATTGGGGAAATTTTTATGTACACTTTATTTATTATTGAATATAGTCAAAATTTTATCTTCTGCTGCTATCCAAATTGAGTTTTGTTTACCATTGTTATTAGTAGAGAGGTGGATTGATCTCGCCTCTTTACAACATGGTATCAGAGCCAATGATAGTCGGATCTTTGACTATTTTAGTTTGTCTCCCTAATTAGAACCCTAGACTTGCATAGTTCCTTTAGGTGACATGGATACCCTAGATTTGATCTACCTTGATGATAGGTTGACTTAGGAACCAATAGTTCCACATTAGAACCTTGATGAATAAAATCCTAAAATGCTTATAATTAAAATATGCATAACTTAATGTTGTTTAGGGTTGCCTTTAGACAACTATTAGGGCATGCAGTTGAAGCAAGGGTGTCTAGAAAGGATTAGGGTTTCGGGGGCTGGCAAAATTTTCCTCCGCACCACTAGCTTGGTATACAAGGACTCCCGTGCCCATATGATACTGGCCTGGCCTGAGCTAATACGAATTGTCCAAAATAGTTTGATTTTAGGCATTAGTAACCTTAGACATATATGTTGGATATATTTGAGAACCCTATGACTTGGTTGAGGATGAATACCAAGATAGTTTCCTTATGTCCCTCAAACCACAAGCTTGGATAAGTTTATCCTTAGAACCTAGACCTTAGAGTTTGGGTGTTTTGGAAGATATCAGAGTGCGAAGTGGAAGCATGATGGATATTGATAATGGTTTAGTTAGACTTATCCTTTAACCCTAGTGTAGTAGGTCAAACCCTTTAAGGGGTGGAGTATGGTTAGTTAATGATGTTTGAGTAGTTAGATTTAGAGGATGAAATCCTATTTAGGGGGATGGAACCCTATAACATATTCAAGTCTATCTAATCTATCTTTAGAAATCCTAACCTCATACTTAGGTGGTTAGTGTGCTTGGATCTTTGGTTTTGACCAAACAAGTTAATAGTTGTAACCCTAACGTGGTTGTTTATATATTAATGAACACATAATTATCATCTAAGGAATAAATCATATGCTTGAACCCTAATGAATATTCAATGCACATAATATGAATATCAATGCTAATTGTCAATAAGTAAGATGTTAATAATGTCATGAACCAATAAACCCTAATGATATGATGAGTAAGGTTATAATTCGTAATTAATGCATGCTAAGGATGAATAAGTGAAATAAAATGGTCATGTTGACCTAAATCCTAAGTTGCAATAACCTAACCCTAATGAATGTATCCTTAAAGCCTTTCATTATACATTAATGATGATTAAGTGCCATAATCAATTAACATACATTGATACACATAAATGATATATATATAATCATCTAATCACATATTAATCAAGTCATCAATATAAAATGCAAGTTACCTTGTTATCTAATACACATGTGATTAGTCACTTAATGTGAATCAATTCATTAATATGTAATATGTCTCACCTTGATCATTAAAAGACATGTAATGGCTTCAATGTGAATATGAAGTGTTTGGATTCACATAAATGTGCAAAATGAGTAATATAAATGAATAATGATTAATGATGACATTAATGTGAGCAATAAATATAATGTGAAAATGTTTAATATGAGTATAAGTAACTAATGTGACATTAATTGGAATAATTGTATGCTTAACCACAAATTGGATAGAATGTCTTATTTCATGTAAAATAATTTGTTATAACTGAATAAAGCGGTAATATGAGGATAATGAAGTATAAATCCGAATTATTAAGGACAATGATCAAATATAATAATGAATGTTGAGATAATTGAGTGCCCCTAATTGTGATAAAATCCTTAATAAGATAAATGAGAAATATATATATAAATAGTTTAATGGATAATAATGAAATATAACCTTTTTGATAATAAAGTGTATATGGTGTGATGTAATTAATATAATGATGATAATGTGATATCATAAAGAGTATAATGTTAATGAGCCAAAAATGTAAATGATGTTAAATCTCCTAAAAAGAATATCTTAATAGTGGAACCCTAGGTGATCCTTGAGAACCCAACCTATGTTGAGCTGTATGTGAAGTTTATGAACCCTTAGGTGTAGTTGAAGTATAAGTTTTGGTGGAAGTTTTATGGTTGGAGGAACAACCTGAGGTTTTGTTATGTGAGGTTGCACACTCACCCTTCCCTAATTGCTAGTGATTTCAGGGATGAAATCCTCTTTAAGGGGTGGAGTGTTGTAACATACTAAATTCTGGACTTTTTACCTTTTTGGCCCTCTTTCCATCTTTTCCTTTAATTTCTATCCTCTTTGTCCGTTCTATTTATTTTGTGGACAATATGTTGGTTTAATAAATATTTGTTCACCTTTTATTCCAATATTTGGGTTTTATGCACAAATACCTCAGTGAAAGCTTAATAATGGGTTTAATATGTAAAATGTCCACCTAAGCAATAAAAAGGATAATATATTTCTTCCTAGAACTTTCTAGTGCTTTTTATAATATGAAAAAGAAATAAAATACCGAAATATAAATAAAGGAGATCATAAATGCAATAATTGGGGATAATATGGAATATTTTGGATAAAAGAAGATAATGAGGAATATATTGTTCTAAAAATCCTAAATAGAAACCCAAGAAGATAATTTGGATATCAATTTTGTTTTCTTGACTTAAAAGTTACTTAATGGCCAAGTATCATCTAATTTGGATAATAAATAAATATATTAAAGCCTTTATTACAAGATAATGGGAAATAAGCCAATAAGGTGAAATAAAATATCTTATATCCTCAAATTAGAAAAATAACTCCAGATTCGTAATCTAAACATAAAAATAAGCCTTTGGGAAAATTTGCATTTAATTTGGCCAATGTTTAATATTTTATTTTATTCAGAAGAGAGAAAATGACTTAAAGACCAAAAATATTAAATATATGCTGAAAAAAATTAATAAATTCCAAAATAGTGTTCCACACGTTTATTATTTCTTATTGGACAAGTTTTATATTTTTAGGAAGTTTCTAGATGCCTCTAATAAATTAAAAGGTTAAATAAGTGATAAAATATAAATGAATTAAATAAAATAATAAAAGTCTTAAAAAATATATTAATGCCAAATTTTTGTTATACATGCTTAAATACACCTTTGGATGAATTTTTAATCAATTTGGAAAATATTTGATGAGAAGATAAATTAAGGAGAGAGAAAGTGTACAAAACTTTAGAATTATTATTTAAAATAGCAAACGACTTCAACAAATGGAAATAATACCAAATTCGTGACTAACATACTTAATATGAGTTATGGGTGAAGTTTTATAATTTTTGGATAATCATTGAGTCATAAATAAATGAGGAAAGAGAAAATGTCTTTTGAATTATTTAACACATTAAAGATTCTCAAAAGGAAAAAATAATTTCATATTTGGATTCTAAGCATCAAAATAAGTCATAATATAAAATTTGGTAATTTTTGGATATTATTTGGGCCTCCAAATGAGGAGAGAGAAAAGCATTAAATCACTTTAGTCAAATTTGAATAGGAATCAAATATACAACTGTAATTTGGAGCTTAATCTTGGCCGTTGGATCTCAATCTGAGGGTCCGTGATCCGTCTTCTTCCCCGGTCTGTTTTGGGCAATAGGTTCCTTATTTTCCAAGTTTCAAATTCAGTTTTCTCAAGATATACTCGATTGTATTCAATGATTTTTGGCTCTACAAGTTCCTTGCAAGATTCCGCACTGATATATTCCAACATTTTTGCATTTTGACGAATATTCGAGAAATGCCCAATTTGTGTGCCACCTCTATCTACCCCCACCTTTCTAAACCCTAACCTTGGCCTCCTTGCCTATAAATATCTATACCCCTAGATCCGTAGTCACCCTAGCAACTCAACGCATCTCTTAATTTTAGGTTGCATCGTCGTTTTGACCTCCAACGAGCGGCCGAAGCTGTTGTGCTTGCGGCACCCCTTGTTCTGACGTGTCTTCATATCTGGCTCAATTCAAGGTATCATTGAATTAGGCTCTCCTTCTTCTTTCTTTCGAGTACCTGAACGCGAAGTTTCGTCGCGTTTTGCGATTTCACCCAAATCACGCCCAAGCCAAGCTGCTTGCAGCTCTCGGCCATGGCACGAGGCAGCGGGAGGAAGATGACCCCACATTTTTACCTTTTTGCCCCGACCGGCTTTGCTTTGTTGTGTTTTATGCACAAGGGCACTCCGGTCTTTTGGTTTGCTTTTGTTTCAAACGCTTTTGCCTACGTGGCACTTCCCGATTGGCTAATATTGCAAAATTGATATCTTTTTACTCGTTCGTCCAAAAATAAATCTAAAATATGTTTTGAAATCAGGAGAACGAGATGTATCCATTAAAAATGTTTTTGTGGTTTGATTCTGAGATTTTTGAATATGTATTTTTCGAGTCGATTTAATTAACTAAAAATCACCAAAATTACCCTAAAAGTCCATATCTCCAAAATACTTAATATTATATGTCATTTTGATCAAAAAACCCTAACTAAGACGATGGTGATGTTTTCAGAGTTTAATTCGATGGTTTGCTCAAAAAGTTAGTAATATTAGGGTTTTCAATCTTTAATGAGTATACTTAATTCTAATTCGTAGATCTAATGATGGTATTAGGGAAAGTGGGTTCTGATTTCATGTGAAGGGTTGGAAAGTGGTTTCTAGAACTGTTGAGGCTAAGGTATGTGCATCTACCCCCTTCAGTTGGGAAAATTTAATACCAATACCCATATTCCCTAATGATGCTTAATTTGAACTAATTCTTGATTCTTGAAACCTAAATTGTTTATTGCCTCAAAATTAGTTGTAGTATTATCTTGTTAGGGTTTTCATACCCCACTGCCATGTTATATAAATCTTTTGATTAATCTTGCCATAACTGTTTTTCTAGCATGTTGATTTTATTAGACTAATTAACTAGTGTAGTGGTACTTGTATGTACAACCACCCATAGTTGGGGAATGTGTTATTTCTCCCCTGGGGAACGTGTTACTCTCCTCCACACACAAAATGTGTGTAGGTGACTGGGAATGTCTTATTCTCCCCTCACCCTTTGGTTAAAGGTCCGGTAGGTGCCTCAACCCTACTTAGTTAAGATAGTCAATATTTATCATACAAGCAATCCTTTTGTGATATGTTGTTTATGGCAAGCATCTATTGAAATACTCTTTTATATAAATGGCATCATCCTCTTTATGTCTCATCTTTTGATGAATACCTAGCCTAATTTACTTGTTATATTTATCTTTTCACCTTTAGTATAGTTTAGTGACACATACTTGTTTTTCCTTCCCTCTTGCTGGGTGTTTTCCCAACCACCCAGGTCTGGAGCAAGGTGTTGGATATGGCATGAAGATCACAGCTTTGGCATGGACTTGGCTGATGGATGTGTTGCTTGGAGACAAAAGTGGAGTAGTCTAGTTTCCCTCTACTTAGATCCTCTTTTTGTATAAAGCATGTACACCCATATTGGGGAAATTTTTATGTACACTTTATTTATTATTGAATATAGTCAAAATTTTATCTTCTGCTGCTATCCAAATTGAGTTTTTTTACCATTGTTATTAGCAGAGAGGTGGATTGATCTTGCCTCTTTACACACTGCGTCTGGGTACTGAATCTAGGTGGTGGTGTAGGCACAGAAAACCTAGGTTTCTTGAAACCTTTGGATGAGGATCCTTGGAACTGGGGGTACATCTTCTTGTTCTTGGTCTGTTTCTTCTCTGACACCGACCTCTCTATTCTCCTGACTGACTCCACAAAGGTAGCAAACCTTTCCCTATTCTCCAGAGCAGACACGGGGGTGGTCAACTCAACGTTTAATCCCTTCTCAAAATGCCTAATCCTTTCTTCATCTGTAGCTGCCATATGCAGACAGAACCGCAACAGCTCCATGAACTTAGCTTCGTATTCGCTAATGTTCATCGGTCCTTGTCTTATCCTCTCAAACTGAGAGATTTTCTCATCCAAGAATGTCTTAGGGAAGTATCTGTTGATAAATTCCCATCGGAAAACTTCCCATGCAATCTCCACACCTGGCCTTTTCTGTTCTTCCATGGTTCACCAATGACCAGCACTCCCCTTGAGAAGATACACAACATGTCTGTAACGACCCTGCCTCCCGGTAACCGCCAATTAGGGGAGACCGAAAGGTCGGTGCCGTTATCCAATTAAAAGGATCAAAGGTTCGACAAATAATCAATAACAATTATCAAATTCTACTAACTAACTGGAATTTGGTATAAAATTAAAACTTTGCTTCCTTTGAAAACTTGGAAATCTATCTATTCTGGTCTTGAACCATTCTATCTAATCCTCCTTGCACTTTATTTCTTTTTCCGCAATGTGTCACTTTACTGTTTGTTCTTTCAATTGTTGTTCCTAAAACGCCGACAAATAAAACGTCGGTCAGTATATCGAAATATACTGGTATGTGGGAACAACCAAAATCTTGGAAATATGGCTAACAAATTAATAATCACAATCAAATTAATTACCAAGCCAATTTACACTTTTAAGTATGACATTCTCCACCGCTTTTTCCCTAACCCTGGCATACCCACCTTAGGGTGCCCTTTTCCAATGACTTAAGGCCACCTTCTCAATCCCGAGCTTGGTGCCTAGGGGTCACCACTCATAGTGCCCACTAGTCAGGCAATATCATAGGCCACCTTCTTGGTGCCTGGGGTCACCACTCAAGGTGTCCATTGGTCTACCCATCTGGCCCTGACCTTTGGCATCATCCATCAGGGTGGCATGTAGGTGCGAGAATCCATACTTCTATTATTAATGTGATAATCATAGTGACTTTATAATTTGCAAGTATGAACATCCAACAAATAATTTGTATTCAATGCGATTAACCATCCGAAAAATCATCGGGAAACTAAGGAGGTTATTCATAATTAACCACATACCTGATCCAGAGCAACTTGATTGTCCAAGCAATAAGGATAAAGAATCAATCAACAAGCAATCAACAATATCCTGAAATTAATGCATACGTTCCAAGTGTTATAGTTTATCCAGAACATTCTAAAGCTAGACTTGGATTCCACCTTAGGCTTTCTAGACCACATTAGGGTTTTATTAGGGTTTTTGCCTCCATAACGCTTTTATCATATTAAATGCTCTCTTAGTTCATAAACCCTAATTTCAACATCATAAGCCCAATTAAAGCTGATCATTTCTCTTTGATACCAAAATTACCTTCTTTATCCTTTTAAGTTATTTTAAGGTCATTAGTCTCAATTATCACCTTTAGTTTCTTTCAGATTAACAACTCATAATTCATTATGGTCTAATCCCCATATGAACCCCTTTTATTATTAATTCTAACTTGATTCAATTGAAAATCCTAATTTCTATATTAAGGTAATCTTTCCTCAAATTAGGGACTTAATGCTCGAAATAGCTTAGATTCAGCATATTCCACTTTAATCATGAAATTAGTCAATTAAAGCCATTAAGAGTCGAATTTACCAACATTAGGGTTTCAAGGCCCATTAAAGTATTATTCATGCACATTAAACTCAAAATTAAACTAATTACATGCAAATTCATCCTTTTTCAATCTTAATGATCCTTTTTATCATTAACAGGCTAATATCAACTTTACATACTCATTTAACCCTTTCTAACTCATTAATCATCAAAGGTTAGGTTTTTTCATTGATTAAACTATTAAAGATAATATCTCTATATACTTTTCGAATTACAAGCATAATCAGGCTCCAATTATATTTTTCTTGCATTCCTTGAGTTATCCTGATCAAAATTCATTTATAAAGCGCATCTATCCGAGCTACGGTTGAGGAGATACGAATTTAATAAGAGTCACTTACTTTGGGCCAATAGGGAGATGCCACGTCACCCCCCTTTCATGCATGTTGTTCGCTGGGTTTGCAAATATTTCAAATTAACACTTATGCCCTCCCGCGGCTCTCTTAGCTTGGTGATGTCCGAAGGGCAAAACTGTCCAATCTGCATCTTCATCTTCTTCCTCGCGACAACCACCAGTTGCCGCCCTAAGGGCCGTGGGCGGGGCTCCCCCTCCATCTTCCTGACCTCGTCGCACTTCAGGAACATATCCCCTGCGTCCGCCGCCCTCCTCCATGCCTACCTATGCCTCCATCGATGACTGGGCGGTCGGGTGTAGGAATTGTGGGCCTGCGACCTGTGGCCAAGCTGCAGGTCTTGCTGCAGCCAACATGAGGGGGGGTGCGCTTGGAGACGCTAGCTTTGCCGTTCAGGGTTGCCGTGGGAGCTTCCCCCTTCTAACACAATGACTCAGAAGCCCCTCGTTCGCTCCAGGGTCAGTCTACTTTTTCAGTTAGGGTTTCACGTGTGAGAAACAAGAAGAAGGTGAAGAAGAGAGTGGGAGATGCAGAATCTCTCTGGAACTCATCCCAAAGGGTCTACCCCTTTTATAGGGGAGTATCCATGCCTTAGATTGCTTGCCCACAAAGCAAACAAGGTTTCTCCTTATAGGAAAGGGAGTTTCCTTACTTTCGAAGTATCTTTCTCTCTCTTCATGTATATATTTCCATTAGGTATTAGGAATTCGAAATTCCTCTCACCTACTGTCTTTATTGCTTGACTTTTATCCCTTAGGCACGAAATTAAGTTTTCCTTTTAATAGAAAATACTTCCTTTCATCAATATCACAAAATTCATTAATAATGTATCACATTACCCTTTTATTTTGCAATCATGGTATTTCCTCTTTCCTCTTTCTTCATTGGGACTCCTTGGATCCCAAGAAACTCCAATAATTAGAAACTTCTTTTTAAGGAATACTCATCATCCTTAAATGCATCAATATGCATTATTTCACATTATCTTGCTTATTTGTTCATTAAAATATATCTTTTTAAGGTTTTCTCTTTATTTCTGTTTTTATTTTACTCATTGGTATTCCTTTTATTATTAGGAATCCTTGGGATACGAAATTCCACCAAGGATAACTCATTTATACTTCTTTTTACTTATTTTCCACATTTCATCAATATTTTTAATTTCTTTCTTAATAAAGAAATACTTAATTGATCTTTTCTTTTCTTATTGCACTCTTTCTGCAACTTTGGATTCCTTGGAACCCAAGGAACCCAAGAGGCATGAAATCCATTCTTGGATTACATTCTTTTGCCTTCTAGAGGTTTCCACCTCATCTCTCTTTTCTCAACAACTCAATTATTCATTAACTAATTGAATTTCCTTGTTATTGGGCCCAATAGCCAATAAAGCCCACAAATCAAACAACAAGGCTATTTTAAACAAAATCCATTTATTCACCATAAATTATATCATTATTTGTCCAAATATCTTTAATATGAGAAATTACATTTCTCACCAAAGGAACCTGAAATTTGGGGTTGTAACATCCTTCCCCTCTTATGAGAATTTTGCCCTCAAAATTCCATCAAGCAAGAAAACAAATAGGATAAGTCTTCTTATGTCCATCAGGGATCCCATGTGGCTTTACCCTTTCCATGGTGTTTCCCAAGAACCTTCATTATCTCATTTTCTTCCATCTGAGTTCTTTCTTACCTTGGTATATCGTACCCTCATAGGTGACTCAGGAATTTTCAGCCTTTTAAAAGCTGGATAGGTTCAGGGCACAACACCTGGGTTGGGTACCTCACATAGTGCTCTAGATCGGACTCATGCAACACATCATTTTATCCTGAGGGGTAAGGTTAAACACAACCATCTCCACCAATCCATCTCAAAAGGACCCATATATCGGGGACTCAGCTTTCTCAGCTATAGCTTAGAGGGGTCGGATTTTCACATCACATATTTTCCTACAGTGAACTGCATGTCAGTCTTCTTTGCATCAGCTCGTGACTCATGTCACCACTGGGCTCTCTCTCAGCCATTGCATGATCAAAGCGACTTCATCTGCACACACTGTGGTTCTTTTCTGACCTTCGTGAGGCCTCCTTCACCAACATCATCATAATGAAGTGGTGACCGACACAACCTCCCTATAGAACTTCTTGCATCCCGATAAAGGCTATGGTGGTTAACATCACATCTTACGAACTGTCTCTATGTATCACCCTAAATGAGCACACATGCTCTCATCAGACCCTCTAGTCTGGATCATACTATCCATTAGTATGGGGTGATAAACTGTACAAACACTGAGCTCTTCATGTATCTACTTCCACCTCATGGAAGTGAACCTTTAGGTAACATCAAGAACTTTTGAATTCGCATCATGGTGTAGTTAAACCATCTCTTTTCATATGTAGTTCAACCAAATCTGTCCCTTGACAGAAATCTTCCTTTCTCATGTCATCTAGGTAAGGCGATCTACCATAACCCATATTGTATCTTGACCTTCTTGGTCTAGGAGAGACTCACAACATCCATAATGATGAACTCCCATTCCCTCTTGGGAACTCTTTATACTTTATATCCATGCACTAGGTTAATGGTGTTTGTCCTTCACCTCTTGGATTGCATGGCCACATGCTACATGCAACTTTGTTTTAAGCATCCAGAATGCGACCATCACTTACTATCTTTGTAGTATCAAGGTATATTATGACCTCCTGTATTGTTATGATTTCCTCTAGCTTGATACCTCAGAAACCACTCTCAAAAGGGTTTCATTACCTTCCTATCCAAAGAAGTGTATCTGAGGTTCTATCACCATCCTTTTACTACATCAAGGACTAAACTGGCTAACCAAATGACCATTAACTTGTTCAACATATCTTATTACACCCGAGTGTTAGCCAAAACACATCTTCTTTCCAAACTTAGGGTTAGCCAAACAACCTCCACTTCTTCTAGTTTCCAGCTAAACTAGGCAGCTATATCTCAACCAGAGTATTCATTACCACCTCTCATCCTTAAGTGTTAGGTAACATACACCTCCATGTATTATACTTATCATCTCATCTCAAACTCTACGTCTATCTTCATTAAGAAGCTCTGAGCTCATACTCATTGTGATCAAACTCGACCTTGGTTAATATGCAAATTCCACATAGTTCCTAATAAAACATCCTCATAAGCTGACTACACTACCTCTCTTAGTGTTTGCGAACCATCCATGTATAATTCACTTCACCAGGGTATGTTATCATCTCTATCCTCATACCTTGTAGCTACGTTCCAACTTACATCATCTTTATCCTTGGTGTAAGGCATGCGTACTGTCCTATCTCTCACTCCCATAACAAGAAGAAATAAGCATTTGGCTGCAGTCCAAATACAAAGTTCTTCCTGTTCTAAGAGTAGAGATGGTACAACCCACCTCGCCAGTACACTTTCAAATCTAAGTTGAAACATGCCACATATGTCTCTACATCACAACCATCATGATATCAAAATTACTTCCATGGAAAACTGGTCTCGAACTTACTTGGTCCAAGCACAATCCTTAGTCATCTCCTCTAGGTCTATAGGGTTTCGGCACTTTTGGGGTCATCCCTTTTCCCTTATGCATCCAGAGAGTGCCCTACTCATCTGCCCTTTGGGTCCCATGAGTCCATGAAGGTGATCAATCTCCTAACCCATGGCCCTCAGACAATGATAGCTGTTACCTCCCGACCCTATGGTCATGTGCAACTAGGGAATTAGGCAACTCCTTCTTCCATCGGTCCTATCCCTACTTGACCCTAGGATAGACTTAGGATTCTATTATTGTACATGTCCAACATAGAACCTTACCCAAACTTCCATCATCCCTCTTCTTGCATTCATGGGCTGGCTTTCATCCTTTCATAAGGGTCATGGCGACCTGCCTACCTTGGTCGAGCCCCATACCGGTTACCTCCATGGTAACACATTCACATGCACATAGAGATGGTTATCTATGGGTCTATAGGTTCATTCTCATGCCATGTACTCTTCACTTAGCTTCTCAAGATCCTATGAAACCTCCTTAGGTTACCTCAAAACCAACCTAACTGGTAATCTTCCTACCAAAGGGTCGCTCTCCCAGGATGGGAGGAAACTATACCTTTATAACAAAGGTCATAAGCATTCTTAGGGTTTACCTCCATATGAGCATGCTTAAACCAACAACTACTAAGGCACAAGCGTACCTACAAAACCATGCTAGGTCGCACTTGTTCGCATCCTCAACATTACATCAACTTAGTTGTGAGGGGTTCATCAAACATACCCTTTACGTAAGGGATTTCCTTTACCTCTACACATGAGGAGTACCATGCTCGAAACTATAAAGACTCAAATCTCATCATGAGCATAGGATACACTGCTTCCCCTCTTAGGCCTAGGAACCCTAGGTTCTCCTTTGGATATCCAACTACATGCTCAACCTCTTAACCACGAATCAAGCATGTCCAAGGTATGGCATGTACTCCCTATCATCTTTCTACTCGAGCAATACATCAGGGTCGAGTCTTCTTCCAGGACAACCAACTAGGAATAAAACCTCACAACAGGTTACTTAAACCTCCTCAGGGTCTAAGGCACTCTTTATCTCATCCAGCAGGTAACCACTTATACCATGGGTACTAGAAGCATCGTCCTCTATCTAGGGTTTTGTTTCTCTAAAGGTAACCAAGATATCATCAGCCTCCAGGAATCAAGCATAAGGCAACCACTATCATCCACGTAGGTCGCATCATCCTTAACTCCCCACTATTCCTCAAGTTTCTGGGTTTTAGACTTCCAACCTCCTTGTTGGGGTCCTACTTCCTCTCTCTCTAGAGCTAAAACCACCTCCAACCATACCTACTAGAGGTCCCTTCACCATGAAGGCTCATATTCTCAAGCAAACCCCTATGTGGTTGAATCCTATGCTCAACTCATGTTTGGCACAAGATTATTCATATCTCTTTATGCTTATCTCATAAGACATCCATCATGCCCTTCTGGCCAGGGTTTCAACCTACTAACGTACCACTGACGTACTCTGGGGCATGCTATCCCTTACTTGCATAAGCCATAAGGTTTCTATAGGTCCTTCACTATCTTCATCCCTGAAGGAGCTACCCTTTTCTTTAACATGCACGACCCTTTCTCGGGTTGCCAAAGGTGCTAGGTCAACCAACCTCACATGGCTCGTATGACAAACCAAACATCTGGTCAACCATGACATCTAACTCATCATGCCATCTCTCTCTCTCTCTCTCTAATCTTCTCTTAGGGTTAGGGTTAACATCATCCTCAAAGGATGTGCTAGGTCTCTACCTCCAAGACTAACTCTCTCTACTCATCCTCCTGCCAAGGAGGTCTATCCTCATGTCTCTCCTGAGGGCAATGACAACTCGTGTCATACGACCTAAGCATGTATCTATTCTTTAGTTTGCGCTTAATCTATTAAGCTTATGTCCATGACATCTTATTTACATGCTTTTCATTAATTTGGTGGAGGATTCCTTAGTCCTTATTAACTTTTCCCATACCTCAAGAGGGTGAGGAGAAGAGAGAAAAACCCTAGTCTTTAGGTCCTTATCAGAATTTTGTGATGAGAAGGGATGAATAAGATGAGAAGTCCTAAAGGTATCTTATTTCGATTCATACCCTAAGACTTTGGCCAGGCAGTCACATGGATCCGGGAGTCCTCGTATTCTGACTAGCGGTGCGGAGGAAAATATTGCCAGCCCCCGGTTGTGATCCTTTTCTAGACACCTCCATCTTTCGGATAATCCTCTAATAACTCCCTTGGGTTCTATGGAGTTTGTAAAATTTAATAATTATTAATGGTTACTTGAGGAACCTATGCTCTGATACCAATTGTAACGACCCTGCCTCCGGGTAACCCCCAATTAGGGGAGACCGAAAGGTCGGTGCCATTATCCAATTAACAGGATCAAAGGTTCGACAAATAATCAATAACAATTATGAAATTCTACTAACTAACTAGAATTTGGTATAAAATTAAAACTTTTCTTACCTTTGAAAACTTGGAAATCTATCTATCCTGGTCTTGAACCATTCTATCTAATCCTCCTTGCATTTTATTTATTTTTCCGCAATGTGTCACTTTACTGTTTGTTCTTTCAATTGTTGTTCCTAAAACGCCGACAAACAAAACATCGGTCAGTATATCAAAATATACTGGTATGTGGGAAAAACCAAAATCTTGCAAATATGGCTAACAATTTAATAATCGCAATCAAATTAATTAACAAGCCAATTTACACTTTTCAGTATGACATTATCCACCGCTTTTGCCCTAACCCTGGCATACCCACCTTAGGGTGCCCTTTGCCAATGACTTAAGGCCACCTTCTCAATCCCGAGCTTGGTGCCTGGGGGTCACCACTCATAGTGCCCACTAGTCAAGCAATATCATAGGCCACCTTCTTGGTGCCTGGGGTCACCACTCACGATGTCCATTGGTCTACCCATCTGGCCCTGACCTTTGGCATCATCCATCAGGGTGGCATGTAGGTGCGAGAATCCATACTTCTATTATTAATGTGATAATCATAGTGACTTTATAATTTGCAAGTATGAACATCCAACAGATAATTTGCATTCAATGCGATTAACCATCTGAAACATCATCGGGAAACTAAGGCGGATATTCATAATTAACCACATACCTGATCCAGAGCAACTTGATTGTCCAAGCAATAAGGATAAAGAATCAATCAAAAAGCAATCATCAATATCCTGAAATTAATGCATACGTTCCAAGTGTTATAGTTTATCCAGAACATTCTAAAGCTAGACTTGGATTCCACCTTAGGCTTTCTAGACCACATTAGGGTTTTATTAGGGTTTTTGCCTCCATAATGCTTTTATCATATTAAATGCTCTCTTAGTTCATAAACCCTAATTTCAACATCATAAGCCCAATTAAAGCCGATCATTTCTCTTTGATACCAAAATTACCTTCTTTATCCTTTTAAGTTATTTCAAGGTCATTAGACTCAATTATCACCTTTAGTTTCTTTCATATTAACAACTCATAATTCATTATGGTCTAATCCCCATATGAATCCCTTTTATTATTAATTCTACCTTGATTCAATTGAAAACCCTAATTTCTATATTAAGGTTATCTTTCCACAAATTAGGGACTTAATGCTCGAAATAGCATAGATTCAACATATTCCACTTTAATCATGAAATTAGTCAATTAAAGCCATTAAGAGTCGAATTTACCAACATTAGGGTTTCAAGGCCCATTAAAGTATTATTCATGCACATTAAACTCGAAATTAAACTAATTACATGCAAATTCACCCTTTTTCAATCTTAATGATCCTTTTTATCATTAACAGGCTAATATCAACATTATATACTCATTTAACCCTTTCTATCTCATTAATCATCAAAGGTTAGGGTTTTTCATTGATTAAACTATTAAAGATAGTATCTCTATATACTTTTCGAATTGCAAGCATAATCAGGCTCCAATTATATTTTTAGTGCATTCCTTGAGTTCTCCTGATCAAAATTCATGTATAAAGCACATATATCCGAGCTACGGTTGAGGAGATACAAATTTAATAAGAGTCACTTACTTTGGGCCAATAGGGAGATGCCACGTCACCCCCTTTCATGCATGTTGTTCGCTGGGTTTGCAAATATTTCAAATTGACACTTATGCCCTCCCGCTGCTCTCTTAGCTTGGTGATGTACAGAGGGCAAAACCGTCCAATCTGCATCTTCATCTTCTTCCTCGCGACAACCACCAGTTGCCGCCCTAAGGGCCGTGGGCGGGGCTCCCCCTCCCTCTTCCGGACCTCACCGCACTTCAGGAACATATCCCCTGCGTCCGCCACCCTCCTCCACACCTGCCTATGCCTCCATCGATAACTGGGCGGCCGAGTGTAGGAATTGTGGGCCTGCGACCTGTGGCCAAGCTGTAGGTCTTGCTACAGCCAACGTGAGCGGGGGGTGCGCTTGGAGACGCTAGATTTGTCATTCAGGGATGTCGTGGGAGCTTCCCCCTTCTAACACAATGACTCAGAAGCCCCTCGTTCGCTCCAGGGTCAGTCTACTTTCTCGATTAGGGTTTCACGTGTGAGAAACAAGAAGAAGGTGAAGAAGAGAGTGGGAGATACGAAATCTCTCTGGAACTCGTCCCAAAGGGTCTACCCCTTTTATAGGGGAGTACTATCCATGCCTTAGATTGCTTTCCCACAAAGCAAACAAGGTTTCTCCTTATAGGAAAGGGAGTTTCCTTACTTTCGAAGTATCTTTCTCTCTCTTCATGTATATATTTCCATTAGGTATTAGGAATTTGAAATTCCTCTCACCTACTCTCTTTATTGCTTGACTTTTATCCCTTAGGCACAAAATTAAGTTTTCCTTTTAATAGAAAATACTTCCTTTCATCAATATCACAAAATTCATTAATAATGTATCTCATTACCCTTTTATTTTGCAATCATGGTATTTCCTCTTTCCTCTTTCTTCATTGGGACTCCTTGGACCCCAAGAAACTCCAATAATTCTAAACTTCTTTTTAAGGAATACTCATCATCCTTAAATGCATCAATATGCATTATTTCACATTATCTTACTTATTTGTTCATTAAAATATATCTTTTTAAGGTTTTCTCTTTATTTCTCTTTTTATTTTACTCATTGGTATTCCTTTTATTATTAGGAATCCTTGGGATACGAAATTCCACCAAGGATAACTCATTTATACTTCTTTTTACTTATTTTCCACATTTCATCAATATTTTTAATTTCTTTCTTAATAAAGAAATACTTAATTGATCTTTTCTTTTCTTATTGCACTCTTTATGCAACTTTGGATTCCTTGGAACCCAAGGAACCCAAGAGGCACGAAATCCATTCTTGGATTACATTCTTTTGCCTTCTAGAGGTTTCCACCTCATCTCTCTTTTTTCAACAACTCAATTATTCATTAACTAATTGAATTTCCTTGTTATTGGGCCCAATAGCCAATAAAGCCCACAAATCAAACAACAAGGCTATTTTAAAAAAAATCCATTTATTCACCACAAATTATATCATTATTTGTCCAAATATCTTTAATATGAGAAATTACATTTCTCACCAAAGGAACCCAAAATTTGGGGTTGTAACAATGTCTAACATTCTCAGCTTCTGGGATGTTCAGGATTCTAAAGGCCTTCTCTAGTTCAGTTAGCCACAAGTCAGCATTTGCTGGGTCAGCTGTTCCAACATATTCTGTGGCTCCAACCCGGTGTAGTCGTTAAAACATCTTGTCGGATCCTTGTCCTTCTTGATGGGTAGGTGCCCTAGGTACAGGTATAGGCATTCTATCAGTCATGTATGTCATGGCAGTCATGAACTGCCTGAACATGGCTTGGAAGGCTGGATTCCCTATGTCAGCTGGGTTGAACTGGGGTGGTTAAGGTACAAGTTCTTCCCTTTCTTGGTCTCTTGCACCTTCTCTAGGTGCGGCAACACTACTCTCAACAACGTGTTCCTCATTTGATCTAGACATATTTAGTTTTCTCTTCTCCTCCTATATGAGCAGAAGACACTATCAGATATACTGGAAGACATTAGAATAAACTCTACAACCCTAATGCCAAAAAAAAAACTCTACAACCCTAGTCCTATGTCTCTGTAGACTCAATGAACCTATAGCTCTGATACCACTAAATTGAGACACTCCGTTCGAACAAAACGTTATTAACTATGTGGAAGCGATTAATTAGAAGCAGAATTACTGAAAATCACTAAAAATTTAAACTTTTTGTAAAGAGATCCTCAAATGGTAAAACTTTTTCATAAGGAAACAAGGTAAGTTATTTACAAGCTGATTCATCAGTACATATCTGTATTATCTCATCTCGAGAGTCATAACACTGATTGCCCTGTTAAACTGTACATGAGAAGTATACAAAAATCTCGAGGCATTACGCCAAAAATCTCAGATCTATATTAAACCATCTACTGACTCCTAGGACCTGAGAGTACAGAGACGACACATAGGACTCTCTATATACAAGACCTAACAGATAGTGACTCCACCTGTGGATCACTGATGTCCTTGATGTTGCTACTGCTACTGTTGCTGCTCACCCACTGATGGGTTTCTCCTTCCTCTGTGTCTACCTAAAAAGTTGAATCCCACGGGGGTGAGACAATTGAAAAATTGTCCCAGCGAGAGTTATAACTCTCTGCCAGAAGCATTGTTATTGCAGATAATAGAATAACACTGAGCAGTAGATTTATAAATATTTAACAACAGGTAAATCATTGAATAACTAAATAAAGCAGTATACGTTATGCAATAATTTCAATTATAACTTGATCGAATAGCAAGTCATTTAATTCAATGAGGAATATGAAGAACATGTATATTATTTGTCCAACTAGGACTTAATAAACAATATATCATCAATCATTGTTTCTCGTAGTTCAACCTAAGCAATTATGCTACATGACTAATTACATTTTACAAACATACTTATGCCTTGAGGAGATGAGGTATACTTCTCATACTCCAACCGACCACTGCGAAGTCGAAATCGGTACCATACATAGGTCATCAGAAGAGCCAGATTTCTATGACCTCATCTTCCTCAGTCAGTGTGAGGAGAAACATGCAGGACATCTTGTGTCTCTGCTATAATAGCTTTCTAGGGTATTCTGGAAACTTCGCTATTAGAGTTATAGTGGAATGCTGTACTCTCTTCGCAATCGAGGAATTTCTTGTATCTCACATCGATTCGACATTAACAACATCATCGGGAGATTAGTGATACATCATCCTGGCATATACATATAATGAAGGATTGATAGATTTATTGTTTATCTCACACCGATTCTTTCATTAGGACGTAAGGATATTCGCATCCATAACCCCCACATACTCAAAAGTATGCTCTACAGGAGTTCCCTTAGGGAAACCTATTTCACCATCACTCAACTTCTGACGATGATGGATCTATGGTCAGGGCTCTACATGATATTATTTTACTTGATTAATTAAGTACATTACAACATTCTTTTAGGACCAGGCATGTTTTCAAACATAAACCATTAAAACCATTGCTATAAAGAAAGAGTACTATTTGGATCAAATTCATTTCACAGCTTTATCAACATTGGGATCTCAATCCCCTATCAATTCATCATCATGATCCAAGAATATGGGTTTCCAACCCTTAGATCATCAAATCACTTGTTACCACTTTAACAGGTAACTCAATGCCATTAAGTCATTTAACAGTGTAAACAAAATAGTAGCATTGCAGGTATTTCATATGGCTCATACATCCCGTGAATCTCATTTGTTACCTTTTAATAGGAAACATTGCATATTATTGCTTACAAGGCTCATTAAATACTTTTTATTGAACAAAGCATCATAGATCTTACCTGGCTATATTCAATATTTCATAAAACCTGCAGATTAGCACAGATAACAATAGGTACATCAATTTCACATCAGCATTTACAAAACAAAGATAACTTCACTATTCAAGGTTTGCACCACTATACCCTTACTAGGGTTAGGGTTTCTCTTTTCAATTCAAGTAGGATTAATCATCCCCTTAACTTAGTTAGAAATAGTGATTCCTCATTTCATTATCCAATCATAGAGCTTCATGCTATAAAGCATAACCCAGGATTAGGGTTTCACACTTTTATTCTCCTTAATTGGAATTAGGGTTTACTATTCACATACCTTGATTTAAGGTTTATCATGTCATCACTATGAATTAGGATCACATCATCACCATGCATTAGAGATACTCCCATTATTATCCTCAATTTGGGATTAAGATTCATTAATCATCATAATTAGGGTTTTCATGATCTCACTATGAAGGATCATACCCTAAATAGATATTCATTCATATAGGAAGTCCTTTACTTGATTAACATTCGTAAAAGAAATCTTCTCTCTCTTATCCTCTATAGTATGATGTTTACTTCAGACTTGATTAGGTTAAGTAACTCAATCATGAAAGAGAATTGAATTCATGATTTATATCATTATCATTGTAATCATTAGGGCTTAATTACTTCATGGGTCTCAATCACACTATCCCATTAAAGTACTAGTACCATGATCACATTTGATTAACTAATCACTTTAAGTACCCATGGGGTTTAGGTTAAACATCCACCAAACAATCTTGGGTCTTAAGACATCAAACGAGCTTGACTAACTTTGACCTGAAACGGTCTTGCACACTAAACCTCCAAACAGTCTAGGACCGTTTGGACCTTCATGCGGTCTTGGTCTACCCTTGAGACCGTTTGGTAAAGTAGACCTCCAAGACCATTTGCTAAAGTTGGGGGTAAAGACCGTTTGCCCAAGTTTGACTTTAAAAACTGCATACAGTCAACTGATTTGGAAACCACATGAACCTAAACGGTTTGGGATCTTTTGGTCCCAAACGGTCTTGAGACCATTTGGTCCAAACCACCTCAAAACCGCATGGACCAAGTATGGTATCAACAAGTCAAATTGAGTTAGGGTTTCCATTGTTGGATCCTTAAACAGTTGTATATATGTATTCAATCATCAATTGGACCTATCACCATTATTCAATTGAGTTAATTAGGTCAACCTTCAACTGATTTGACCCTCAATAGATCATAAATTAGGGCTTGATTCAATTGGATTAGGGTTTGGAATCGATAGCCCTTCAACATAATTCAATGTGGGTCTAATAGATTTGCAACTATTGATCCATCATCCAATGAGTCATGACCTGACCCCAAATGGTCTTGGGATCGTTTGGATGACCTCCAAACAGTCTTGAGACCATTTTATCAAGTCAACATCAAAAACTAACTCAACCAATTAAGGTTTGTCTCATTTGATTGATCACTAGGTCAACAATTGATTGCACTTCAACTTGTTACCTTTAGATCTTCAACCACTTAACCATAGTCAACCCTAGACCTCCAAACGGTCTTGGGTGACCCCAAAATGGTATTGGGATCGTTTGGATATCCTCCAAACGGTATTGAGACCGTTTTCCCATTATTTCATCAATAACCAATTGATTCACTTAGGGTTTGAATCCTAGGACTGGTCACCAAATCAGCAATCGATTATACATTAATTTAGAACCTTTGGATCTTCAATTGGTCAACCATGCTTGACCATAGACCTCCAAATGGTCTTAGGGTGATCACCAAACGGTCTTGAGACCATTTGGGTGATCCCCAAACGGTTTTGAAACCATTTGGGTCACTCAACCCAAACTTCAACATTATTCAATTATCAAAAACAACAATTAACCCGATTAGGGTTTAGATGGTTGATGGACCTTTAATTGGTGAACCAATTGAAATTAGTTGATGATTATTTATAGATTTTTAATCTAAATGTTTTTCAACAGACCTCAAAATGGTCAATGCCTGGTCAACACCTCCAAATGGTCTTGGACCGTTTGCTTGTATGCGGTTTTGGTTGAAACTGTTTGCAATCAAACGGTTTGAAACTGTTTGCTCCAAACGGTTTGGTAAACCGTTTGAGAAAGATATGGAGACCGTTTGCTAAAGTAAATTTCTTGGATAAACATCAAAATTAAATCCACCTTTGTCTACCTCTATTCAACCAAGAACAGGGGCTGTTCTTCACAGAAGTGATAGCAAGAACACAAGAGTAGTAAAAGAAGAAGAATTAATCAACGATTTTAGGAGAGAAGGATGCATTAGCAAAGCTTAAGGGTTAGAGTTATAAAACCCACCTCTAGGACTGATCTAGAGCTCCAAGCTATGTAGCTTTAATGGTGGTTTGAGCTCCAGTAGTTTTCCAAGGTTCCTTCTTCACTTTTTGGATGAACAAGATGGCTAGAAGAGGAAATCGTGTGAAGAAAACCAATAATCCAACCTTGTTTTATGGTTTCCACCATGAATTCGAGTTAGATGATGATCCAAACTTACCAACAGGTTTGATCATCCTCCCTCTGCTCCAGAGCCCCTCCTTGGTCAGTCAAAGCAAGGTGAAGAAGAAAAGAACTAAGGGAAACGATCCTTTGTGTTGTTGGAAAAGATACCTATATATATATTTATGGGTTTTTCAAAGAAAATGGAAAAAGAGGATTATTTCATTTTATATCCCAATTATATCCATCAAGTCTTCCTCCACTTCTTGGATACATGTCCACCTTCTAATACCTTGCAAAACTTCTCCATTACCCAAGGTTTAAAGGAAAAGGACCAAGCATCTTAAAGAGTTATGTGTTAATATCCATCCTTTATGAATATTGTTTTATATAATATTAATGTGAATGGCTTCCACTCAAACAAGATATTTTTGGTGCCCAAGCATGGAACAAGCTCGTCCAAACTATTACAAACACGTCCTCCATCTTTTGATTGAAGGACTTCATAATTACTTTATTTCTTTTTACATTAAGTTGTATAAAAGAGCCATTTGTGCTTAAATCTTGCTTATTTCAATATCAAAATTCTCTCTCTTCTATGATAATTCACATGAGGCGCCCTTCTCATTTTATTTTCTTTACTTGATGCCAAGAAACATGAGAGACCCTCTAGAGGTGATATCTTGCATATTGAACCCTAGGTTTTGGGTAAATTGCACATTTCACCAAAACTGGGTTTTAAAGCACAAGGATTGCTCTACAAGCTATATCTTGGTGCTCAAGCTTGAGGAATCCATACCACTTCATCATATTCATTCTTATGATGTCTCATCATCATAGGAACACCTTAGCATGTGAAAATTGCAAATAAACCCCTTTACTTGGGTAATTTGCACTTTAGTCCATTATTATCAAAACAATGTTTCAACATTATTCAAAAAGGTCTAAAAATGAAATATAAGTTCCTCAAAAGCCTTAATTACTTTTCAATAAGTACAAGAAAGAATCTAATCAACTTTATTAGACAAAACACCTAGGGTTAGTACATAACCCATGCCAGGGATGTTACACTTAGGGATGATGTTTCAAAGCTCAGGTGAGCCAACCCAAGAATTGGAAAAGGACTTATGTGAGAGGCATACCCCTAAAACTGTGGGGTCATACTGTGGCTAGAAAACCTCCTCATTATGAGCCAAGAACACACCCTAGGTTAGGGCCTCCCTTGGAGGGTGAATTAACCAATCGGTTTAGGAATTGAGGTAACATTGATTGTCACCTAAAGTTTGAAGGATTAAGCATGCAAAGCATGAAAACACATATATGGAGTATAATTATTTGACCCAATTATGCCATCGTTGAGGGACGTAAGGAAGATCATTGAGGAAGTGGCTGGCAGTATGTGACCAAGCACAAGAGGTAAGCTCACCAAGAGGGAAATCCCAGTAGGGAAGGCCTCCATGAAGACCAAGCCTAAGAGGTAAGGTCCCCAAGAGACCAAGCCCAGAGGGAAGGCTGTCATGAAGACCAAGACTGGGAGGGAAGGTCCCTAAGAGGCCAAGACCAGGAGGGAAGGTTTCCATGAAGACCAAGCCCAGGAGGGAAGGTCCCCAAGAGACCAAGCCCAAGAGGGAAGGCTACCATGAAGACCAAGCCCAGGTGGGAAGGTCCCCAAGAGGCCAAGCCTAGAAAGGAAGGCCGCCATGAAGACCAAGCCCAGGAGAGGAGGCCTCTAAGTGGCCAATCCCAGGAGGGAAGGTCACCATGAAGGTCATGCCTAGGAGGGGAGGTGATAGAGAAGACCAAGACCAAGAGGGAAGGTCTCCACGAGCCAAATGTAGGGACATAAATAAATAAGGTGCACCCCAAGAGATAGAGAAAATTTGAGATAAAGAATTATTTAGAAAATAATGTGCTCAAATATTGTTATAGAAACCTCAAGAAAATGTGTATGCCAACTCAATAAATTGTAGGAAGGGTAGATCTCTAACTCATCCCTATGGTCTAAAGTAGGAAACAAAACCTATCTTTAAAATGTTAGACCTATGAATTTGAAGTACATACTTTTAACTCTTGATATTTATTAAGGAAATATTGACTCACAATTTTTTATCTTGATATTGTTCTGACTCCTATGATCACCCTATTTTGATCATAAGATCACCCCCGATATATGATAAATGAATTCCATCTTCCCAAATCTCAAAATTTTGAAATGATGATTATGTTAAATTGCTTGATTTATGACTTAGGATTTAGCTCTCTTATGGATTAGGGTAGGACCTTCCATTTAATTTGAACAGGAAATCACGATTGAAAATGACGTTTGTCTCAAATTATTGAAATACAAAGTCTCAATCATGGAAGCATAAACCTGCCTAGGCTACTGAAGAAACTAGAATCCTAAAGGCCGGGATTGAGATTCATGTTGTAGTCCTGATTTGAGAGCTCTATTTGTGTGACCTAAAATGTGATCTCCCCAATTTGATGATTAATGTGGCTTTACCTTGATCATGATTCTCAATTTATCAATTTTGAAATATCATGATGTTGAAGTAATATCAAGTTGATTATGATATGGAATATGAAATCACAATCTTAATTGATGGATTGATTTAATTTTAGGGACAAAATCCCTTTTAAGGTGGGGAGGATGTGATAGTATGACTTTTCCTCTCTTTCTATTAGTGGTTCAGCTCACTCGAATTGATTTTAATGACATTTGTTGAGTTATTTGATACTTTATCACAGTCACCTTGCTCTTATGTCTCAATTTGTGACATTAAAAGAATTGTTGACACTACTACAGAAATGGCTTATAAAGTCACTTTTACAGGTGTCAGTTGTATAAATAAACTGACACCGAAACTATACAGTGTCGGTTGATAACATAAACCGACATCCAATCTATGAAGGGCGGCCAGACACGGGTACCGCTTCTATTCAGTGTCGGTTACTTAATAAAAAACCGACGCCTAAAATTAACCGCCAAATCCAAAATTTCCAGTGGAAAAAATTACCTCCAAAATTTAACATATGGCGTCGGTTGATAAATAATAAACCGATGACTAAAGGTTATTCGCGAGACAAAAATTGGGCACATTTTGGTCTTCGGTTTAACCACAATGACCGACGCTTATGAGTTTTCCCGCACTGTCCGCGGGGAATTTTTCACACCCTTTAAGCGTCGGTTGTCAGAAGACACCGACGACTATGGTCATTAATCGAGAACAATTTTTTTAATCGCCATATGTATTTAGATGTCGGTTGTTTTGTAGTTACAACTGACGACTATAGTTGAGAATAGGTGTCAGTTTTTGTGGAGAACCGACACTGTTAATTTTATGTGTCAGTTTATTTGAATAACAGATGCCTATGGTACAGTTAATAGCCCCGCGAAACAGATCTCTATTCCCCATTATCTCTGTTTCATTGCAACTCTGCTAGGTCTAGCGATTCTGCTCCCCGCCGTCGTCGCCGTCGTTGCCCCGACCGCCGTTGCTCCCCCGCGCCGCCAGCACTCCTGGTCGACACTCTTGCCGCCGCTCCTACTGCTCTCCCTTCCGCCGCCGCTCCTCTCCGGCACCTCTCCTCTCCTCGCCGCCGCCCCCGCCGGTGGCTGCTGTCCTCTCCTCTCCGCCCTCGTCGCCACTCCTCTCCTCTCCTCTCCTCGCCGCCGGCGTCGGCTGCCAGCTGCTGCTAGGTCTTGCTCCGGCCACTGCTCTCCTCTTCCCTCAAGGTATGCCCGTCCTACCTTCTTCCTTCTTCCTCTGCTCCGACGGCTGCTTGGGCGGTGCCATGGCACGCCTAGGCTGCTACTGGGCATTTTTTTATTTTTTTTAAGTTATTTACTTATTTGTGTTTATTTATGTATTGATTTTGTTATGATTTAATCATCTACTTAATGAAATTTATTTATCAACTGATTTAACTATATTTTTCAATTAATCTGTATGTATTCATCTAATGTTTGTATTTATTTATGTACTGATTCAACAATTAATTGATCACCATCTACTGATTTATATTAGTTTATCAATAGATTTGTATTTATTCATCTACTTATTTGTATTTTTTTGTCTACTATTTTTATTTAGTTATCTAATCATTTGAATTTATTTGTGTACTACTTTTGAAATTATATAATCATCTAGTGATGTAACTTTATCACAAGCTCATTATGAACCATTAGATTTGGATCTTAATTAGGGTATCTCTACCGTCCTAACTATGAAATTGGTAACTTGTTTCATTGTTGAGTATATTGAGAATCCTAATCACCCTTCTTGCTTAATGATGAACTATAATGCACACATGTGACATGCTTGGAATGTAAATGATGAACTTTTCCCTAAATTGCCAATCATGCTTTTAAAGACATAAATAATCACCCTAACTTGAAGAACTAGGATTTTAGGTTTAAGAATGACAACACATATATTTGTTGGCCTAGAAACCCATCCAAGATTTACTCATTAGGAGTAAATCTTGGATAGTCCCCGGTTTGGGACTGTTCTTGAACACCTGATCTCGCTTAGGATGTAAGTGTATAATGTGTATTGGGTTTTTGAGAAAATTTCGGCAGCATTTCCCCGTTTGTTCTCTAAGTACATATGTACTTAGAGAACAGCGGGGAAATGCTGCCGAAATTTTCTTGAAAACCCAATACACATTATACACTTACTAGTGAGATTAGGTGTTCAAGAATGGGATAGGTGGTACACATTTATTATATATAAGAATGACATCACATGTATTTGTTAACCCTAGACCCTAATCTTGTTGTAATGTATATTTGATTTCTCTTTGATCATAGAATGGATAGATCATGGACGTCCATTCGTAATCGCTGCACCACAGAGTTTATTTCTGGTCTTAACCAGTTTATTAGATTTTCCGAGGAACATAGGAAACAACCTAGAGATAGGTTCTACTATCCATGTAGGCATTGCGGTAACAACTTGAAAGTCAGTACTGGTGACGAAATCAAAAGTCATGTCATGTGCAATAGGATTATACAAGGCTATACAGAATGGTACTGGCATGGAGAGATTTCAAACCCGAAACCAGTGGATGTCGATAGCAGTGCTTGTGGTGCTTGTGTGGAAGAAGAAATTGCCTACGATGACGTAGATGTGAATGAACCAGTTCCAGTAGACATCGTTGATGCGATGCTGGATAGTTGTGGGGTAGAGCACACCGATCCACCTCCCATTTTTAGAAACATTGTGCATGATGCTGAGATACCGTTATACACAAGTTGTACTAAGTTTACAAAGCTTAGCGCTGTGTTGAGATTGTATAAGCTGAAAGCTAACAATAGATGGAGCGACAAAAGCTTCACGTCATTGTTGTCTTTTTTGAAAGAAATGCTTCCTGAAGGAAACGAGCTGCCAATCTCAACATACCAGGTAAAGAAATTGTTGTGCCCAATGGGAATGGATGCCAAGAAGATACACGCATGCCCGAATGATTGTGTATTATTTCAAAAGGACTATGCAGATTTGAAAGATTGTCCAAAATGTGGTGTGTCACGGTATAAATTGACGACTTCGGGGGAGTCCAAATCTGGTTCTCCTGCCAAGGTGATGTGGTATCTACCTATAATATCACGGTTTCAACGCTTGTTTTCCAATATGATAGATGTGAAGAATTTGAGTGGCATGCAGATGTTAAGAAAAATAATGATGGGATCCTACGACATGCGTCTGATTCCCCACAGTGGAAGAAGATTGATCTATTGTACCCTGAATTTGGTGAAGAAGTCAGGAATCTAAGACTTGGGCTTTGTACAGATGGGATGAATCTGTACGGGACATTGAGCAGCCAACATAGCACTTGGCCAGTCATGCTTGTTATATACAATCTTCCTCCCTGGCTATGTATGAATAATACGTATGTAATGTTGTCGTTGTTGATATCGGGCCCTAAACAACCTGGGAATGACATTGATGTTTATCTTGAACCTCCGATTGATGACTTAAAGAAACTCTGGGGTGAAGGTATGATGACCTATGATGCTTCACGAAGAGAGAAATTTCGTTTGCATGCTATGTTGTTTTGCACTATTAATGACTTTCCAACATATGGGAATTTATCTGGATATAGTGTCAAAGGAGCTAAAGCGTGTCCTATATGTGAAGAGAACACTGATTCAACAAGACTAAAACATGGCGGTAAGACTATATATCTCGGTCATCGAAGGTTTCTTACAAAATTCGATCTGTATCATAGGAAGTGCAAAGCATTCAATGGATTGAATGAGGAACGGAGTGCACCTAAACCTATACAAGGGGAGGTTGTTTATGAAAGAGTAAAAGACACTGTCAATGAATTTGGTAAGAGATCACAATGTACTATGGCCATACAGAGTGACAAATCTTTATTCAAGAAGAAGTCAATATTTTGGGATCTTTCTTATTGGAGTTCTTTGACAGTCAGGCATTGTATTGATGTCATGCACGTTGAGAAAAATGTCTGTGATAGTGTCATTGGTACTTTGTTGAATATACCAGGTAAGACTAAAGATTGGATAAAATCCAGACTGGACCTACGTGAAATGGGAATAAGGTCAGAATTAATAGAATTTTGTGAAATGGAAAATCAAAGAACATACTTACCTCCCGCTTGTTACACATTGTCTAGAAAGGAGAAGAAAGCTTTTTGTGAATGTTTGGTAAATGTTAAGGTGCCACAGGGTTACTCATTCAACATTTGTAGATTGGTATCAATGAAAGATCTAAAGTTGATAGGTCTTAAATCTCATGATTGTCACACTGTAATGTAACAAATATTGCCTATGGCAATTAGATCTATATTGTCGAAGCATGTAAGGTTTGCAATCACCAAACTTTGTTTCTTTTTTAACAGTATGTGCAACAAAGTTATTGACCCTGATACTCTCGATAAATTGCAAAGAGAAGTGGTTGTTACCCTATGTCAGCTTGAGATGTATTTTCCTTCATCGTTATTTGATATCATGGTACATCTTGTTGTCCACTTGACTAGGGAAGTGAAAATGTTGGGACCAGTTTTCTTGCATTGGATGTATCCCTTTGAACGATACATGAGCGTTTTTAAAAGTGATGTTCGAAACCGTTATCGGCCTGAAGGGAGTATTATTGAGGGTTATGTGGTGAGAGAGGTTATGGAACTTTGCAATGACTTTCTCAGTGGTAATGACACTCCTGATAATGACAAGAATATTGACGAGCAATTTGGCAAAGGAATTTTTGGATCACGTGTGAAAGTAATCAGCCGTGAGTAGTTGGAACAAGGTCACTTGTATATTTTACACAACATGGATGGAGTGAACGTTTATATCGAGGAACATACTAATTTCATCAGGAGACAATATCCTTGAGCCAATACAATGTGGCTTGCTAGAGAGCATAACAAGACATTTATTAAGTGGTTTGAAGATAAAGTCTTACATCAACTATCTCAAACACCAGATGATATTACTGAAACTATCAAATGCCTCACCTTTAAACCAAAATTGACTGTTATGTCTTATGAAGGGTATGACATTAATGGATTCACATATTACACAAAGCGCCAAGATGATAAGAGTGTCGTACAAAATAGTGGGGTCACCCTTCAAGCATTGACTATGTTTTTTGCAAGTGCAAAGGATAAGAGTCCACGTGAAGCTAAAATGTCATATTACGGTGTCATTGAAGACATATGGGAGTTTGACTACATAGATTTCAGAATTCCGCTCTTCAAATGTAATTGGGTTGATAACACCAAAGGAGTTATAGTGGATGAATTGGGTTTCACTTTAGTGAACTTTGAAAAGATTGGCGAGAAGGGTGAACCATTCATATTGGCATCACAGGAGAAACACGTATTTTATATCGATGATCCTGCAAATGATAAATGGTCGGTTGTTCTTCATGGTAAAAGACAGTTCATTGAAGATCCTATAGATGAAGAACAGTACTATGATAAGTATGATGACTCCAGTCCATTCTCATTTGGGTTGCCAACACCAACAAATATTGAAGCTAATGATGACTTGTATGTGTGCGGAGATCACAATGAAGGATTGTTAATTGATAAAAAATCGCAATATTAGAGGCATGTTTGTATTTTTTTATATGTTTTATTTTTCTGAATATGTGAACTTTACAATGTGAATGTGATAGAGTCCTATATACTCATTAAGGTGCTTGGAATAATTAATTATACAGTCCTATATACCATTAAGGTGCTTGGAATAATTAATGTAAACATTTTCCAGTCTTTTTTATTTTTCCAAAAAAATCTGGTCAGTCGAGTTTGTCTCTCTCAGAACTCGACCTATCAAGGTTCTGTTGAGATACAAAATGTCTTCCAAAAATTCTGAAAATTTAATATGTTGTTCAAAACTAAGTATCTCCTGATGTGAACTTTACAATGTGAATGTGAACTTTACAATTTGAATTACTTTACAATGTGAACTTTACAATGTGAATTACTTTACAATTTGAATTGCTTTACAATGTGAATGTGAATTTTCAGATGGCTGAGGATTCTCCCGATGACCATGCTGATGATTAATGTGAGGGTGAGGACATCAATGCGCCGCCTCACAATGTAAGTTTTAAAAATATATCATATATTTATATCTATATGTCCATTTATAGTTATATATTGTAAATGTGTTTATTTTGTCAAATTTTAGGTTGATGATGCACATGTACCATCTGAAGCACTTGAGGCACTTGATCAGAAACACCAAAAAGTTGACAAGAGAAGGGGCATCCCTATGATGAAGAAGTTAATAGCGCAAAAGGGCAATGGACCCAAACTTGTTGTGGATTTTGATAATGCAGGAAATGCATCTGATGTGAATCACAATTCGTTTGTTTCATATCTTGGGTATGTTACTCGTAGCCATTGCAATTATAAGATAGATTCTTGGCATAAAGTTTCTAAGGAGAAGAAAGACGTAATATGGAAGGATTTATGCGTGAGTTATTATTAATTTGCAATTCTATTTTGTAGATTACTAATTTTTTGGATACTAGTTAATAGAAATTCTATATATTTTGCAGAGTATATTTGAATTGGATGAAAATTTGCATCGTAAATGCGTGATGCAATGATGTGGGAGAGTCCTAATGAACTATAGGACAAATCTCACCCGAGAATACATAAAAGAAGCTGATAAGAGGAAGAAGACAACCACTGAACAGTGGAACTTCCTGGACAAAGAAGAATGGGACGCATTTGTTGCTTCAAGACAAACTGATGAATTCAAGGTATTAGGCGTCAGTCCCAATCTCATTAATATATGTTGTATTCACCTATTTAAGATTAACATTTACTGTTACTAACCAAATCATTAATGTGCATACTAACTAGGCCCTCAGTGAGGCACAAAAATCAAGGCGTGCACTGAATGTGCATGACCACACAATGGGTCCAAAGGGGTATGCAGGCATTCACCAAAGACTACAGTCTAAGGGTACTGCTCAGTCTTATGCTACTCAGAAGTCCTCTACTATAGGTAGCACACCTCTGCCTCGCCATGATGTCTGGATAGCTGGGAGGCAAAATAAGAAGGGAGAAATAAGGAAGCCCGCAACTGCTGAGGCGGCTGCAAAAATGGTAAAATACAACTCTTACATCAATCGTTTGAATATTGATTATTTGTGGCGTTTACTTAATTACAAATTTTTGTTTTGGCAATTAGCGGGAGCTACACGAGATGAAGAAACAAGGCAAGTTCATCCCTGAGGGCACAAGGGATGAATTGACAGTTGCTCTGGGTAACCCAGAGCATCCTGGACGTGTTAGGGCTGCAGGCGCTGGTGTGGGCATCAAATCTTTTTTTGGGCCATCCCAGCGCAAACATGTCCCAAAAGTGGGACTTTCACAAGAAGAGGTAACATATTGTTTCTTTATAATGTTACTGTAAAAAGAGAATTCAATAATTATAAGCTAACGTTTCTTTTATCCATGTATAGGTAGATAAGCTAGTTGATAGGAAACTCAAAGAAGCACTGAAAAAGTGGCAGGCATCTCAGACTGCCACTCAGTAGACAGTACCTATCATAGCATCCCACTCTACTCCTACTGCAGAGGTAGGGAGTAATCCTGACCCACCACCTAGCACATCCGCTGTAAGTATTTTTATGACATAGTAACTAGTTTTTTAATTCAAGATGATATGTTTTCAAGATGATATGTATATATGAAATTGTAGTCGTTTCAAAAAAAGATGATATGTATATATGTATATAACATTCTTTACACAAAAATTTGTAGGGGTTGAAGCCATGCCGTCTAAAAAGTAAAGAATATGTCATTGCAGAGGCGTCGACTTACCCATCCCTACTAGGGGAAATGTTTCACGGGTCTCCATTACCAGCTGGTTGGATTCGTGTGAGCCCGGTACATATATTCTCCAAGTGGATGGATCTTCCATTGCCATATGCCCACCCAGATTGTGACACACTTGGTGAGGCAGAAGGTAGAGTTATATTGTGGCCAAAAGCGGATGTCCTCTTTACTGAAACTGTATGGTAAATTTACATTATGTTAAATTGTTAGTGTGTGTATATGATGTCAATTGATCTGAAATTATATATATATACAGGTTAAAAAGAAGACACCCACAACATCTAGGCCTCCACCTCCACCTCCTACATTACCTAGTTGGGTTCCACATGACCTACCTGTCCCGTTAGGTCCTAACTGTAGGGGTATGGCAATATGGTTAGGCGAACATGATATAAATTGCCCTATAATTGTTTCTATAGATTCAGATGTTGCAGGTCAATCATACGAAAGCAAACTATTTATACAAGATATTTTGGAGTTGTTTCGATATGATTGGCTAAATACATCTGTGATAGAGCTATGGATAAGGTGAGATCTTCTTTATACATCCATATACCATGTGTAGGATCTGTTGATCTGGTTTCTTATTTATTAATGTCTGCGTAATTAATACATATTTTGCAGCTACTTAGACAAGATATGTGTAGATTTTGCATTTGAACATGTAGGATTTTTGATTCCATCTTTGATTAGTCTAGTAGCTAAAGACCCTCCGTCAGTTCAACAATACTGCTGTGAGGCTTTTACAAATTTTGCTCAAAATAAGAAGACGGTGATAATAGCTCCATTCAATGTAGAGTAAGTTTACTTTGCTTATTATAATTTGGACTTAAAAAATTACATTTTTATTGTGGATTTTGAGTTATTAATTTTTAACTTTTTTACCTCTAGTGGTATGCATTGGAGTTACTAGTTATTATCCCTGAGACGTTCACTGTCTATTATCTAGATCCTAAGGGGAGTAAATTGAATTCAAAATATGGACACATAATGAAAATGGCATTATTCCGGTGAGAAATAGTTCATTTTCATATCTGTTAACATATGTTATTACATTACTATTTAATTATGCAATGTACTATGTTACATTAAGATGTAGGGGTTTACATGAGTTCAAAAAGGCTGGAGGAAAGGTCCCCACGAAAAAGAACCAGCCAATAATTTGGAAGAATGTGAAAGTAAGTTCCCGACTGCAATATATGTATATATTATTTATGTGAACAATGCTTAATTAGTTGTATTTTTTAATATTTTGTATGTTTGAATTTATAGTGTGCTACACAAGACAACGGATGGGCATGTGGATACTATGTGATGCAATTTATGCACATGATTATCAAATATGCCACAGTGGACATCGATACTATTCCTGAGGTATTATATAGTCTCATTAGATAATGTGAAATATATCAATCTTATTTATAGCTCATTAATTATATATATACAACATTCTCTTTACAGGTGTTTACAACTAACCATACTACAGGAAATGCCTTACCAGATGTACATGCTCCCTATATGATGAGAGAATTAAATGAAGTAAGAGAAGAATGGGAAACAGTCATACAAGTAGTGGGGGTTTTAACATATAATTGGGATGTTGATAGCGAATAATGACTAAAGAATGATATTTTGTAAATGAATTTCTGAATTATAATATATGTGTGAATGTTTCTACATGTCTGTATGTTTCTACATGTGTCTGAGTGAAAATGAATGAAACTGTTGGTTGCTATATGAATGTTTCTACATGTGTGAATGTGAAAATGAATGGAACTACATATTTCTAGCTACATGAATGTTTCTAAAAGTGTGAAAATCAAATGGAACTGCAGGTTGCATTGCTAAATGTGTGAATATTTTTGTTGTTATTTTGCAGGTTTGTGGCCTGTTGTTGGCTGATATTAATGGATGTCGTAAAACCTGCAGTTCATAACTGAACTGCAGGTTTCTCATCCTACGACCAGCCATACAGTAGGTCTACAGACTGACAGAAAAAAAAACAAAAAATAGGCGTCAGTTATTTGTATAAAACTGACTCCACATAGTTACAGTGTCGGTTTCTACTCGTAACCAACATCTATTTCCTTAGCACCACGGTCGTGCTGGCCAGCACGGCCATGGAAGCGGACCAAACACCACGGCCGTGCTGGCCATCATGGCCATGTTGGGAGTGCACAGCCGTGGCAGCAGACCAGACACCATGGCCGTGCTGGCCAGCACGGCTGTGTTGGGAGTGATATGACGTCGATTAATTATCTAATAATCGACACTGATAGTGCCCAAGATGGCGCCCTTTTGTGGCGCACAGGTATATGGCGTCAATTTCTTATCTAATAACTGACGCCTATAGTGCCCTGCTGGCGCATTTTCGGTGGCGCGTGAAGGGTTTTGGCATCGATTTTTGAACTGACGCCTAACGGCTGGGCTTTTAGCATCACCCACATAGGTGTCACTTAGAAACCGACACTAAAGGCCTTAAATAACCGACACTAAAGGTCGGTTATGTACTAGTGTGACCTATGTTCTAATGCTTTCAGTCATCATGCTTTTACTTTTAAAATTAAACACACTCAATGTGATCACCCCGCTCCCTTGTGTATAAAATGATTTGGATATTTCAGTTACATTTCCAATGGCATGAAAATTGCCTTAATTGGATTTTCATAGCTCTAGTTATAGCCATTAGAAATTGGATCAATTTCAATTGAATTAAAATGATGTTATCCGTTTTAATCCAATTAGACCTCTATTGGAGGGAGTGGTCCAAATAAGAGGCTGCCTCTCTTAGCTATCCTAGCAAGGGATTCTCATCTAATAATAACACACAATTTCTATCTCGACCAACAGGGACCATTGGATCACCCCTCCCATGACTTATGCTTCAGATCAATGGATAAAAGGACATCCTCTTCCTCTGTACACCTCACCGATGGCCATTGCACTACCCTCCACCTACCCCTCTATTAAATCCATTTTGACGTAAATTATCCATACCTCCTCCTATAAAACTCATTTCCCATCATTTCGCCTCCCCTTTTTTGATGTTTCTACGCCCTCCAACTCCCTCATTAATTGTACTTCTTCTCCCTTCTTCCATGGCATCCTATGTTTTCATTGAGGGTTTTCACAGTCCCTTAGACATTGAAAACTGATATTAGTTCACCTATGTGTCTCCTGGAAGGAGCCTAAACCTATAAATGGGTCCTTGGGGTCCACTTCCCTCTTTTGCGGCAGTACCTTAGACCTCTGATGACGTATGTGGCGTCGCTACAACTGACCATGTGGGTTGCAGGAAAGGAGGCAAGGCAAGAGGGTGAGATATGGGTGGAAGTTTTGGGGCAATTGGAAGCAGGTGTGGATCTCCTACAGACGCGACGATGCTCCGCAAGAAGTTAGTAGCGGCAAGAGTCTGATGGTCCATTGCGTACATGTCGAGCTAGATTTGGCGAATGGTTGGTGGGGCCCAAACCCATAAATCCTAGATACAAGAGACTCATGCCCCTTTACAACCTTCATATTGGATTTGAGGCTCCTAAATCACTATCCTCTAGGTAATCTTTGAAAAATCTTATCTCACAACCCCTTGGGCCAAATCCATCATATGAAGTATGATTTTTATCATGAAATCTAGACCTATCCACTAAAAATGGTTTCACATCTCCACTAGTTCCCCAATTATGATCATGTTAACCCATGTTATGTGCTTAATGACATTTGCATGATCAACTATGTTTTCTTGTGACATTAAAGGGTCCCTTGCACTGTAATATATTAATCAGTGAATTTCATCCACTTTGACCTTGTTTAATGCAATGGATCATCTTGATGTACCCATAGTAACTACCCTTGATTCAAAATGGTCCATTTATGTGCATACATGATATAGCTTGACCAAGTCACTAGTTTTTATTATTTGGTTATCATCTAATCATCTAATATCAGAATAAGTAGTCCTTGCTATAATGTTTGACTAATATCTTATGCATTTTTATGTGATGCCACCCTTATGACCCTAAAGATTCACTTTTGAACACTAATATGCTCTAAAGTATGATGAACAAATACTTTATGATTGGATCTTCAAACCCTAATACAAAAGAGATCCTAAAATGTTGAAACATCTATGATGGTCTTCAATCAAACCTTATGATGTTTTGTAACTCAAATTGCCATGTAACAGACTCATGTGTCCTTTTGACAACATATGTGATGTAATTGCATATATTGATTGTTAGACTATAATCTTGCAAGAGTTATGATCTAAGTGTATCCTTGATATCCTAGAATTCAAATAAGTAGATTTATCATACTTGTAAGCCTAAAAACCAACTTGATCTATCATGTTCTCCTTTAGGATCTTATGACTTAGTAATACGACATGATTACATGAAATTGATCTAGTATGGCTAGTTATATCTTGCATGATCATTTTGTGATAATAAGCTAAATATCATGCTTTCCCTATTGTCAAATAAGAGTTAATACTTATCTTGTAGTACTCCTATTGTGGATGGTTCACCTAGACCTAAGAATTAATATTTATAATTGTGCTATGTTTAATCAACATGTGCATGTTGGCAAGATGAGACTATACTTGAACTATGGGATACCTATGTTTAGGAGAACATCAACATAGCATGTTTCATGTTTATAGTAACAAAACCATACAATTCTGAGACCCTCTCCTATGTCTATTTATATCATAGGTCCATGTTTTCTTGGGACTTCTCTAGGAATCTCACTAATTACTTATAGCTTGTACTTTACTCCCAAGGTACGCTCAATCTCTTGACCCTAATATGTTATTAGCTAATTTGTATGTACTCTTGTATGAATTCTTGGCTAGATAGTTACTTGTTTGAGCTACTATTCTTATGATTACTATTTTCCATGTTTGATTATACTATGATAACATAATGGATAAAGACACATAAAACATGCTTTGTAATAAATATTGTCATGTAAGTTTTTCTCATCTTGTTTCGTGTTCTTGCTTAGTACTTTGATCTAGACAAGAAACCTATATAGTTCTCTTAAAATTTGTTTTCTTTCCCCTTTATAGTGTACTCAATTCTTTAGCATTAATATATTTTTATTGAATTTTTAGTTTCTAAATGAAGATCTGTTACTCTCAAGAGTCTAATATTCATGAAATGAAACACCAATGGGAATTGCTTGAAATAGAAATGGGTACAAGTCAAGGAACCGGAATCCCAGTCCCATGAACCAAACGAATACCAAAGACAACATGTAGAAGCATGATATGCTTAGCATACATGAACAGGTAACAAGAAACAAATGCACCAATCATAATATCAACATTCAACAATATATATTAAGCAACATCATTTTATTACAAGATTCAAATACATATTGTATAGTATGATTTTACATGTCTACTTATGTATACTAGGGATCTTACAACAACAACACCTGACATAGATCACCAATTCCATCACTTCTATCCATCTTTGAGCCTAAAAAAATATATGAGAAATAGGTCAACACACGAGGTGTTGAGCATAGGGTTGAAAGATACATATACATAAGCTTTGCATAATTTGAAAAGAGAGTGAAAGAGTATATGTGCAAGAATAAACATGTTAACTATTTAGAAAAATGAGAATCTATATTTTATATCAATTTACTCCATTATACCAATAATATCATGTATTCATAAGGCCTTTGACCAACTCCCCATTGGAAGGGTCTGTAAGGGTGCTTAAGATTAGCTAACCCTTTTATACGTGAGGGACCTCAAGTCCATCGCCAAGAGCTAACCCTGTTTCAACAATTCTATAATGGAGTTATATATATATGTTTTCAATTTATAAAACTACAAGACGAGACAAGCATCAAGAACAATACTAGAGTACTACATGGCAATATTTGAGTAAGTAAAAAATCATACATATGTATCACATCTCAAATAAGAAATCCATAGTCATATACTTATTTAAAGCCTATACCTGATTCAGAGATTCATAACTTAACCTTATCCATGACGATCTAGCTACAAGAAACACCTGATTAAGCACAAGAATACATACATATATTAGATTTTCATCATCAACCCTAATTAGTTTCATTTTAGTTTTTTTGGCCAAGATAGGTCCAACATTACTTAATTACATTTTTTTATGATCTTATACTAATTTAGAGGTCATCAGGGAGGTGTGGTTCAAGTTTCATGTCATTTCCAGGTTCCCTTCATTTTGTATGGCCATTACACAATTCATGTCACTTACTTGCATTTTAATGTCAAACGACTCATAATAGAGAACAAGACAAAGGTTCATCAAGTCTAAGGGGCCAGACATACAAGATGATCTAGATTAGCAATACTAGAACACAAGAATCACATTTTGTATAGATGGATGTCCCCTAGGGTTAAGCATCATATTCCCATCCTTGGATATCAACAATCTCACATACATGCATGTATCAAAATAGTTCACATATAGCCTTAGGGAACAACATATGGATTAGATGCACATCCATATCAAGGGGATTATATGGGATGTACCACATCTTATTTGAGAGGAAAGAGCATAACACAAGGACCCATGTCAGGATTAAGGCATAAGCAAGGAAAATAAGTCATATGTGTCACACTGGGTCACTACTAGTGGACTTAGAGTCACATGTAATGTCATAACGTAAAATAGGGGGATCATGAGCATTAGTATCTTCAAACATCATAGGGATATTGATTTCAAGGATTTAAGAAGGTTTGAGGTCTCAAAAGACCAATGTTCCACATTATAAGAATACATCACCACAAAGGGTTCATATTCATGCATTTGGGTTCATATAGAACAAACATGGTCAAGAGTACCTTAAGGCTGATATTAGAGTCATGAATGTCACAGGGCTAATGTTTTTAGATTATAAGAGACTTTGATGTCATTTAGAAGCATGAAAGCAAGGACAAACATAGTTCACCATTTATATTCAATCTCAGGCACTTTTATGCAATTAGAGTCACTCATGAGCAATAGGGATGATTAAGATTCTCATATAATTCTAAAAGTTTATAAAAGGTACAAGTATGGTCATTATATAGGTAGAGGTGAACCAAGGGTCCAAACTTTGTCACAATCATGCGTTAAATGAACTCATCATGGTCAAAGATTGCATATTTAACAAAATAGGAGAATATGAAGAGGATTAAGAGTTTGGAAATATTCAAATGTTGTATATCTTTTTGAGAGGAATGATTTGATATATAATTTCATACATTTTTTCCTTAGGATGAATAAGTTATGTATTTTAGAGCATTGGCATGAAGAACTATAGAGAAATTGAGATATGGCGTTGCCATCCTTTTTTGGCAAATCGATGCCGTTCACAATCGATCCAGTGGCCACAGGTGCCCTCCATATGTACCCTTAATCTGTGGGGCCTGCAAATCCATGTGGCGGTTGAGGATTGGCCTCCATCCTACCCCGCACCTGGTTGCCCTCAGTGTCTGGTCGCATGCAGTCGCTGCCAACCACAATTATGTAGTCTCCAGCACGAGCTCACCTCCTACAAGCCTCCTGGGTCAACCCCGAGTTGGAAAGCCACATGGGTCTCACATTGGACTAGCCGGGTGTGTGATCAACCACTCTGCGACCCCCCTTCGCCCCCTTCGTGAGTTTGTGGAGGCGGCCGACCTTGATAGGAGCTCGTCGGAGCAACTCCAGCACTAGCGAAACAACAATGCCAAGACCTAGAAAAGACCCGTTCATGTTCCTATTGGTCTCATGAAGTCAGTGGGTATGAAAAAAGTGACCCATGGAGGGCTAGGTAGGAAAGCCCCAACAAGGCAAAGGTGACGATTGCCGTGGAGGCTGGAGCAAGGAGAGGAAAAAAAGGGGTCATTCTAGGGCACGAGGGAGAGTAAAAGCAAGGAGAGGAAGAAAGGGGTCATTCTAGGGAACGAGGGAGAGAAAAATTAAGGGGGAAATGATCAGAAAGAAGAATCAAGTTGGTTGGGTTACTCAATTGGTAAGAGGGGTGGGAATAGAGTGGATTGGTTGCTCCTCTACTACAGTGGCATCAACCTGTACGGACCAGGGAAGAAGACAACCACAGAGCATCAAATCTTGATCTAATGGTCAAAGAAAGAGGAGCCTTAGGGTTTCTCCAACTAAGGATGGCGGTTACTGGGCCGCGCACCCATGATTAGGCCCACTAAGGATCAAAACCAAATAAGAATAAATCAAAACATGTGAAAAATATACTCAATTTTAGAAGATCATAACTTGGGCTACGAATCTTCGATTGAGGCAATTTTTACACCATTGTATTTGTAATTGAGAGCTCCACAACATGATATATAGTAGGAGTCCAAAATATCACAATGACAAGGTTATATTTATGTTGCAAGATGGTGACATAATGAGGAATGGTACTTAGTTCAAAAGTGCAAAATAAGGTCACACATTGTGAAATCGATCATTGTAGTGGCCAAATTGGAATATCACAACTCTTCAATTATGAAATTAACTTCAAGATGAGTAACATGCCACTTGAGGAGAGAGAAAGAGGACAAGATAGGAGAGAGAAAAGTCAGATTGTCACATCCTTCCCTCCTTAAAAGGAAATTTAACCTTGAAATTTGTGCAAGATCATAGTCAAAGACCAAAGCATGTTACCATTGATTATTCAAACTAAGATCTTTAGACATCATCGTATCAAATTCATAATTTCAAAACTACATCCTTCATGAATAGTATCTCTTCATATTAGGTCTAGATTATGAGAGTGGATTATCATACATATTCAAGTTTAGCATAAGTGAGATTATTTCATGTATCATGCATCATATGAGGGGAAACATTATCATCAACATCAAGGTTTCACATATATCTCACTTGTATCTAGAAAGATCTTCACAAGCTTGAGCCACTCAAGCTAGGACCTATGTAAGTCAAGGTAGAACATGCTAACCTCCAACATCTACCCATACCAATCTCTCACCCAACATATCAAACAAGAGTGACCCATAGATTCCTTTACATCAACCCACTAACCTAAGTATTGAAAAACCACTAGAGGGGGGTGAATAGGGTTTTATGATTATTTTAAAGTAATTTAACTCAAACAACCACAATTGAAATAATAAGAAGGAGATAAGGTGTTTAGAGTGGTTCCAACCTTAGCAAATACTAAGGCAGTCAATCCACTACCCGGTTTCTTACCCAACCGGGATTTTGAAAGTATTAAATTTTATTACCTCTCAAGGAATTTACATAAAATTACAATACTTTCTACACCCTTTGGAAAACCTTCACCTTAAAGTAGTTGCACCAACCTTGAAGCAGCCTTCTTGAAGTAACTTCAATCTCCCCCTTGAAGTAGCCTTCCTCTTGAAGTAGCTTCCCATTGCAACAACCTTCTTGAAGTAGTCCAAAGACCTCCTTCTTCACAAAGAATATCAAACCCTCTCTAATCCGCAACCTCCAACCCTAGGAGTAGCAAGGAGAGTACAAGCAATAAGAAAGAACAAGAAAGGAAGTGGAAATTACAATTACCACTTTGAAGCACAAGGCTTGATTTGCCTATATCAAGCGTATAGATCTCCTAACCAATGAATATTGAAGTGTAGGTTTAGTGGATAGGATATGCTAGCCTATGGCAAACGAATTTAGAGCAAGGGAAGTGAGTAACCAATGCTAGTGTTGCTCAATTGCTCAAAACAGATTGCCAATTGCAAGTATGTAAGCTCAAGTATTGCACAAGTGTACTTTGGGTGTCCTATGGCATGTCCTATTTATAGGAATGGCCTATGGATGCTTAAGGACGTTCTAGACACTTTCTAGGGGGTTCTAAGTGCTCAACTAGCCGTTAGGTATCCATTAGTTGCACTAACAACGGCTAGTTAATTAATTCTAAAAAGTGCAGACAGAGACATTCTCGGTCGAGGAATTTTTGACCGAGATCCCAGTCGGTCGAAGTTTTGTCGACTGAGGGACTGTCTGGAGTTAAGTGTATATAACGTTCTGATTCAACTCCCAACTACTTTGTCTGTTGTGTCTAACAGCTACCTGGGTCATTCTCAGTCGAAGAGTTTGTCGACCGAGAGTGTCTCGGTCGAGAAGTTTGTCGACCGAGAATGACCCTGTTTCAACATTTTAAACTAAGTACTAAGTGTGTGTATGAGTGAGCAGATGTGACACTATTTTAGGAGATGACCTATCTAAGTGTTGTGATTGACTAAGGAATATTAACGCTTGATTTACATGATGTCTAAGTACTTGTACATTATATATTTGTACAAGTTTTACAATTGATTACATTCATGAAATTAAAGCAATTTAGCATATAGATCTTCCAAATATTTGTCATCCATTTTATTCCAACAACACTCAAGTAGCATGTTAGATCGACAATAATGAAATTTTTGTCATTATCAAAACAAAGGGATTTAAATGATGTCCATTTAGCCAACAATCTCCCCCTTTTTGAAGATGACAAACATTTCCAAAATATACATCAACTAGTCTTTAAAATGAGTTGAGTTTCATACCTGAGATTTACTTTGTAATTTCTTCTCTTGTTTATGAAATGTGTGCTTATTATTCCCAAAGAAGTATGGAACATAGAATCCAATCCTTTAGGGAATATAGAAACTTTTAATGTAAAGCCAAGAGATTATGAAACTCAAAGTTACCATTTTAAGATTTATATTTATTTCTCCCCCTTTGTCATTTCAAAAAGATATCCGTTAAAAATTAGAAAAACTCCCACTTAATTTGATATCCCTCATAAAAAGATAGCCATCAAATCTTTTGAAAAAGATGTCCATTTGAATGCCAAAAATAACATGATTAAAACCATTTTTAAGAGGCACAAATATCAAAGAAAAAATCTTCTAAGGGAGTGATAAGTAGTTGCCTCCTTATTTTGTTAAATTGGTCTAGTGGAAGCGGTTTTGTGAAAATATCATCCAATTGATCTTCTGTATCAACATGATGAAGGGATACATGATTCTTAGAGACATGATCCCGTAAAAAGTGATGACGGATTTCAATATGTTTAGCTCAGCTGTGTAGAATGGGATTATGTGCTATGTTTATAACACTTGTGTTGTCACAAAAGATAGGTGTAGATGAAAAAGTAAAGCCATAATCAGTTAACACTTGTTGCATATAGAGCACTTGAGCACAGAAGATCCGGATACCATATATTCAGCTTCAGTTGTAGAGAGGGAAACCATATTTTGTTTCTTGCTAAACCAAGATACTAAGGCTCTTCCTAATAAGAAACAACTACCACTAGTGATCTTGCGATCAAGTCGACAACCAGCATAGTCGGCATCAGTATAAGCTTTAAAATCCAAGGATTGTCCTTTAGGATACCATAAACCATAACATGTGGTGCCGGCTAAGTATCGAAAAATCCGTTTGACATCTTGAAAATGAGAATGCATAGGCTGTGATTGAAATCGGGCACAAAGACCAACTGAAAACATTATGTCTGGTCTAGAAGCGGTTAAGTAAAGCAAACTACCAATCATGGCTCTATATAAGGAATCATCAATAGGTTCCCCATCTTCATCCTTATCAATTTTAGTAGAGGTAGCCATTGGAGTGGTAGCATGTTTGCATTGGTCCATCCCAAAACATTTTAAGAGTTCATTTGTGTACTTTTCTTGGCTTATAAAAATCCCGAAAGGCATTTGTTTAATTTGAAAACTAAGAAAGAAAGTTAGTTCACCCATGAGGCTCATTTCAAATTCTTTTTGCATAATATCACTGAATTGTTTGCATAATGATTCATTTGAAGAGCCAAAGATAATGTCATCAACATATATTTGAATGACTAGAAAATTAGATGCATATGTTTTGAAAAATAAAGTAGAATCTGAATTTCCAATAGAAAAGTCATTATCAAATAAATAGTTCTTGAGCCTTTCGTACCAATTTCTAGGTGCTTGTTTCAAACCATAAAGTGCCTTCGTAAGTTTGTATACATAGTCACCTTTGTCTGGTATTTCAAAACCTGGTGGTTGGGCAACATATACTTCTTCTTGAATTATCCCATTGAGAAATGCACTTTTTACATCCATTTGAAAAAGTTTGATGTTTTTGTGTGCAACTATAGCTAGTAACATTCTAATTGCTCCAAGTCTTGCTACTGGTGCATATGTTTCATCAAAGTCTATCCCTTATTGATGATTATATCCTTGTGCTACTAGCCTAGATTTATTTCTTACAGCTTCTCCTGCTTCATTTAATTTATTTCTAAAAACCCATTTAGTTCCAATAATGGTTTTATTTTGTGGTTTAGGAACTAAGTCCCATACGTCATTTTTAGTGAATTGGTTTAATTCTTCTTGCATTGCCATTATCCAATAGTCATCTTTGAGAGCTTCAGTTACCTTTTTAGGTTCAATTATAGAGACAAATGCCATATTTGCAACATCTTTAAAAGAAGAACGAGTTTTGACTTTATCATTTGGATTTCCAATGATTAATTCTTGAGGATGATCCTTAATGAGTCTAGGAACAGGTTGTGTTTCAACTTGATGATCACTAGTAGTGTTTTTGTCATTATCATTAGGTATTGATAAATTTTCTAATTGATGAGTAAGATCAATTACTTCAAGATTTTCAGATTGTGGCTCTTCATGAAAAGAGATGTGAATTGATTCCTCAACTTTTCTAGAAATAGTGTTGTAGACTCTAAATGCTTTGCTAGAGGTAGAATATCCCAAGAAAAAGGATTTATGTGATTTAGAGTGAAACTTGTCTCTGTCTTATTTTGTGTTTAGAATGTAGCATGTTGATCCAAAAGTATGAAAATAGTCAACCCTAGGTTTCTTATTATATATGATTTCATATGGTGTTTTCTTTAAATAGGAATGAACAGTTACTCTATTTAACACATAGCAAGTTGTGTTTACCGCTTCAGCCCAAAATGTTTGAGTTGTATTATGTTCGAGCATCATAGTCCTAGCCATTTCTTGTAGTGATCAATTTTTCCTTTCAACTATACCATTTTGTTGTGGAGTGCGTGGAGCAGAAAAATTGTGAGTGTAGCCTTGAGATGTGCAAAATTCTTCAAATAAATGGTTCTCAAATTCTCCACCATGATCACTCCTAATTGTACATATTTTGTTTTGTAATAGATTTTCAATCTTGGAACAAAATTTAATAAAAACTTGAATAGTGTCATCTTTGTTTGCAAGAAAGTGTACCCATGTATATCTACTATAATCATCAACAATAACAAAACAATATCTTTTACCACCAATAGATTGTGTCTGCATAGGTCCAAATAGATCCATATGAATGAGTTCTAAGGATCTACAGGTGCTAAGTACATTTTTGGATTTAAAAGAGGTTTTTGTTTGTTTACCCAAAGTACATGGTTCACAATTTTCAGCTTGATCAAAAGATAAATTAGGCAAACCACGAACAAGATCATATTTAACTAGCTTTTTGATAACATGTGAACTAGCATGACCCAATTTTCTATGCCATAGTTGTAAAGAATTTTCATTTGCAAGTAAGCATTTTCCAACTACAGATTTCATAGAGTTAGGTCTAAGAATATAAAGATTTCCAATTCTTTTTCCTTCATAAACAACATTTGTAGTATTTTCTATTAGTAACTTGCAACAATTTTTGTTGAATAGAACATCATATCCACTATCACATAATTGACTAACACTTATCAAATTGTGGTGTAAGCCGTCAATAAGTAAAACATTCTTTATTTCTAGATTTGTACCAATATTACCTATTCCAACAATTTTACCTTTACTATTGTCTCCAAAAGTGACTGTTCCACTTTTCTTTTCTTCAAAAGTTTGAAATGCCTCCTTGTTTCCGGTCATGTGTTTGGAACATCCACTGTCGACCACCCAATCCTGCATTAAGATGTAGGTTTTGGTACCCATGTGATGGTCCGTTATGGTTAGGTACATTTAATTACAAACTAAAAATGTTTTAACAAAGAAAACTGATCAGAAGCTCATTCGGTCGACAAAAGTTCGACCAAAAAGTGTCTCGGTCGACCAATTTGTCGATCGAGAAAGTTGTTGTTTTGTAAATTAGAACTGAATAGGATCAGGAGTCTATTCGGTCGACCATTTTTTGATCGATTTTTGCTTCGATCGATCATTTCTCGACCGGAATAGTTTCTATTTCACAAAGAATTCTGCTGTATATTTTGGTATGTCACATGCATTTGCTCGGTCGAAGTTTTCTCGACCGAGAGTGTATCTCAATCGAACTTTTTGTCGATCGAAAATGTTTCTCTTTGACTTAGTAATCTGTTTATATCAGTTCTGAATTTAAAACAATACACGAGGCTATTTGTTTAGTTGAGATAAGACATTTTGATTTTCAAGAGTAAGCATTAGATCATATCTCAACTAAATTACATTCAAGTTTTCTAAGTTTGAGGTTTAGGGACCCAAACTAACTCAAAATCCTTCTTCTTATAAGGACATGAAAAAGAGTAATGTCCAAGACGTAGACAAAAATGACAAGAAATAGAGTCAATTTCATTTCTCTTTCTAGGATTTTGAATTGTAGTTTTAGGTACAAACATGGTCTTAGTCTTGAATGCTTGAGCTCTTTTACCTCTTGGAACATATCCCAAGCCTCTTCTTCCATTGTAGCTAGAGGAATTTTTTAGAATATTATCAAGAATGTCATTTCCCTTTAAACCATTTATTTCTCTTTGTAGCTTAGCAATCTCATCCATCTTCTTATTTAAATCTATTCTTGCTTTATCTAAATCAAATAATAGAGAGTTTCTTTCCTTAACAACATTATCATAATCTAGATGATTACATAGAATAGGTTGAGTCTGGAAATTATTTAGTTTAGAAAGTAAATTAGCTTTTTCTTGGGAAAGAAGATCATGATTCATTTCTAAATTAAGTAGCTTTATATTGCAGTCACCTAAAGATGATTTCAAAGTCAAATTTTCACAAGCAATATTGTTCTTTTCAGCAGAAAGATCATTTAATTTGGCATATAGATCTTCATTTGTTTTGATGGTCTTCTTTAGTTTCTTTTTATAGTCAACATATTTGTCATGAGTTTCTTGTAGACTAGTAATTAAATCTTCTTTAGGCAAGTCAAGAAGGCTTACCTCTTGGGATTCGTCATCATCTTCTTTTGCCATGAGACATTCCACCTTCTTTTCTCCACTTTCACTATCGCTTGACTCATCCCATGCAGCTTTATAAGCTTTTTCTCCCTTCTTTTTGTGTGAGCTTTTCTTTCCTTTATTTACTTTAGGACATTCATTTTTGAGATGTCCTTTCTTTCCACATTCGAAGCACCTAGGAGGGGAAGAAGAAGAACTAGCAATTTTGTTCGATCTAAATCTTCTATATTTCTTACCATTAACAATTAGGGCTTCTTCTCCTTCTTCTTCACTTGTTTCATCATTTTCTTGGGTGATGATCTTTGAAGCTTTTAGAGCCACATCCTTCTTTCTTCCTTGTTGTAGTTCACGCTCTCGTCGTTCCTCTTCCTCCAAGGTTGCCTCATGTGCTTCTAGGCTGCCAATGAGTTGCTCCATCCTTAGTCAGGTGAGGTCATTTGCTTCTTCAATGGCAGTTACTTTGGGCTTGTACTAGGGAGGAAGTGATCTAAGAATCTTTGACACCTGGTCTTCCTCACTAATCACTTTTCCTAAAGCATTCAAACCATTCACAATAGAAGAAAATTTTGCATACATTTCAATAATAGATTTATTTTGATCCATACAGAATTGTTCAAATTTCTGTTTAAGCATTCTGATTTTAGAATTCTTTACTTGAACAGTTCCTTCATATTTTATAGAAAGTCTATGTCATATTTCATAAGCCGTTTCACAATTTGATATTCTATTAAACTCACCAACTGAAATTGAGCAATAAAGTATACTTACAGCTTTTGCATTCATTTGGGCAGACTTTACCGTATTGACATCCCAATTTGCATACTCCGTAAGAGGAAGTTCATAAGGAGTAGATACCATTCTCCATAAGTCCCAACTGATTCCTTGGAAGTAAAATTGCATCCTCCTCTTCCAGTAAGTGTAGTTAGTTCCATCAAAAGCTGGAGGTCTAACCATGAGTGTTCCTTCCAAGTTGAGGTTGTTGATCAACCCGTCACCCATTCTTCAAGACTTTGTTAGTGTTCCTTGAAGCCCTGCTCTGATACCAATTGTAAAACCACTAGAGGGGGTGAATAGGGTTTTATGATTATTTTAAAGTAATTTAACTCAAACAACCACAATTGAAATAATAAGAAGGAGACAAGGTGTTTAGAGTGGTTCCAACCTTAGCAAATACTAAGGCAGTCAATCCACTACCCGGTTGCTTACCCAACCGGGATTTTCAAAGTATTAAATTTTATTACCTCTCAAGGAATTTACATAAAATTACAATACTTTCTACACCCTTTGGACAGCCTTCACCTTGAAGTAGTTGCACCAACCTTGAAGCATCCTTCTTGAAGTAACTTCAAGCTCCCCCTTGAAGTAGCTTCCCATTGCAACAGCCTTCTAGAAGTAGTCCAAAGACCTCCTTCTTCACCAAGAAGATCAAACCCTCTCCAATCCACAACCTCCAACCCTAGGAGTATCAAGGAGAGTACAAGCAATAAGAAAGAACAAGAAAGGAAATGGAAATTACAATTACCACTTTGAAGCACACGACTTGATTTGCCTATATCAAGCGTATAGATCTCCTAACCAATGAATATTGAAGTGTAGGTTTAGTGGATAGGAGATGATAGCCTATAGGACACGAACTTAGAGCAAGGGAAGTGAGTAGCCAATGCTAGTGTTGCTCAATTGCTCAAAACAGACTGCCAATTGCAAGTATGTAAGCTCAAGTATTGCACAAGTGTACTTTGGGTGTCCTATGGCATGTCCTATTTATAGAAATGGCCTATGGATGCTTAAGGAAGTTCTAGACACTTTCTAGGGGGTTCTAAGTGCTCAAATAGCTGTTAGGTATCCATTAGTTGCACTAACAACGACTAGTTAATTAATTTTGAAAAGTGCAGACAGAGACATTCTCGGTCGAGGAATTGTCGACCGAGATCCCAGTCGCTCGAAGTTTTGTTGACCGAGGGACTGTCTGGAGTTAAGTGTATATAACGTTCTGATTCAACTCCTAACTACTTTGTCTGCTGTGTCTAATGGCTACCTGGGTCATTCTCGGTCGAAGAGTTTGTCGACCGAGAGTGTCTCGGTCGAGAAGTTTGTCGACCGAGAGTGTCTCGGTCGAGAAGTTTGTCGACTGAGAATGACCTTGTTTCAACATTTTAAACTAAGTACTAAGTGTGTATCAGTGAGCAGATGTGACACTATTTTAGGGGATGACCTATCTAAGTGTTGTGATTGGCTAAGGAAGATCTAACGCTTGATTTACATGATGTCTAAGTACTTGTACATTATATATTTGTACAAGTTTTACAATTGAATACATTCATGAAATTAAAGCAATTTAGCATATAGATCTTCCAAATATTTGTCATCCATTTTATTCCGACAACACTCAAGTAGCACGTTAGATCGATAAGAATGAAATGTTTGTCATTATCAAAACAAAGGGATTTAAATGATTGCCATTTAGCCAACAAGTATGAGGCTTATCATGGACATCACACATCATGTACATCATCTTAGGGTCTTGGGACATCTCCTGCACCTATATAGCAAGCGTCACGTTTTCAATTGCCTCTTTCTCTAGGGTTAGTTATTTTCGTAGGATTCTAGGGATCAACATTTTTTAGGGAACCACACACTCAATAAATCAACTCATATACTTAGAAGTAGTCTAGCGGGGGACTCGTCATCATGTATTTCATCGTGCACATTTTTCAACATTTCTCATATTCTAGAGTTTAGGTACACTTACATTCTACTGCGGTGGGTCGACTCATATTAAGAGGTCACCCTTTTCATATGTCCCATACTAGAGTTCCTCCTTTGTAAAGAGATTGAGGCCTATGTTGGTCATGAATCATATCTCACATATCGTAAGTCATCATGTACAAGACTAGGCACATGCAAGCATGCAAACCCACTAGCTATGTTTAGCACATCAACCAAGTCACATTTATCATACAAGGTGCTAGGTTTAGCTATAGTTGCATGGTGAAACTCATCTCATATCATCAAACATACTTGACCCTCTAAAAAAAAACATGGTTCATATCCACATCAACACAATTATAATAATAATAATCATCATCATCATCGTCGTTGTCATCATCATCATCAACAACAACAACAACTTAGGTCATCTAGGCTACTTACTAGCCTAACATGTCTCATTGCTCTAGAAAACTTTAGAGACTATAACCATCATCTAAACACTCTCATCTAGACTTGATGTTACATCTCATTCTCTTAGGTTACATGGATACTCACTGCCTTTCTACGTGTGGTAACATTTTCATATGTACATATACTAATACTTGAAATAGGTTTTCTCCAATGTTGAAACATGTGATGAAAACCACCATACCCCATTCAAATAAAACCAAAACCAAAATGAGTTACCATACTCATTAGGCAATCCAATACCATGACACCTAGAGTACTAGCACGAACATGGTGCACACTTGTGTAGCTACCCTAAGCACATGTCATAAACATATGTCTAGGGTTGTAATAAGGTCACCTTTTATCACCCTCCTGAACCTACAACCCATACTACAGGACAGAAGGAGGAGAAAAAAAGATTCTAAGAATTACAAAAGTTTACACCTAGTTCTAGAACATCTAAGTTCTAACCTAGACACTAAGTCCACTTAGTCCATAAAGGACATCTCATTAAGTTTCTAAAGTTGAGATGTAAGGTGAGTTTAGTTTGTGTTTCTTGTGAGAAATGTTTGGTGTAGTTATTGAACCTGTCTCTAATATCAAATGTCATGGAACCGGAATCCCAGTCCCATGAATCAAATGAATACCAAAGATAACATGTGAAAATGTGAAATTCTTAGCATACATGAATAGGTAACAAGAAACAAATGCACCAATCATAATCTCAACATTCAACAATATATATTAAGCAACATTATTTTTTACAAGATTCAATTACATATTGAAGAGTATGATTTTCACATGTTTTCTCATGTATACTAGGGATCTTACAACAATAACACCTAACATAGCTCTCCAAGCCCATCACTTCTATCCATCTCTGAACCTAAAAACAATATATGAGAAACGGGTCAACACACGAGGTGTTGAGCATAGGGTTGAAAGATACATATACATAAGATTTGCATAATTTGAAAAGAGAGTGAAATAGTATACGTGCAAGAATAAACATGTTAATTGTTTAGCAAAATGAGAATCCATATTTTATATCATTTTACTCCATTATACCAACAATATCATGTATTCATAAGGACATTGACCAACTTCCCATTGGAAGGGTCCGTAATGGTGCTCAAGATTAGATAACCGTTTTATATGTGAAGGACCTCAAGGCCATCACCTAGAGAAAACCCTATTTCAACAATTCTATAATGGAGTTCTGTATATATATGTTTTCAAGTTATAAAATGATAAGACGAGACAAGCATCGAGTACAATACTAGAGTACTACATGGCAATATTTGAGCAAGCAAACAAGCATACATATGTATCACATTTACAATAAGAAAGCCATAGTCATATAGTTATTTAAAGTCCATATCTTATTCAAAGATTCATAACTTAACCTTATCCCTTACCATCTAGCCACAAGAACCACCTGATTAAGCACAAGATCACATACATATATTAGATTTTCATCATTGACCCTAATTAGTTTCATTTTAGGATTTTTGGCCAAGTTAGGTTCAACATTGCTTAATTACATTTTTTATGATCTTATACTAATTTAGAGGTCATCTTGGAGGTGTGGTTCAAATTTCATGTCATTTCGGGGTTCCCTTCGTTTTGTATGGACATTACACGATTTATGTCACTTACTTGCATTTTAATGTCAAAAGAATCATAATAGAGAACAAGGCAAAGTTTCATCAAGTCGAAGGGGCCAACCAAATAAGATGATCTAGATCATAAACACTAGAACACAAGAATCACATTATTTATAGATGGATGTCCCCTAGGTTTAGGCATCATATTCCCATCATTGGATATCAACAATCTCTCATACATGCATTTATCAAAATTGTTTACATATAGCCTTAGGGAACAACATAAAGATTAGATGGACATCCATATCAAGGGGATCATAAGTGATATACAACCTATAATTTGAGATGGAATAGCATAACACAAGGAACCATGTCAGGGTTAAGGCATAAGAAAGGAAAACAAGTCATATGTGTCATACTAGGACACTAGTAGTGCACTTAGAGTCACATATGATGTCATAACATAAAATAAGGGGATCATGAACTTTCGTATCTTCAAACACCATAGGTATATTTATTTCAAGGATTTTAGAAGGTTTGAGGTCTTGAAAAACCAAGGTTCCACATTATAAGGATACATCACAACAAAGGGCACATATTCATGCATTAGGGTTCATATAGAACAAACATGGTCAAGAGTACCTTAAGGCTGATCTTAGAGTCATGTTTGTCACAAGGTTAATGTTTTTAGATTATAAGAGACTTTGATGTCATTTTGAAGAATGAAAGCAAGGAGAGACATAGTTCACCATTTCATTTCAATCTCAGAAACTTTTAAGCAATTAGAGTCACTAATGAGAAATATGGATGATTAAGATTCTCATATAGTTCCAAAAGTTCATAAAAGGTACATATATAGTCATTATATAGGTAGAGGTGCACCAAGGGTCCAAACTTTGTCACAATCATGCATTAAATGAACTCAACATGATCAAAGATTGCATATTTAGCAAAATAGTAGAATAGGAACATGATTTAGAGTCTGAAAATATATTAATGTTGTAGATCTTATCGAGAGGATCGATTTGATATATAATTTCATACATTTTGGCCTTAGTACAAGTTATGTATTTTAGAACATTTGCATCAAGAACTATAGAGAAATTGAGATATGGCGTTACGATCATTTTTTGGTGAATCGAAGCCGTTCACAACTGATCCAATGGCCACAGCTGCCCTCCTCATGCACCCACGTGCTATGGGGCCTACTGATCCATGTGGTGGTTGAGGATTGGCCTACATCCTTCACTTCACCTGGTTGCCCTCGGTGTATGGTCGCCTGTAGTTGCTGCCAATCATAATCACACAGTCACCAGCCCGCGCTCACTGCCTAAAATCCTCCTGCTCCATTTCCTAGACTAGCCTAGGTCGACCCCCCCGAAGGTGGCAAGCCACCTGGGTATCACGTTGGACTGACCGGGTGTGTGATCGACCACTCCATGACCCCCCTCGCCCCCTTCATGAGTCTGCGGCAACCGACCTTGATAGGAGCTCACCAAAGCAACTCCAACACTGGTGGAACAATGACGCTGAGACCTGAAAAAGAGCCATTCATGTTCTTATTGGTCTCGGGAAGTCAATGGGTACAAAAAAGTGACCCACATAGGGCTAGGTAAGAAATCTCCAACACAATGAAGGTGGTGGCTTCCATGGAGTCTGGAGAAATGAGAGGAAGAAAAGGGGTCATTCTAGAGCATGAGGGAGAGAAAAAGCAAGGGAGAAATGATTAGAAAGAAGAATGAGGGTGGTTGGGTTACTCAATCGTTCAAGAGGGGTGAGAACAGAGTGGATTGGTTGCTCCTCTGGTACTGTAGCGTCATATCGTACGGACCAAGGAAGAAGACAACCATGGAGTGTCAGATCTCGATCTAACGGTCTGGAAAAGAGGTGCCTTAGGATTTCTCCAACTAGAAGTGGCAGCTTCTAGGCCGTGCACCCACGATTAGGCTCACTAAGGATCATAACCAAATAAGAATAAATCAAAGCATTTGAAAAATAGAGCCAATTTTAGAATATCAAAACTTGGGCTACAGACCTCCGATTGAGGTGATTTTTGCGCCATTGTATTAGTAATTGAGAGCTCTACAACATGATATATAGTAGGAGTACAAAAGATCATAGTGACGAGGTTCCATTCATATTGAAAGATGGTGACATAATAATGAATGGTACTTAGTTCAAAAGTGCAAAATAAGGTCACACATTATGAAATCAATCATTGTAGTGGCCAAAGCGTAATATCACAAATCTTGAATTATGAAATTAACTTCAAGTTGAGTAATAGACCACTTTAGGAGAGAGAAATAGGACAAGATAGGAGAGAGAAAAGTCTGACTATCATAGTACATTTTTCTCAATCCCCTTTTAGTATCTTGTTATATCTTGTTGTTATTGATTTTACATATATATTTCTTATGTGAAATATATGTGCCATCCTATGAATGGATGCCCAAACCCTACTACCAATGACTATGTAGTAAGTGGGGGTGGGATGAGGGAATCAAATGGTTTTGTGGAAAATCCATTCGGGAAACTTTGGAAAAGAACAAAAGTCGATAAGTTATGTAGTCATAGGTGTAACCATGTACCTTTATCAGAGGTGACTTAATGTTCAACTAAACAAGTATAGTTGTAATCAACCAATCAATCACCATTAAATTATTTCATAACATGCAAGTATTACTATTTTGTTCACAAACTGTCATTATGACTGACTTGGGTTCTAAGTTAAGGTTTTGGGGTCAAATTAGGATTTTCTCTTTCCAAACCCTAATTAACACATTAAATGGTTTTTAACTCAGAAAACCTTAATTTGGTATCATATTAGTTCTTAAATCTCAAATTAGATCCCAGATGTCCTTTTTATCCAAAATCATTAGACTTTATCCTCTAAAAACATTTAAACAAGTTATGATCATTAAAACCAAGAAATTAGGGTTTACATGCATCAAATACATTAAAGGTTGCATCTTTATGCACTTTTGGAATTCGGTATAGAAATACATGATGAAACTAATTTTTTTGAATTCCTTGTATTTTTTTAATCAAAATACACTACTTATTTTCCAAATTTGGATTATCCTACATTTTTTGTGATTTTTCGAAACTTATTATTTTCTAGCTAATAATGCACTACCACGTTAGTTAATTGCATATATATTAAAGTGACATTTTTTGGATTTAAATTCCAAGAGAAGATACATCTGTCCATAATGTTGTGAAAAGTATATCACATGACTTATGGCACATTGGTCTAATCCCTTCAAGGATTGTTTCCTTCTCACACTCGATGACAAGCTGTCAGCCATCAGGGTCAACCCATGGTTGACTCGGCTACTGGAGGCATGAGAGCCTCATCTAAGGGTGTAGGGACCTTCGTCGGATCCTACAAAGTTAAACCAAACATTGCGTAATAGAAAAGGAGGTTGAAATTAGGGAGAACAGAGTTAAAGTTGCAAAGTACGACAAGGATTGGTAACAAGAATTAACCTTCCAACACAATGAACTGGATTCACCACAAGTTGTCCGGAGGTCTGTCAGTGGTTTCCCAACCATTTCCAAGTGTCGTGGTTGTCTGAACCATCTTCTCAGTGAAGCTTCTTGAGCTTCAAAACTTCAACTAGGAGAATAGGTATTCTGGCCTTCTCCTCACTTCTTGTGGTGTCAGGTGCCTTCGTGAAGGTCATGTGATGTTCTTGTTCATATAAATTGGTCAGAGATGGACAGGAGTCCCAAAGAGGTGGAAGTGGAGAACTATAGTTGGTTCAAACTAGGTCCACGACTATGGGAGAAGTTGGAAAGCAATTGACATATCCTCTGGATGTGTGAGGGGTCGAGGATGTTGTATGTACCATATTTATAGGATAGAGTGGTGATATGAAGGGCAAACCCTCAAAGCCCTAGACTCTACAAAAGCTAGGATTTAAGTACTTTCTCAACTGGGCACAAGATGGGTTTTGCAATGGATTTTCTGCTCAATTTCCCTCTCATGAATTAAATGGATAAAGATCCAAAGATGGAGAAGGAGATGGGAGAGAGATCTGAGTAGGAAAGGGATCATGGTCCTATTCACGTGACTTTCCTTTCTATCACGGGGTAGACGATGACTCAAGTGTCATTAGATCCTAATTCGACGGCCGCACATGATACTAAAAGACTGTGTTTGTTTTTCTATTCCAATTAAAAGACGACATTCAATACATTTCTCTATAAACCCTTCCACTTTCGGAAAATGTAAATAATCCATATATCCCTCTCCTTTAATCCTTTTAATACCAAATTTAAAGGAAATTTTTTGAAGATTAAATATTGGTCTAGGCGAGATTTGGTGGAAGAGTACACAAGTTAATGATAATTTTCTTTGTCTCCAAGTCTTCCTTTTAGTTTATCTATTTAAAGCATCAAACAAATCCTTTTTCTCTCCAAAATTGGTAAGATTTCTTATTTTGGTATGTTTTTCTCATAAGTACAACATGGAACCAATTCTAATTCATTATTTTCTTTCATCCTATTCTTTTCTATAAAAATCCACACCACTCCATATTTAAAGATAGCAATAGTCCATTAACTTAAGTAATCCATTTATTATTAGGTTTCCCTCTTTTCTTTATCCAATATCTATTAATGGATTATTGAAAATAGTAAAACCACAAAATCCATTGTAAAGGAAAAGTATCATTTTAAATCCATACTTTAAAACAAGGCATGCAAAATTTTCTAAGATATCCTTAACAATCTAATATTTGCATTTCAAATATGTAAATACATGTGAAAAACCATGTTATAATGTAATTCCCCTCTTATATGAACTTTGTTCACAAAATTTGAGTAACCAGACAAAAAGTCTAGAATGAGACTTTTCCATATCCGTCTTTAGCTCCCATGTGGCTTCATCCTTACCATGGTGCTTCCAAAGAACCTTCACCATCTTAGTATTTTTATTTCAGATCTCTTACACCCAGGAATCCAAGATCCTCACAGGTGACTCAAGGAATGGCAACCTTCCTTGGAGCTCTATAGGTTTGGTGTTCAACACATGGGAAGGATCTGTAACATCCCTGACCTGGGTTATACTTTAACCCTAGGTGTTTTGATTAATAAAGGTGATTAAATGCTTAATCCCATCTTGTGAAAAGTAATTCGGCCTAAAAAGGAACCTATGTTGCAATTCTAGTCCTTTTTGAACATTGTTGAAATCAATGTTTTGTTTGTTTTGGACTAAAGTGAAAATTACCCAAGTTGAGGGGTTTAAGTGCAAATTGTGCATGATGATATTTTACTCATGTGTTGAAGCATCATGATAATGAAGATGATGCAGAGGTATTGCTTGTGATAGCCTGAATACCAAGAAAGAACTGATAAAGCAATGTTTGTGCATTAAAAACCTAGTTTTGGTGTAAAGTACAATTTACCCAAAACCTAGGGTTCAATATGCAAATTACCACTTCTATAAGGTCCTTAATGTTCCTTGGCATCATGTAGAGAAAAGAAAATGAGAAGGGCATCTCATTTCAATTAATTTTGAGGAGAGAGAATCTTGATATTAAAATAATCAAGATTTAATCATAAGTGAAACCCTAATTCAATTTAGGAAAAAAATGAATGTATTAAGTAAAGGGCCTTCAAACAAAATCTTATTGGTTGATTTTTAATAATTATGAACGTTCTTTTGCCAAGATAAGGAACGAAAATATCTTAAGTAGGTGAAACTCCACTCACCTTATTATAAGAAAAAGAATTTCCACTCAAAAAGATATATTAATATTATAATGGATTAAGGTGCTTATTTTCTTTTCCCTTAATCCATGGATAATGAAAGGGAATTCGGTGGCTTTGAGTTGCCTTTGTATGCAATAAAACCAAGGAGGAAGAGGTGGTACTATTTTTGGGATTAATTGGATTTTAATAAGGCACTTTCTCCCTCATCAATTTCTTTATAAAAGTTCCATTTCCAAGCCCAAACCAAGGCCTGTTTCGGATTTTCTTCTTCCCCTTGCTTGAAAAACCGACCAAGGAGCTAGGGAGGAGCAAGGAGCACGTCCCCAACCTGTTGGTAAGCCCTTGACCTTTGTTCTCCTTGATTCCATGGTGGAAATCGAAAATAAATTATGGATTCCTTCTTATTTCGATCTCCTCTTCAACCCTAGCCAAATTTTTCATCCAAAAGCTTAAGGACGAGCCTAGGGGGAGTTGCAAGAGCTTCATACACCATTGTTTCCGTGGTCTTGGAGCTTTGGAGCTCAATTGGAGGCGGGTTTTATAACTTGAAACCCTAACTTTGTTATTGTATTCAATTCTCCATCAAATAATGATCAATTCTACATTTCCGAAATTAACTTTGGTTGATTGATGCAATTTCCATGGAAACCACAGGAGATTTCATGATTTTGGAGCTTGATGATGATGACATCATCATAAGAACACACCTCCCCAAATATCTTGGGCAAACGGTTTCAAAGTTTGGTTGAACCAAACGGTTTCACCAAACTGTTTGGGAGAAAACAGTTTCAAAACCGTTTGAGATGGTTGACCAAGCGTTGACCGTTTGGGATGCCTGTTCATAATTATGTAGGACAATAACCCTCCAAATTTGAGGGGTTAAATCCAAAGGAATCATAGGTTGAAGACTAATATATTAGGGAAAGCTAATTGAATTAAGTGCTGATTTTCAACCTAAGTTATTTGACCTAGTTGAGAAAACGGTTTCAAAACCGTTTGAGTGAGTTGACCAAGCATTGATCGTTTGGGATTCATGTTCCTAATGATGTTGGTTAATGACCCTCCAAATTTTAGGGATTAACTCCAACGGAATCGTGAGTTGAAGGCTAATCAATTAGGGAAGCCTAATTGGATTAAGTGCTGATTTTCAACCTGATTAACTTGACCTTTTTGGGAAAACGGTTTCAAAACCGTTTGAGTGCGTTGACCAAGGGTTTAACGTTTTATATTACTGTTAATAATTATGTTTGTTAATGACTCACCAAATTTTATGGATTATTTCCAAAGGAATTGTGAGTTGAAGGCTATTCAATTGTGCAAACCCTAATTGAAAACAGTGCTGAAATTCCAATGAGTTAATTTGAGATTTTGGGTTGATTAGACCAAACGGTTTCAAAACCGTTTGGGGATCACCCAAACGGTCTCACGACCGTTTGGGGATCACCCAAGACCGTTTGGAGGTCTGGGGTCAAGTATAGTTGACCAATTGAAGGTCCAAAGGTACCAAATCATATTGCAACTAAGTGCTGATTTGTTGATCAACTCAATAGACCAATCCTTGATGATTTTTCACTAGAATACAAAGGTTGGATGGGACAAACGGTCTAAAGACCGTTTGGGACTCATCCAAACGGTCTCAAGACCGTTTGGGGGTCACCCAAGACCGTTTGGAGGTCTATGGTTTAGTATGGTTAAGCAATTAAGATCCAATGTCACTAAGCTGAAGTGCAATCAATTGCTGATTTGGTGATCAATCCAATGATCCAAACCTTAATTGGTTGACTTGGATATTGATGATATGATGGAAAAACGGTCTCAAGACCATTTGGTGGTCATCCAAACGACCTCAAGACAGTTTGGGGTCAGGTCATGTTCAATTTGAATGATGGTTCAATAGTTTCAATGTAACCAATCTTGCATTAATTAGTGTTGATGAATCATCGATTCCAAACCCTAATTCAATTGAACCAAACCCTAATTGATGACCAATTGAGGGTCAATTGAGGGTCAAATCAGTTGAAGGTTGACCTATTAAACTCAATTGAAGTATGAGGATAGGTCCAATTGATGATTGATTCCATGAATTCAATGATTGAAGGAATCAACATTGGAAACCCAAATTCAATTGGATACTTATGTAATGGAGGTCCAATGTGATTGAATCTCTTGAGAATTAATATGATGAATGTTCTATTGATCCAATGATGATTAGTAATAATAATCAATGAAGGTACAAAGGTTGAAACCCTAATAGTACCTAAGTGATTAAGTGCCAATTAAGGGATGAATCCCTAATTGCTTATAGCATCAATGACTTGGTACACTATGCTAATCATAGTTGTATGTACTTGATTGAAGGGTTGATATGACCTAATCAATTGAGATGATGTTAGCATGAATTCATACATGAATATGATTCATGTGGTGATTAAGGGTATGATCCTTAAGTAGAGAGATCATGAAACCCTAATCATGAACATAAACCCTAATTGAGAGGGCTATTGAGTTCTAACCCTAATTGAGGGAAATTCTAAATGTAACCCTAACCCAGGGTGAGGATGTAACCCTAATCCAGGGTAGTGATGTGTGAAACTCCAATTTAGGGAAATGAGATGTAAAACCCTAATTGGAATGAATAGTGTATCTCTAATTATGAACAATTGAATGAAATCCTTATGGAGATGAATAGTAAACCCAAATTGTGGGTGACTATGGTGGAAACCCTAGTTGAGGGTGATTCCATGAGAAACCCTAGTTGAGAGTGATTCTATGAGAAAACCTAGTTAAGGGTGATTCCATGAAACCCTAGTTGAGGGTGATTCTATGAGAAACCCTAGTTGAGGGTGATTCCATGAGAAACCCTAGTTGAGGGTGATTCCATGTGAAACCCTAGTTGAGGGTGATTCCATGTGAAACCCTAGTTGAGGGTGATTCCATGTGAAACCCTAGTTGATGGTGATTCCATGTGAAGCCCTAATTGAGGGTGATGCCATGAGAAACCCTTGTGGGATGAATAGTAAACCCTAACCCTATTGAGGGAATAGAGGTGTTACTATTGTATTACATGAAGTAATATGTTATGTTGCCTAGTGAGAGGTGACAAGGTGTTTTATGGGCCTTATGAGTTATGAGGATGGTTATTGCCTAGTGAGAGGTAATAAAATGTTTTAAAGGCTACACAGGATTGGCTAACTTCCAATACCTGGAAAGCACAGGATTGACATAGATCAATACCTGGAATAACAACACAGGATTGGCTAACTTCCAATACCTGGAATGCACAACATTGACATAGATCAATACCTGGAATAATAACACAGGATTGGCTAACTTCCAATACCTGGAATGCACAGGATTGACATAGATCAATACCTGGAATAATAACACAGGATTGGCTAACTCCCAATACCTGGAATTCACAGGATTGACATAGATCAATACCTGGAATAATAACACAGGATTGGCAAGCTTCCAATACCTGGAATGCACAGGATTTACATAGATCAATACCTGGAATAATAACACAGGATTGGCTAACTTCCAATAGCTGGAATGCACAGGATTGACATAGATCAATACCTGGAATAATATCACAGGATTGGCTAACTCCCAATACCTGGAATGCACAGGGTTGACATAGATCAATACCTGGAATAATAACACAGGCTTGGCTAACTCCCAATACCTGGAATGCACAGGGTTGACATAGACAATACCTGGAATAATAACACAGGATTGGCTAACTCCCAATACTTGGAATGCACAGGATTGACATAGATCAATACATGGAATAATAACACAGGATTGGTAATAACCCAATACCTGGAATAGTTGCACAGGATTGACATAGATCAATACTTGGAATAGTTACATAGGATTGACATAGATCAATACCTGGAATAGTTGCACATGATTGACATAGATCAATACCTGGAATAGTTGCACAGGATTGACATAGATCAATACCTGGAATAGTTGCACAGGATTGACATAGATCAATACCTGGAATATATGCACAGGATTGACATAGATCAATACGTGGAATAGTTGCATAGGATTGACATAGATCAATACCTAGAATGGTTACACAAGATTGACATAGTTCAATACTTGGAATGGATACACAGGAATAAGATAAGTATAATGCTTGTACTAGTTTCACAGGATTGGTGTAATCCAATGCCTGGAATATTTATATAGGATTGGTATAAACCAATGCCTGATCAAGACATGATGATGTACACTCTCATGTCCAATATAACCAAAATATGTTTAGTAGATTGGCTAAGGCCAATAAGTTGAAACAAGAATGTCTCATGGGTAACATATCAAATAATGAGTGTCACAAGAGAAGTTTGACATGATGGTATAATATGGAGGATAAATGATATACATGTTCATCTTATTCCTTATTAAGAGAAAAGTTGATCTATTGTTCTATCATAGATAGTTACAATGCTTTTAGATGAGAATGCTTTAAACTACATATTCTTTATTCAGTTTTATATATATAATTACAATAACAATGTTTTGGCGGAGAGTTATATCTCCCGCTGGGACAATTTACAATTGTCTCACCCCCGTGGGATCCAACATTTTTAGGTGGATGCAGACAAAGAAGCAGATACTCTTTTGCAGGAAAAGGAAAGTAACAACCTATACAGCAGTGAGATCTCAGGTGGAGATCATGACTGTCAAGTCATATAGTTAGAAGTCCTATGTGTCGTCCCTGTACTCTCAGGTCCTCGGAGTTTTTGGTCAGTGTTTTATGAATTGATCTGAGGTTTTGGCTTGATGCCTCGAGATTCATATGCTGTCTGTATATGATGTTGTAAGACAGCTGATGTTGTAGTCTATGAAAAGAGACGGTACATGTTATGTACATTTGAACCAGAATGTAAATGTTATACAAAGGTTTTTGATGGAAAAGATTTCCTATGTGTGGATCTCTTTGCAAAAAGTTTTAATTTTTAGTGATTTTCAGTAATCCAATGCAAATAATTCGCTTCCGCTTAAGTTAATCTTGTTTTTGCGAGACGGACGCGACAATTTAGTGGTATCAGAGCTCTAGGTTCGTTGAGTCTACAGAGACATAGTACTAAGGTAGTAGAGTCTGTTCTCGTGTCATCCAGTATATCTGATAGTGTCTTCTGCTCATGAGAGAGAAGAAGAATTTAAAGATGACTGGGTCACATGAGGAGGTTGCTGCTGAAAGCAGCAATGTTGCACCAAGAAGGGGTGCATGGGAACTGAAACGACCATCTTGTGAAAATAGGATTAACTAATGCGGAAGCGAATTATTTGCAGCGGATTACCAAAAATCACTGAAAATTTTAATTTTTTTTTGCAAACAGATCCACACATAGGAAATCTTTTTCTTTAAGAACCAAAGTATAACATTTACATTCTGTTTCAAAGTACATGTCTTGCACTATCTCTTCTCGAGATTACAACATCAGCTGTCTCAAGACATAATATATGCACAACATATAACTTCAAGGCATCAAGCCAAAAATCTCAGATCGATTTGTTAAAACACTAACTATAAACTCCGAGGACCTGAGAGTACAGAGATGACACATAGGACTTCTATCTACATGACATGACAGACAGTACACTCAACCTGAGCTGTCACTGATGTCCCTGCTGTTGCTGATGTTCTTCCTCTGCAAGATATTCTCACTTTCCTCCTTGCTTGTCCACCTAAAAACATTGGATCCCACGGGGGTGAGACAATTGTAAATTGTCCCAGTGGGAGATATAACTCTCCGCCAAAACATTATTATTGTAGTTTAAAGATATGGAACTGAGCATAGGATAAGCAGTTTAAAGCATTCTCATCTTAAAGCATTGTAACTATTCATGATAGAATAATAGAACAACTATTCTCTTAATAAGGAATAGGAAAAACATGTATATCATTTATCCTCCATATTATACCATCATGTCAAACTTCTCTTGTGACACTCATTATCTTGATATGTCACCCATGAGACATTCTTGTTTCAACTTATTGGCCTTAGCCAATCTGATAAACATATTTTTGGTTATTTTGGACATGAGAGTGTACATCATCATGTCTTATTCAGGCATTGGTCTATACCAATCCTATATAAATATTCCAGGCATTGGATTACACCAATCATGTGCAACTAGTACAAGCATTAGACTTATATTATTCCTGTGTATCCATTCCAGGTATTGAACTCTGTCAATCCTGTGTAACCATTCCAGATATTGATCTATGTCAATCCTGTGCAACTATTCCAGGTATTGATCTATGTCAATCATGTGCAACTATTTCAGGTATTGGAATTTAGCCAATCTTGTACATTCCAGGTATTGGGAGTTAGCCAATCCTGTGTTATTATTCCAGGTATTGGGATTTAACCAATCCTATGCATTCCAGGTATTGGGAGTTAGCCAATCATGTGTTATCATTCCAGGTATTGGGATTTAACCAATCCTGTGCATTCCAGGTATTGGGAGTTAGCCAATCCTGTATTATCATTCCAGGTATTGGGATTTAACCAATCCTGTGTTATTATTCCAGGTATTGGGATTTAACCAATCATGTGTTATCATTCCAGGTATTGGGAGTTAGCCAATCCTGTGTTATTATTCCAAGTATTGGGATTTAACCAATCCTGTGCATTCTAGGTATTGGGAGTTAGCCAATCCTCTGTTATCATTCCAGGTATTGGGATTTAACCAATCCTGTGTTATTATTCCAGGTATTGGGATTTAACCAATCCTGTGTTATCATTCTGGGTATTGGGAGTTAGCCAATCCTGTGTTATCATTCCAGGTATTGGGAGTTAGCCAATCCTGTGACACTATTCCAGATATTGGAGTTTAACCAATCCTGTGCAGATGTTATTCTAGGTATTAGACTATGCTAATCATGTGCAACTATTCCAGGTATTGAACTATATCAATCCTATAATGCTAAAAGTGAAATTTATCACATATTGATATATCACTTTCCTCATCACTTTCAACTTCCTTAAGTTATCAGCTTATCTTGGATTAGGGTATTTACCATCTTAATCCTTTCATCCATTAACCTATCACCCTTACCATGAAGTGCATAGGTCACACATAATAATGGTCCAACTATCTTTAATAATATAGACTCATCTAAAGTTAAAGCATTACTTGCTATAAGGATATCCACAATCAATCACTTTAGACATTTCCCCCATCAATATATTAGTAACCATTCCATTATTAGGATTAGGGTTTCCCATGCTATCATACTTCATTAGGGTGAGGATTGCATATAACATCACCCTTCATTAGGCTTTCTCATCATATTGCCTAAAATTAGGGTTTACAATTCATCCCAACATGGGTTTCTCATGGCATCACCCTCAATTAGGGTTTACATGGAATCAACCTCAATTAGGGTTCACATGATCTCTTTATTAAGGATCATACCCTATCCATCACATGATCAATACTCAGGTATGAATTCCTTTCCATAATCCTATCAACTTGATTAGGTTACATCAACCCTTCAATCAAGTATATACAACTATGGTTAACATAGTGTACTAAGACATTGTTCTTATAAGCAATTAGGGTTCATCCCTTAATTGGCACTAATCACTTAGGTACTATTAGGGTTTCAACCTTTGTACCTTCATTGATTATCACTACTAATCATCATTGGATCAACGGATGATTCATCATCTCTATTCTCAAGAGATTCAATCACATTGGACCTCCATTACTTAAGGCATCCAATTGAATTAGGGTTTACTATTCATCCTAATTAGTGATTTCACATGTAGACAACCTCTTAATAGGATTATACATGGAATCAGCCTCAATTAGGGTTTACATCATATATTGGATCCATGCATTTGTTATGCATTAATGATTAGTACCATTAAAGGTATCTCCCACCTAATCACATTAGGTTTACAAAAATGTTTGATCAATTGGACCTTCAATAACTTGAGGTATCCAAATAGATTGATCAATGGAACCTTCAACTACACTGGGTATCCATTTGGATTAGTCAATTGAGTCTTTAATATCATTGGGTACTCAATTGAATCAACCCATTGTTCCTTCAAATACATTAGGTACTCAATTGGGTTAACCAATTGATCCTTCAATTTTATTAGGCATCCGATTGGATTAACCAAATTGAACCACAAACGGTTTGAAATCATTTAAGCAAAAAGCTTTGAAACCGCATGAACTTGAAACCACATGAGTCTCAAACGGTTTGAGACCGTTTGGTCGAAACCTCTCAAAACCGCATGGACCAAAGAGTCAATCAAGACTTCAACAACACTCAATTCCAATCTATGGAATCTCAACCAATTGGATAATCAACTCAATCATCAATTGAGTCATGAACTCATCCATTAATTAGAACTTCAATTAGGGTCTGATCTCAATGGAATTAGGGTTTATAAACACCAATTAGAGCTTTGAAGTTGATCATCAATCAAGCTACTAATTATGTTTCAATTGATTGCATTGGATCTTCAACCCTTGAATTCATGGAACCAATCATCAATTGGACCTATGCTCATACTTCAATTGAGTTTAGTAGGTCAAACTTCAACTGATTTGACCCTCAATTGACCCTCACTTGGTCATCAATTAGGGTCTGATTCAATTGGATTTGGGTTTAGAATCGATGATTCAACAACACTCATCAATGCAAGATTGTTTACTTTGAAACTTTTGAACCATCATCCAAATTGGGTATGACCTGACCCCAAACGGTCTTGAGGTCGTTTGGATGACCTCCAAACGTTCTTGAGACCGTTTGCCCATCATATCACTCAAATCCAAGCCATCCAATTAAGGTTTGGATCATGGGATTGATCACCAAATCAGCATTGCATTGTATATCAGCTTGGTACCTTTAGACCTTCAAACACCTAACCATACTCAACCCTAGACCTCCAAACGGTCTTGGTTGACCACCAAACGGTCTTGAGACCGTTTGGATGAGCTCCAAATGGTCTTGAGACCGTTTGGCTCATCCAACCTTTGGATTCTAGTGAAATTTCATCAAGGTTTGGTCTATCGAGTTGATCAACAATCAACACTTAATTGCAATATGATTTGGTACCTTTAGACCTTCAATTGGTCAACGATACTTGACCCCAGACTTCCAAACGGTCTTGGGGTGACCCCCAAACGGTCTTGAAACCGTTTGGGCTAATCAACCCAAAATCTCTAATTAACTCATTGGAATTTCAGCACTGATTTCAATTAGGGTTTGCCCAATTGATTAGCCTTCAACTCATGACTCGTTTGGAATTAATCCATAAAATTTGGTGAGTCATTAACCAACATCATTAGGAACAGTAATCCCAAACGGTCAACGCTTGGTCAACCCTCTCAAATGGTCTTGAGACCGTTTGCCCAAAAAGTTCAATTATATCAGATTGATAATCAGCACTTAATCCAATTAGGTTTCCCTAATTGATTAGCCTTCAACTCACGATTCCTTGGGAGTTAATCCCTAAAATTTGGAGTTTCAAAAACCAACATAATTATGAACAGGAATACCAAACGGTCAATTCTTGGTCAACTCACTCAAACGGTCTTGAAACCGTTTTCCCAAACAGGTCAAGTTAATCAGGTTGAAAATCAGCATTTAATTCAATTCAATTTTCCTAATGGATTGGCCTTCTACCTACGATTCCTTTTGAGTTAACCCCTAAAATTTGGTGGGTCATTAGCCGACATAATTAGAAACAAAATTCCCAAACGTTCAACGCTTGGTAAACCATCTCAAACGGTCTTGAAACCGTTTTCTCCCAAACGGTTTCAAACCGTTTGCCTTTAAACAGTTTGCTGAAACCGCATAGCCAATCAAATTAAAACGATTTGGAATAGCTATCAAAACCATTTGGCTTGGTACTTTTCTTTCAATAAGAATCTAGGATGATGTCATCATCCCCTTCCTTCTAAAAACCAAGAACAGCAACCGTTCTTGATGGAAAGTGCAGCAAGAAACAAGAGTGCATCAAATTGAAGAAATCAATCAACA
>OY856410.1:1001599334-1001751834 GCA_963693085.1 Alisma plantago-aquatica | reverse complement strand
ACAGTTTCAGGACCTGAACCGATCGTCTCACCTTATCAACCGATCATCTCACCTCATCAACCCGATCTTCTGACAAAGTGAAATGCTCAATTCGCCTTCAAGCGTCGATCACCACTCTCATCAGACGACTGGCCGAGATCGCCTGATTCCTAAACCAAACGCTCGGCTGATTCCCTATTGATGAGATGAAATGACACCGAGTGGTTTCGACTGCGCCGCCACCCTAATTAGGGTTGGAAGCCAATCGATTGGCTGCCGAACTCCAGCACCTTCTAGCCGATCGGTTTGTATCTGAACCGGTCGGTTGGCGGCGCACAGACAGCAAAATCCCATCCACCAGCCTCAAAAACCCTTCAACCTAATTGTAAAAGGGCCCCCCTCCTTCTCCTATAAAAGGAGGGGCACTTCCTCCTCCTCAGGGCATCTTGGATTTCTCCTTGTATTAGGATTCTGAAGCTTTTATTCGTGTAATTATCTTCTTATTATGGAATAAAGTAGATTTTATTTGAAGAATTGTTCTTTCATACTCGGTTCTTGTCTCTTCATTCTTCTTTAGTCTTAATCTTCGTTTCTCCGTGCTCTAATTTTGGAGCAAGGAACTAAGAACTAAGCCATTTCATTGTCTCTAGCATAAGGATTAACCTCCTAATTTTGGGCTAGACTATGGCTTCAATACTTTCTTCCTCCATCTCCCCCTTCTCCATGAGTGAGTAGACTTCTATCGAGGCAAGGGGAATAACCCCTTAGCCATGGTTTTAACGACTTCTTCTTAAATGACTAGATGGTAATCGATTTTAATTAACGATTGATCTTCAGATCCCACATTAATCTGGATGGAAATGACCATGGAAATCCGGATTTAGAACAATAAAATCGATTACATAGATGTTTTGATATGACCGTGGATTTTCATCTTTTAGGATGATAAACTAGGAAGCATGAGCACCAAGACCAATGGGCTCATGTGGAGTTTATCTCTTGTGAGTTTTTAAATTCGCAAACCTTCATCGAATCGTCACTTAAGAATTAGTTGTTATCGCCTAGGCTAAGGTGGTGAAAACCCCTACGAGCCTCGATTTCCATCTCTTGATTTAATCACCGCATACTGTTGCTTTCTTTAATTCCTAGTCTTTTCATTCTCATAGTTTTTCTTGTATAACAATAATCTTAAAATTTCCTTGTACATTTTCTTATTCTTGTTAAGTGCATTTTCTTTCTTGCGTTAGTGTAATCAATCAAACCCCCAACTTGACTTTTACTTTCTATTCTAATCAACAAAAAAATACCAAAAACAAATAACAAGTTCTTCAAAATAATTGGGATAAAAGAAACAATCTCTAAAAAGTTGTCTTGTGGGATCGACCCTTCTATACTACCCTTAAAACCGAAAGTAAAAAAATTTTAAACTCTAGGATTAACCATCTTAGTGATTGATATTACAAAGCGACGCAAATCAATTTGGCGCCGTTGCCGGGGACAACAGATTGTTTTCTTGAACCCCAAAAATCTTTTGAAAAACTTTTTTTTATTTTTTTATGCCTTCCGAGCAACATTCCGGAAGTGTACTCCTCTTTCTGCCGAGTTTCCATTCTGGCAGTACATTTTTTCTGTACATGAATTAACTGCTTTAATTATGCATGCGACACCCAAACGTCGATTTTCAACCATTTGATCCGGAAATAGAAAGGACTTTTCATCGTCTAAACTATCAAAATCTAGTAAGAATGAATGAAGAAGAATTCACCCGTAGGATCGACCAAGCTCTCACAGCTCAAAGAGAGCTCATCCAAGCAGAACAAGCAGAAAGAGAAGTCACTTTGCGAGCAGCCTTTAGGGCCGAACAAGAAACCATAGAAGCCGATAGGAGGGAAGCTGAAAGGCAAAAACAATTAAAAGACTTTTCTGTTCCCAAAACGGCCTATGCGCAACATCCGGTTATACCCCCCGATATTATTGCTCCACAATTTGAAATCTAAACACAATGGATCACCGTGATGTAAGCCAACCCCTTCTCAGGCAACAATGGGGAAAGTTTCCAAGATCATCTTCAAAGGTTCATTGACCTTTGCTCTTTGAACAAACTCCTGGGTGTCTCTGAAGATGCCATCCGCCTTAGGTTGTTTAAGTATTCCCTCTCCGGCCAAGCTAGTAGCTGGTACAACACCATGGAGAGCAAAGAACATGTCACAACTTCGGAAGTTCCACAAAGCAAGTTGGGCCATCAAAACTTTGAATTTTGACCTTTCCATGGCTGGAGAGAAACGTTTTCTCCAAATAAATGAGCTTGATGAACTTAGGATGAGTGCCTATGAAAACGCAAGAATCTACAAAGACTGAACCAAAATGTGGCATGATGGTCATATTAAGCGCAAAGATATTAGAGAAGGGGATCAAGTTTTAGTTTTTAATTCAAGATTACAAATTTTTCCTGGAAAACTCAAGTCGAGGTGGTATGGCCCCTACATTGTAAAATGTGCTTACCCACATGGTGCTTTTCTCCTATGGGATAAAGTTCTGGGCGAGTTTAAGGTCAATGGGCACCGTCTTAAAAGATATATCACCACTGAAGATGTTGTCGCTTCAGACTCAACCAAATTTCCACCCTTGCATGATCTGAACCTCACTGACCCTTCAACTCCCCCGGATTCCAATTAATCTGATCTTTGTCGAGCCACAACGTAAAATACGGCACTAGTTTGGAGGCAGCCAAACACTATCTTCCCTTCTCATTTGTTTTTTTGTTTTTGTTCTTCCGTTCTGTTTTTCCTTCTTCTTGCTATCGAGCCGATCGGTTCCAATTACCAGACGCTCGGTTCAAGACTGATTTTGTGACGACTCAATAAGAAAAATGACCATTTGGATATCCAGACGCTCGACTCGTCCACCGACCGTTCCGCAAAACTTCAATGCAACCTCTGTCCTTTACTGTCTTGTGTTTGGCGGCCAAGGCAACCAGCCGATCGTCTAGCTGTCCAACCGATCGGCTCGTAGATCCATTGTTCTATATAACGCAATGGACGCAAGACCACTCTCCCATCTCCTCGCTTACCCTAGCCGCCTCCCTCACTGTTCACTCGATCGCTCGAGCTTTCCACCTCTCCGACCGTAGTTCTGTCTGCCCTTCAGACGACCGCCTTGATTCTCAGCCGGACGTCTAAGGTCCAGCTCTTCGGCCAACCGATTTTCGCTCAGCCGGCCATTTAGGCCTTTTTGCAAGAGTTGTTGTCATGTGTTTCAGCTGCCCGCCTTACTGCGACGCCGCCCATCTTGATCAAGATGGCCGTCAGCCAGATCCGTCGAGTGGTCAGATCGCCTCAGCCGACCATCTGGTGATTCAGCCGCCCGCCTGGCTGTAGCGCCGCCCATCTCGATTGACAGATGACCGACGGGGCCTGCATCGCCACTACTCGAGCTCCTCAACAAGACGGTCATCAGCTAGGTCCGTTGAGTGCTCAGATCCAGACTCAGTCGACCGTTTGGTGTTTCCAGTCGCCCGTCTCAGATAACCGAAATGCCTGTTTCACCTACCAGACGATCAGTTGGTTTTCTCCAGACGATCGTTTACATCCTCAACCGATCGGCTTCTCTCTACAGCAGTGATGTTCATCCGCTTTTGCAAGGGCAAAGGCAAGGCCCCTGCATCCTCTTCCAGGGATCCTCCTCGCCGTTCCAGTTCTCATCCCGGAATCCATTTCCGCACGCCCTCTCCTACTGGTGAGTCTTCTCCCGAGTTAGTCGAGGAGATGCTTCGTGACATCGACGAGGCAGATGAGCTTCTCCGCAAGATGGAGGGCACTCAGAAGGCAGCCAATGATCCAGACTAAACCACCCCCCATTCATCCCGTATAGCACCCATTCTGGGTAGCTACGACCAGTTCACTAGCGCTGACCACCGCCAGTGTTATGAGGATATGTTCGCTATTGGTGTTTCTTTTCCTCGTTGGGCATGCAGCACAACCCTTGATGCTTTGGGCATCCGAGACGTCGTCGACAATATCCTCCGTAGAAACCACATCCTTTTTTCCCTACCATGTCACTTCTGTCTACTGTGATCTTACCCTCAAGTTTTTAAGCACTTTTCGCAGGTTACAATGTTCTTTCAGAAACTCGAGTTGTAAATACCGGATTTTTGGGGAAAATCTAGAATCATCCGCCAAGCAAATCACTTCTTTTATCCTTGACGGAAGGGATGACTATTGGCTAGAACAATGTATAGCACGGTCCCATGACTCCTACCCAGACCATTACGACATAGATAAGTTTTGGGCAGAGATCACCGGGCTTCTTCCCCGTCTTCCTAGTGGGCACAAGGCCTCCTGCATTCACAACCCGGTGGTCTGTTACCTTCACCGTATTTTGGCTTGCACCATTTTCATTCGGGAAGGTACTCAGGGCGCAATTACTCAGGTAGAGCTTTATGCCCTTTGGTGTCTTTTACATGAAGAACCTTTTAACTGGGGCAATGCTATCATTGAGCATTTTGGTACCCAAGCTAGCCGAGCCACTTCCTCTTCTTTTCGCATTGGCCACTATGTTACCCAACTCGTCATCTTTTTGGGATACACCCACATCGCCTTTCCTCCACTTGAGCTCAAAAAATACCTCATCAACACTCACTATTTGAAGAATAGTAGGTTTATCCATTTGGGCACCGAGGGAATTTATTACCTTTTGTTCAAAGACACTCAGGTGGTCCTCCAGCTCCCGTTACATTCGTGGTTTGCAGCAGAAAACTACGTCTACGAGTTGACTGATTTACCAGGCCATATCCAGAGATTCCACATGGAGCATCCAGATCAAGACACCATCCCCGAGCCACAGCCTCACAGGAGGAGCCTCTCTTTAGAGGCACACGACGACGGCACTGGACTGCCACCACCACCTTCCAGACGTCACACCAGGAGGCGACCAGACGATGACTCTGGTCCTTACGACTTCTACGAGATCCAGACTCAGCTGGATGAGATTCAGCAAGAGCAACAGAGACAGGGCCACCAGCTCAATCACATGTACCTGATGCAGCATTCGCAGGAGTCATGGCATGTGGATTGCGGTCACTATGCCCCTATTCGACCATCTTATGATGAGTACGGAGCACAACAAAGTTATCTAGGCCCTGATTCTTCTTATTGGGCAAACTACTACTCCTCCCACCAGCAGCACCCTCCACCACAGTGACTCTTCCCTCCATCTCACTCTTAGAGTTTGCTCGGGTCGAGACAATTTCTACGTCCACGGTGGGGGTGGGTGGTACGTGATCCACCCTTTATCTTCCCTTTTCAACATTTCCTTCTACATTTTTATTTGTTTGCTTTGTTTACTTTCAAACATAAGGCCTTTATCTAGTCGGCTGAATGTTGTACTTTATCTTCAAAATCAATCACATTATCAAATTTATTTCAAAAAACTTTGCAATATCAAGTTCCCTATGATCATGATAGCAATTTTTGGAAACGGTGGCAAGCCTTAGAGTATCAAATAGAATCAAATGAAGATTTTCTTAATTTCAGCATTAGATTAACTTATTTTTTTGTACTCTTATATAATGTAGCTACATGTCTCTTCTATCTTATGCAACGACATTTCAAAAAAAAAATTGTTGCACGGGAAAAATAAATCACACGCCAAACCCTAAGTCCGGGGTGGCATGCCCTTCTTCCATACCCCACAAAGGGGCGTACCATCAAAAGATGCCAAAAAAAGGGCACACAAAAAAATTGTGGTCAATGTAATCACAAGTCCATGAAAAAATTATATCCTAAGTCGAATAGAGGAGGGATTTTTCCGTCACACCTCAAATTCTTTATTCCCGTGCAACAATCAACCCAAGAAAAAAAAATTGTGTGTCGAAGCGCAAGTTAGATCAAGACTGTCTTTACAAAGTATAAGTTTAAAAAAAAATTAGTTATAAAAAATGTTTTCTTGAGAAACATAGTGCTTGCAATTTGTGGTTCTAGGAGATGGGTCGCTTGGCCATGAAAAGGATAGAAGAATTGCTAATTTTGGGAGGATGAACTTGTTATTCCAAAATTTTTGAATCATTTTGATTTTTCAATTGCTTGAGGACAAGCAAAACTTTAAGCCCGCGGTATTTTGATGTGTGCTATTTCAGCACATCTTTTCTGCAAATTATTAAGCTTGTCACATACAAATACCCCATTCATCTCTTGAAAATTGCACAAATTGATATTTTCTCATTTTTTATCACAAATCTGACAATCATGTGTATTTTATTACAGTTTCAGGACCTGAATCGATCATCTCAGATTATCAAACGATCATCTCACCTCATCAACCCGATCGTCTGACAAAGTGAAACGCTCGATTCACCTTCAAGCGTCGTCACCACTCTCATCAGACGAATGGCTGAGATCGCCCGATTCCTAAACCAAACGCTCGGCTGATGCCCTATTGATGAGAAGAAATGACACCGAGTGGTTTCGACTGCACCGCCACCCTAATTAGGGTTGGCAGCCGATCGATTGGCTGCCGAACTCCAGCACCTTCCAGCCGATCGGTTCGTATCTGAACCGGTCGGTTGGCGGCGCACAGACAGCAAAATCCCAGCCGCCAGCCTCAAAAACCCTTCAACCTAATTGTAAAAGGGCCCCCCTCCTTCTCCTATAAAAGGAGGGGCACTTCCTCCTCCTCAGGGCATCTTGGATTTCTCCTTGTATTGGGATTCTGAAGCTTTTATTCTTGTAATCATCTTCTTATTCTGGAATATAGTAGATTTTATTTGAAGCATTGTTCTTTCATACTTGGTTCTTGTCTCTTCATTCTGCTTTAGTCTTAATCTTCTTTTCTCCATGCTCTAATTCTGGAGCAAGGAACTAAGAACTAAGCCATTTCATTGTCTCTAGCATAAGGATTAACCTCCTGATTTTGGACTAGACTATGGCTTCAGTACTTTCTTCCTCTGTCTCCCCCTTCTCCATGAGTGAGTAGACTTCTATCGAGGCAAGGGGAATAACCCCTTAGCCATGGTTTTAACGACTTCTTCTTAAATGACTAGATGGTAATCGATTTTAATTAACGGTTGATCTTCAGATCCCACGTTAATCCGGATGGAAATGACCATGGAAATCCAGATTTAGAACAATAAAATCGATTACATAGATGTTTTGATATGACTGTGGATTTTCTTCTTTTAGGATGATAAACTAGGAAGCATGATCACCAACACCAATGGGCTCATGTGGATTTTATCTCTTGTGAGTTTTTAAATTCGCAAACCTTAATCGAATCGTCGCTTAAGAATTAGTTGTTATCGCCTAGGCTAAGGTGGTGAAAACCCCTACGAGCCTTGATTTCCATCTCTTGATTTAATCACCGCATACTTTGCTTTCTTTAATTCCTAGTCTTTTCATTCTTATAGTTTTTCTTGTGTTAACAATAATCTTAAAATTTCCTTATGCATTTTCTTATTCTTGTTAAGTGCATTTTCTTTCTTGAGTTAGTGTAATCAATCAAACCCCCAACTTGACTTTTACTTTCTGTTACAATCAACAAAAAAATACCAAAAACAAATAACAAGATCTTAAAAATAATTGGGATAAAAGAAACAATCTCTAAAAAGTTGTCATGTGGGATCGACCCTTCTATACTACCCTTAAAATCGGAAGTAAAAAAGGTTTAAACTCTAGGATTAACCATCTTAGTGATTGATATTGCAAAGCGACGCAAATCAACAAGTTAGATGGAGTTATTTCATTCTGATATGTCTTCATCTTGCTTCATATCTATTTTGATTGACCCAGGTGCTACACACCCCTTTATCACTTGTGAAGTGATTCATAACTATATTTTGCATGTTACTTGTAGAATGGATAACTTGATGTTAGAAACTCCATTAGTTGGTTATGTAGTGTTACAAGACGTATGCTCCCCCTATGTTCTTTCTTTTTCGGAACACAGCATTCAATTGGATCTTATACAACTTGAGATACATGGATTTGATGTAATCCTTAGGATGGACACCTTGGAAAAGTATAATGTAGTCTTGGATTGTGGTTCCAAGCAAGCTATGTTCACATATGGTGGTGAGACATGGATCTTTCAGGAAGATAGGAAGATTCTTCCCACATGTCTAGTAACAACAATGATAGATGAGATATTGTTGCGACATGGGTGAGATGCATTCTTAGCACACGTGGTGGATACCAAGGTAGAAAGTCCTAGTATTCCAGAAGTTCCAGTTGTTAGGGAGTTTAAGGATGTGTTTCCTGAGGAATTTCCTAATGTTCCTCCATCTCGAGAGATTGATTTCAAAATCAATCTAGTTCCCGGTACACAACCAATAGCCCAAACACCCTATGGGATGGCACCATCTGAGATGGTAGAATTAAAGCAATAGTTGCAAGAGTTAATTGATAAAGGTTTTATCCGGCCAAGTACATCATCGTGGGGTGCTCCGGTGCTTTTTGTAAAGAAAAAGGATGGATCTATGAGGTTATGTATAGACTATAGACAGTTGAACAAGGTGACAATAAAGAACAAGTATCTTCTACCAAGGATAGATGATTTATTTGACCAGTTTCATGGTGCAACAATATTCCCTAAGATAGACCTGAGGTCAAGATATCATCAGTTACAAATTAAGGCGGATGACATACCCAAATCAGCTTTTAGGACAAGATATGGTCATTATGAGTCTATAGTTATGTCGTTTGGACTAACTAATGCACCAACATCATTCATGTATTTGATGAATAGAGTGTTCCGTCCATTCCTTGATTAGTTTATAGTGGTCTTTATAGATGAAATTCTAATATACAGTCGAGATAGCCAACAACATGAACAACATCTTCGTCAAGCATTGACTTTGTTAAGACAACACAAGCTATATGCTAATTTTAGCAAGAGTGAGTTTTGGTTGTTAGAAGTATCTTTTCTAGGACATATCATATTTGCTAAAGGTATTTGTGTTGATCCTAAAAAGGTGGAGATTATTTTAGAATGGGAATAACATAAGATACCAACATAGATTTGTAGTTTCCTAGGTTTGGCAGGTTACTACAGGAGGTTCATCAAATACTTCAGTTCTATATCATTACCTCTAACTAGGTTAACTAGGAATGATGTTCTTTTTTTCTAGAATGACAAGTGTCAATGCTTTTTCTAGTTGTTGAAGTAAAAGTTGATCAGTGCACTGGTAGTAGTTTTACCTGAGCAAGGGAAAGGATACATTATCTTTTGTGATTCTTCAAAGAATGGTTTAGGATGTGTGTTGGTGCAGGATAAATGAGTGATTTCTTTTGCCTCTCGATAGCTTAATAAACACAAGGAGAATTATCCTACACACAATTTAGAATTGGCTGTAGTGATTCATGCCTTGAAAATCTAGAGACATTACTTGTACAGGGAGAAGTGTCAGATCTTCATAGACCATAAGAAACTGAAGTACATCTTTTCGCAGCAAGAATTAAACATGAGACAAAGTTGTTGGATGGAACTAATCAAAGACTATGATTGCACGATTGATTATCATCCAGGATGCTATATGTGTTAAGAAGAAAGTCCTCATCTTCATTCACAGATAAAGCACAATTGAATTCTTTGGTGTGTCATAAGCGGGACATGCTAGTTTCCTTACAATAGATGAATGTAAAGCTGGAAGTACCTTTGCTAGCTGGATTGCTGGCACAGATGCAAGTAATACCTACACTGAGACAATAGATTAAAGAAGCACAACAGGCTAATACTAAGATACAACAGATCATATCAGAATATGGCGGTGAAAAGATGGATGGCTTTCATGAGCCACAAGATGGAAAATTTTGTTACCATGTTAGAATTGTGGTACCTAATGTTAATGACCTAAGGAAGATAGTTATGGAAGAAGCTCACTCATCTATGTATGCTATGCATCCAGGGAGTATCAAGATGTATCATGATCTAAGAGATATGTATTGGTAGCCTAGTTTGAAGAAAGATGTATCAGAGTTCTTTATGCAATGTCCAATGTGTCAACAAGTTAAGGATGAGCACCAGAAGCCATTAGGAAAATTACAACCATTACCAATACCACAGTGGAAGTGGGATCATGTGACAATGGATTTTGTATTTGGTTTGCCTAGAACAGCCAAAGGTCATGATTTGATTTGGGTGATTGTTGATTAGTTGACAAAGTCGACGCATTTTCTTCCTATTAAGACAACATACACTGCTGAGAAACTTGCACAAGTTTATGTAGATGAGATAGTGCAGTTGCAAGGAGTCCCAACAACAATTGTGTCTGACAGAGGTCCTCCGTTTACAAGTCGCTTTTGGGAACGATTACGTACAACTTAGGGTACGCAGTTAAAGTTTAGTACTGCTTTCCACCCTCAGATAGATGGACAATCTGAAAGGACTATACAGACCTTGGAAGACTTGCTTGGGGTATGTGTTCTTCAGTTTGTAGAAATTGAGGATATACATTTGAGTTTGATAGAGTTTTCCTACAATAACAGTTATCAGAAAAGCATTGATACGGAACATATGAATCATTGTATGGTAGATGTTGTAGATCCCCATTATGGTGGCATGAAATAGGAGAATACCAACTTCTTGGTACTGAGCTGGTGCAACAGACAATAGAAAAGATTAAAGTGATACAACAATAGTTCAGCATAGGACAAACAGAAATCATATGCTGATAATCATTGTAGACCTTTAGAATTCCAAGTCAGAGACAGAGTGCATCTCAAGGTCTGTCCTTGGAAAGGTGTTCTCATATTTGAGAAGAAGGGTAAGTTGGCTCCTAGATTTATGGGACCCTATCTAGTGATAGCACGTGTTGGAAAGGTAGTCTATAAGTTGGAACTACCACCTGAATTGCATAGACTACATCTAGTATTTCATGTATCTATGCTGAGAAAATGTCACCCTAATACAAAACTTGTATTACAACATGTAGAGGTAGAATTGGATGAGGATATATCCTATGTTGAAGGTCCAGTGTTGATTCTTGACAGAAGAATCAAGAAGTTGAAAAAGAAAGACATAGTGCTTGTGAAAGTTCTTTGACATCATTGTGGCATTGAATAAGCCACATGGGAGCTGGAGGAAGAGATGAAGAGGAAGTACCCTTCTCTTTTCTCTTAGATTTTGGGGATGAATTCATTGTTAGGGGTTGATAACTTGTAACACCCCTGATTTGGGTTTTGGGATAACCCTAGAACCTTTATCTAAGTAAGTTGTTTAAAAACCTTCTCTTAATCTTTTAAAAAGTAATTAAGACTTTATGAGACTTTATTTCTCAATTTTGAACTTAACTGCAAATTGTTTGTGCCATATATGATAACTTTGGTAAGGGTTTATGTGTAAAGTATCACCTCTAGAATGTTCCTTCTCTCTCTTAGCATCAACTAGAGGATATAGAAAGAAGGGGGCACCTTGTTTGAGTCTTGGTTGAATGATAACACTCTTTGTGATGAAAGAACCAAAGAAGTGTTGAGTGTTTTGGAACCCTAGATGAGGTTGTGTCGAGCTATTGAGTGTATATGGGAGTGCCTATCAGCTTGGAAGCAATAGAGGAGGTCCCATATCAGTTTGATAACCTTGGAAAGTGTTCATAACAGGATAATCACCTCAAGTAGGTGAAACATATTGCTTTACATGTTCCTTGCAAAAGTTGTATCGGTTTGTACATAATGTGATATTGGGTTGTGATATCTTGTTAAACAAGATACCCAATGGCCAATATCTTATCTATGGATTATCATCAAGAGTTTTGCATGAGATAAATATGGATGCATGAAGCCACCATGCATGGACACGTGTCACCCATGTACATATGGTGATGACACCTTACACATACTCTCTCTCTTGATCCTCAACTATATATACCCCTCTTTTCACCTCCTAGTAAACCTTTCAACCCCTTTTCCATCTCTTGCTTGGTGGACGACCCTAGGATCTCAAGGAGCAAAGGGAAGGTTGAGCAACTTGTCCAAGGTAAAGCCATGATCATCTTCAACCTTGGAAAGACTATGCTTCTTGGATCATGACTCTTTCCTTTCCTTCCTTCTTCACCAAGTTCCTTACTATGATATCTTCTTTCGTATAGAAGTGTTGTGATCAAGTCTTGGACTTTTGATAAGTCATCTTCAACCTCGGGAACATGGATCTTTGGAGCTTGAATCTCTTGTGTTTCTCTTGAGGTAGGTTATATAACTTGAACTCAACTTTATTATTATTCACCTTCTATCATGCAATACTTGGTGATTCCTTTTCCACTTCGACTTTCCTTGTTTGAATGATGGTTATATGAGCTCTAATGGATATATGGGGTTGTTGTTCATGAACTAGAGTAGTAATGGATGAAGAGTTGATGAAACTGATATGCACAAACTATTATTGGTTTGTGGAAACCCTAACCCGATACAAGGGCATAGGCATGGAAACTGATACACATGAACTCCTACCCATTTTGGTTTGTTACATGAGTAGGACTACTATCCTTCCAATTGTCTAACATGTCATCTAAGACTCAGAATAGAGCAGGCTGATATCTAGAAGATAGCCAAGTCGATACACATACTTGCACCACCACATGGATGGCCGACATGACTTGTGATACTCTAAAATGATATGTTGTTGTTAGGCCAATATCTTAGATACCCTAAAGTACACTAAAGCCAATATACCTTCTCAAGAACCTCTAAACTAATACCATTTGACATGCCTTGGACGATACAAGTAATGGTACCTTGGCTGACACAAGTAGATGTGTCTAGACCGACACAGAGATTAGAGTGAAGGCCGATACACCTTGTTGAATATAAGGCGATACACCTTGATGAGTGGAGGTCAATACACCTTGAATACAATCAATGGATACATGATGAAGTAATGAGATGGATGCACTTTAATAAGTGTATTGATAAACCCTAAAAAAGGTTAAATCAATGTAATAAGTATGTTCAATTCAATATCCTAGTGAGTATGAGAGAGAAACTTGTACTACTCACATGATAAAAGATAATACTTCATGTTGATAATCAGTTGATGATATTTGATAAAGTATGCTTGAACACTTATGGCAATAATATATCTCTTATGATGTGAATTAGAGTTTGATTTGTAAATATGCACTTGAAAACCCTAAATCATTTACAAGGGAAAACCATAACCCTGATTATGAGAGAGTTGCAATTTGAATCATTCTCTTTATGGCATGGTCATGATATTTACTTGATATTGCATTTGCTATGAAATCCTAACCATGAAGGTGTTATGAAATGATGAGCATATCCAGGTATGAGCTATGATTATTTAGCATAATATAGATTATATAATATCTTGTGAGCCATGTGATATACTTGTACAACAAGTATGATATATATATATATATATATGTCAGTCTGATGACCTAGAAATGATTGTTTCCTGGTAAAAGGTGACACTGTTCAATAATGAACTGAGGGTTTGATACCCAAACATGTGATCATGATAATGATAATGTTGAAGGGATGGGATTCCCAATAAAGTGTTTAGGGGATTGAGATCCCAGGATGAGTGTAACAAGATATGTTCCAATTAATACAAGATTTCTTGAAAGATATGCTACACCTTTCTATGTAGCATTTATCTATAATTCATTCATGTAACTTGATTGATGCTAAAAGATGTTGTAATGTACTTAATCGATCAAGTGAATTAAAAATATAGTTGCCCTAGCAATAGATCCATTCATTGTTAGGATTTGTTGAATGGTGAAACAAGTTTTACTCAGAGTGCAAATTATTGAATATGTTGGGTGCAAGTCATCTTCTTGTATCCTTAACTAACAGGATTGGCTACGGGTCATAACCCTAAATATTAAGATTGACTACGGGTCATACCCTAACTAGAGTGTGGTTGTACTATGACTCAATAAACAATTAGGATTGTTTACGGACCACACCCTGATATAATCAAGATTGATTACGGGCCATACGCTGATAAGAGAACATGTTATGCACTATATCTCTATAGTGAAGAGCCTATATATGTCAGGATAGCTATAATGCAAATTGACTCATATGTCTCTTTTAATAATCTCATACTGGGCGAGATAGGAGAGGTCATGGATTTCGGGTCTTCCATAAGACCTTTATGACACAAATGTTTACTTCGCAGTGGTCAGTTGGAGCATGGAAGGTATATTCCCATCTCCATACAGCATAAGATGGATTGTTTAAAGATGTAATTAGTTGTGTAGCATATTTGTTTAAGGATCAAATTGGGAAACATTGAATGAGGATGTAATTACTTTTACATGTCTTAGTTGATAAATATTATACATGTTCTTCATATTCCTTTTAAAAATGATTAGACAACCTATTGCTCCGTCATAGTTATTGGAACTACTTAAATGATAAAGATTGTTGTACATTGCATATAACAAGTAGTTATACCTATTTAACTCAATAAAGGTTTCTTATTCTCTCTTTCATAAGGTTTAACTATGATAATTATATTGTTGGCAGAGTGTTATATCTCTCGTTGGGACTTGTTGTCTCACCTTGTGGGTTCCAAAACTTTTTAGGTGGATGTGTACAAGGAGGCAGAGATCGTGCAGTAGAAAACGGGAAGCAACAGCAAGAACAATAGTAACAACTTAGGTTGAGTGTGTTGTTACGTGTCTTGTATATATAGAGTCTTATGTGTCATCCTTGTACTCTCAGGTCCTTTGGGAGATAGTGTGTAAAACAATTTTATGATCGATATTTGATTTTGGATAATACGCCTCGATGCATAATGTTGCTTTTGTGTATGTTTTGGTAAAGCAATTGTTATCTCATGTCCTTACAAGGTGATGGAACAATGTATGTATAAAGTGAACCACGATGTATGTATGGTTTGGTTCTCTCTGAAAATAATTTTTTGGTAATGGATATCATGGCAAAAAGGTTTTAATTTTTAGTGAATTTCAATAATTCGTTGGTAATGTTTATTTCCACGTAGTTTTGTGTGATAATGTTGTCAGTTTGATAGAGGTCATCACAACTTAGGTCAACATTCTCCCCCTTTTGGCAATGACAAAACATTCCTCAACATATTGAAAAGGATATGAAATTTAAAACTTAACCTTTGATATAGGATGAGAAAGTTAAACCTTTACCTTTGAATTGTAAGGGGATACATGATTGAACAATCGTGAATTGCTCCCCCTCAATTCATGCTTACCTAAGCCTTCATGGTTAATCTATCCACAAATAACCATAGCACATATACATACTATATGGTCCTCTAACAAGTCACATGATAAACAATTAATTGACAAGTAAAGGATCATATAAACGTTAAAGAAATATGGTTGAGAGCACTTCTCCCCCTTTGTCATCTCAAAAAGGTAGGGAGGTAGAAGAGTTGAAAAACATGTCTTCTCCATAAACACAAGATAAAGCAATCAACCATGTATAGCACACATCAAACAGAGATGGACACAGAGAATAAGAAATCTAATTTCATAATCAAAATATGGGATAACATACCACAAACTCATAAGATATAGTTAACCAAAGAGTTAGGGTGCATAATATTAAGATTAAAACACTAAAAGATGTTCTAACAGAATGAGCTATAAACCAACTATAAAACATCAGATGATTAAAATAGTAAGCCTTAGATACAGTGCCCAAATGTCTTAGTACATAAAATTCTAAAAAGGTAGATATGATCAGCACCTAAAGACTAAAGAACTAAAACATCTAGGCAATATCTATGCTATATATGTCCAAGTCATCATCATCAACACCATCATCATCATCCTCGAGCTCATAGTCCTTGTCACCATCTGAAGGTGCAACAGAGACAACAACATCACCTTCATAACCAGAGGAACCAGCAAAGTCGTCATCATAACCAGCAATAGAGCCATCATTCTCAGGGCCCTCATCGTCATCATCATCATCATCCTCAGCATGTTGGTCAGGCATCTCCTCATCGGCAGGAGGAACGAAACCACAATCGGGCCATCTGGCAGACTGCTCCTCCCAAGACGTGCCAAGATCAAATAACTCATGGACCTATGGAAGGGTGGGAGTAGAGGTCCCAAGACTAGTAAGCAAGGAAGTAAGAGGGCCAGCAGTGAGAGCTAGTGGAGGAAGTACACTAGGGGTAGGGGAAGGTCCACCATCAGCAACACCTTTGGCAGCAGAAGCAGCAGGTGAAGGGGGAGGGTAGAAGTGACTGTGTGCATAAGAAGCATAGTCACCTCCTAGGTATGGCTGGTAGGACGGGTAGGGATGGATGTAGGATAGGTTCATGGTAGACATGATCTAGCACATCATGGTGGATGTGCGAACCTAGGGTTGGAGGTCAAGGGAGCTGGAGCTAGGGATTGGTTGGCTTTTCTCTAGTTGAGAGGGAGAGAAGTTAGTTGAAACCATTTTTAAGTTTGGTCCAGCCTGGCCATTGATCGAGTTCTGAGTTTGGAAAACTTAACCAATCAGGTGAAAAACACTTGACCCCATCCTGGGATCGGTTGAGTTGGCAACTCGACTGACAGTTAGCATGTCCAAAAACTTAAAGCTTTAATTTCTATCCTCTAGGGTGCTAATTAAATTTGTATATTTAGCCTATTATGCATTTTAGACATATTGAGGCACATTTCACTCATCATCGGGTACTATTTTTCTATAAAACATTTGTTTGCAAAAAAAATACCCAAAAACAAGTGAAAAAGGAAAGAAGCAAGAAAAAATATAGCACATATCAAGCAAGAGATGATCCATTCAGGAGAGAAACATATATGCAACATAAAAACTAGCTAGAAGACATGTTAATATCATCAAGAGTAGTTATAAGCAGTTTTAATCTAATAAAAGCATATTGCTCTTTAGCTAGAGGTTTATTGAAAATGTTCGCAAGCTGATTCTCCGTATCCACATGAGTGATATAAATATCCTTCTTGGAAATATGGCCACGAAGAAAGTGATGATGGACCTCTATATGTTTAGCTCCACTATGCAATATAGGACTGTAAGACAAGCTAATTTCACTAGTATTATCACAATAGATAGGGGAAGCATCAAAATAAATGTTAAAGTCTACGAGCATTTACTTCATCCATAGGACTTGGGTACAACAACTCCCAACTGCAATGTATTCAGCCTCAGTAGTTGAAAGAGCCAGAGTGCTTTGTTTTTTAGAGAACCAAGAAATTAGGCATGGTCCTAGGAAGAAGCAAGTTTCACTTGTGCACTTTCTATCAATCAAACAATATGTGTAATCAGCATCACTATAAGAAGTAAAAGTAAAGTCCCTTGACTTTTTATACCATAGTCCAAAATTTGGGATTTTGGTTGGATACCTTAAAATCCTCTTAATTGCTATAAGATGTGATTTCCTATGACTTGATTGAAAGCAAGCAAACAAGCCAACACTAAATATTATATCAGGTCTAGAGGCAGTTAAATAAACTAAACGTCCAATCATACCTCTATAGATCTCCTCATCTACCTTTTCTCCTTCTTCATCTATGTTAAGCTTGGCGGTATTTGACATGGGGGTGTCCATTGTCTTGGTGTTCTCCATCCCAAAGTGCTTGAGTAGTTCATTGGTGTACTTGCCTTGGTTGATGAAGTTCCCATTCTTTGTTTGCTTGAATGAAATCCAGGAAGAATGTAAGATCCCCCATCATGCTCATCTCGAAATCACCCTTCATAAGATCACTAAACCTTACAAAGATCAAGGTTAGTTCTGCCAAAGATAACATCATCAACATAAATCTGAATGATCAAGAAATTGTTAGAAGTGTGTTTTAGAAACAAGGTAGAATCGACTTTACCCATGATATAGTCGTTATCTAACAAAAAGTTCTTTAGTTTATCATACCAAGCTTGAGGTGCTTGTTTGAGACCATAGAGAGCTTTTGGTAACAAATAAACATGGTTAAGAAAAGTACCATGGTCAAAGACTAGAGGTTGAGAAACATATACTTCCTCCTCAATTGTAGCATTCAAAAATGCACTTTTAACATCCATTTGATAAAGCAGAAAATTATCATGACTACCAAAAGAAAGCAACATTCTAATTGACTCAAGTCTAGCTACTTGTGCATATGTTTCATCAAAATATATACCTTCTTGTTGATTGTAGCCTTGAGAAACTAACATTGCTTTGTTTCTTACCACTTTTCCACTTTCATCAAGCTTGTTGATGTAGACCCATTTTGTGTCAATGATCTTTCTATCACTTGGTCTTGGCACAAGAGTCCACACTCAATTCTTCTCAAACTACTCCAACTCTTCTTGCATGGCGAGGATCCACTCATCATCTTGATGAGCTTCTTTGACATCTTTTGGCTCCAACTGGGAGATGAAGGCACTAGCTACTTATTCTTTGTTGTAGGTAGCCCGCGTCTTCACCCTTTCAAAAGGATTGCCTATGATGAGCTCTTTAGGATTATGTTTTGCAAAGCGGGGGGTTGGATCCTTCTATTCTTCTTCATCAATGAACACCTCTTTTTCCTTTTCATTAATGTTGAGATCTCTCAAACGAGGGATAATCCTATCTGCAATGTCATCATTAACATTTTTGGAAATAGAGGGATTAGTCTCAACAAATCTAACACTGATAGATTCTTTTAATTTACACAATTCAATGTTATATACTCTATAAGCCTTTCTAGTAGTCTTATAGCCAAGAAAGAAAGCCTTCCAAGATTTCAGATCAAACTTGTCGAGGGAATCTTTGGTGTTCAAAACAAAACAAGGACAACTAAAAGCATGAAAGAAGTCAATGTAAGGCTTTCTACCACGCCATAGCTCATAGGAGGTTTTCTTCAAAGAAGGATGAGTGAAAACCCAGTTTTGCACAAAACATGAAGTACTAACGGCTTCAGCCTTTGAAGTATCATACTCTAGAAGCATAGTCCTAGCCATTTCCTATAGTGACCTATTTTTTCTCTCTACAACCCCATTTTATTTAGGCATTCAAGGTGAAGAAAAGTTATGTGCATACCTAGATTCCTCACAAAACTATTCTAAGAAATCATTTTCAAACACTCCCCCGTGATCACTGTGGATAGAAATAATCCAGCAAGAAGCTTCCTTTTCAACTCATTTGCAAAAATTCGAGAAAACATCAAGAGTATCACTTTTTGAAACAAGAAAGAAGGTCCAAGCATATCTAGAAAAATCATCGACAATCACAAGAAAATACTTGCTACCATGAAGCAATTGCGTACGCATTAGCCCAAATAGATCAATGTGATGAAGCTCAAGAACTCTTTTGGTGCTAAGGACTCCTTTGGATTTGAAGGAGGACTAGGTTTTCTTTCATTGGTTACAAGTTTGGCATTCCTCATCCTTTTCAAAATCCAATTTGGGAAGTCCCTTGACCAAATCCTTTTTGCTCAACTTCTTCATTTGATGCATATTTACATTGTTATGACCGCATCTGAGTTTAATTGGTAAACTAGGGTTTACCTGGATGATTACATGATTAATTGGATTGATAATTTCTTAAATCTAATTAATGATGATAATTCAATGATGATGTTTTAAACCTAACAAGAACGTTAGGTTTTCTATTGTTTGATAAATTAGGGTTTGAGAAATGTAAACCCTAATCGGCAAAAATTAGGGTTTACTTGGATGATTGTATGATTAATTAAGTTGATCATTCTTTGAACCTTTATTAATGATGGTAGTTAAGTTTTTATGTTTTAAATACAACAAGAAGGTTTAATCATACTTTGACCCACATAATTAGGGTTAACAATTGAAAACCCTAATCGGTCCAAATTAGGGTTTTGATAGTACATATGAATATGGAATTTGGTCAGGATAGCAGTGTGGTAAATGATTTTTCATATTTTCTTCAAAAAAAATTATTTAATTGAATTTTGGATATGATATGTATAACTCAATCATTCATATCGGAGAAAATTTTCAGAATTTTTGAGTGTTCTTTGAATGTGGTTCTCGATCGAACTATACTACGACCAAAATGTTGGCAGAGTGCTTTTTAGAAGCGTAGTGTTTGAAATTTTAACTGGAGATATATAACTAAATCTTAAATAACATTTAAAATTTTCATAATTTTTAGATGCATTTAGACCTTATCAGTAGACAAATTACAGCAACTGACATTTCTGTAGAATTCTGGATAGCAGTTCACTATTCGATTTTTAATTATTTAATGGGAGTTTGAAATGATCAAAAATTTTAATTAAAGATTAGTAACTCAATTATACACAACATGATGAATTATAATAATTTTTTGATAAGTTTTGATCTCTTAAATACACGAATTACAGAAACCTTTTTATGATAGAAAACAATCTGCTGAAATAAGAAAAAGTTTAATGAGGGGTCAAAGTGCAATTGACCCAAGCAGCTCAATTGCTCAATATGGTCAATATAACACACAATAAGCTCTAATAATTCTTAATTCAAATTAGAGAAATGAAATCCTAGAGAGAGAGGGAGAGTTAGGGCTTGAGAGGAGAAATTGATGAAGATGCTGACCTAGGGTTTTGTGGTCTGAGGAATGATGAAATCATGTAAGTTTAGCTTATTTGGATATAGTTTCATGGTGAATCTTCTCTCACATTTCAAAATTCCATCACTCCTCTATTTGGATTCGAAATCATATCAAATCAAATCCTTTTCTCACACTTTCTTCATAATTCCTCATTTCTAGGGTTTCCAAGTTGAAAGGAAGAAGAATCGGGTGAATTGCTAGGGATTTGATATGGATTCGAGATTTTCAGATATGGAATACATTTTTAAGGTTTTTTTACACCTTAGGGTGAGTGGGAACTTCCTTTAAACAGTATATTGCATGAAAATTGGTTAATTCATCCATAATCTTTCATTGCTAGTATGCGACTACAAACCTTGAATTTGTCTATTTGTTCTAAGTTGTTGCAAAATGATATGAAATGGATTCTTCCTCTGTTTAGATGAATCTAAGATGATAAAATCATATTAGAAATGTATACAATACATCCTAATGAGAATTCCCTAAGTATTCACAGAGGCTATAAGAGTAAACTGAAATATAGGGAATTTGTCTATGACTGAAATTTGTTGTATAAGTAAACAGAGAAATTTGCTTATCTAGATCCCCTTGGTTATGAATGATTGTTTATCTAAATTTATAGTCCATATATATTAGATACTATCTTGGATTTTGTTCAAAGTGAATAGTGTTTGTTTGATATCTCAGTAAAGAGGGTGAAACCCTAGATGTGAGGAAAGTTGGATATTTGCGAATAGATGTCGTGTAATCCATTTGAAGGGATTTTCTTGACATGATAGACTTCACTTATTCAATTTTATTATTGATGCATGACATTCCAGTGAATGGCATGGAAACCCAAATTTAGCTCAGTTCCAAGGTTTCATACATATATTGATTTTATATGATTTGTTGATAGTAGTCTTTATTCAGTAAATGTTTATGTCGCATGAAATCTTTATGGGAACCATGTGAATAAGTTGTTGCCTAGTGAGAGGTGACAAGATGTGTGATGGCCTTGTGAGCCATGAGAATACTTGTACAACCAGTAAAATGAATACCTTGGTCTAAGGACCTAGAGGTAATGGTTACATGTTACAGAGGCAACAATGCTATGTGATGATCTAAGGGTTTGAATACCCAGATCCAGTAATCATGATAATTATGTGAAGGGATGAGAATTCCCAGTAATGTGATAAGGGATTGAGATCCCAGGTATCAAGTGTTTTAAAATTTTGAAAAGTAGATGATAGATGTATTACACCTTTCTTTGTAGCATTTATTGTGATTAAATGAAACCCTAAGGGTAGGGTGTTCAATGAATCAAGTATTGTGATATCAATGTTCTCAGTTATTATTAATAATTATTGTCATGATAAGTAATTAACTCTTAATTGAGTTATGAGATGCACAAATCAAGATTTGGGTTGATATGCACGTTCTTTGAGAAATTACAGATAAGTTGCAGGTGCTACTGACGATTACTCATATGTCAAGTAATTAACTATTATCAGTGTAATAAGATGATAAATTGCACGATTCTAGTGTGTATGTGCCAAGTGGACATGTAATTTGTTTATTTAAGAATGTTAGTCTGCCTGTATGTATAGGATGTTTATTACTTAGTATATTATAGTGTTTTGAATATACTGCTCTGCCAAGTTTAGAATGATATACATGTTGTGTTATAAACTTCAAATAAATAAATGTGGCACCATAGAGAGACCAGAGTCAAGTATGAGTAAGAGAAATGCACAATGTAGAAAGAGTTTTCTAAGAATAATAAAATAATAGACTTAAGAACCCTAAACAATGTAGAATCCCTATGAGAGGTCTGCGCCTTAGGGATGAAACGACCTACCCTGGCAGTGCATCCAGTATACGGGGGTCGGAACGTACCAAGAGATGGTACGGGGGACCTAACCATGGCGGTGCGACCGGTATATAGGGGTCTCCTTAAATTTCATAATGTAGTTTCCAACATCAACTAGAGATCCTGGTGGCACTAGAGTACAGAAAAATCCAAGAGGTGGCTTGACTCTCCTCCTCTGTGCTCAGGTTAGAGGAGGAGTCTAGTTTAGGCTAGAGAGCCATTTTCCCTGTTGCAGACCAGGAGAGTAGTCAGACTTAGCATTTTCCAGGTGTGTCTGCTAAGTCTTGTACGGTGTGATCATAGTGCACTACGAGTCTTCATATGTAGAGTACACTGCATATGATCAGGGCATAATAAAATGAATGAGAGGTCAAACAAGTGTGTACAGTTATTCAACTATTCTTTGTATGTTTCTGAATTATCAGTTCTCTTTATGATCAATCAAGCATTTCATATATTGATTCAATCTTATAGATATTTAGAGTATCCTGCCATATTTATGATTGTCAATTATTAGACTCTTTAAAGCTTACTACTGTTATAATTAATATCAATTGGTCAAAAGTATATCTGTAATTATATCAGTGCTTTAGATTTTTTCTTTGAAGTACTCATTCACTGAGCGAGTAGGCTCACCCCTCTACTCACAATTTTTAGGGAAATCACATGGACTTGAAGAAGATATCATTGCATCAGAGTAGATCTGACACAAGAGTTAAGTTTGAGTATAGTTAAGTTTAGTCAGTCCCTGTCACTCTAGGTCCTAGTATAGATGTGAGAGTGTTGTAAGTAATGTTTTGTATCTTTGTTTCCTTAATAAGAGAGAATGCAAATGATTGTCATTTTGTATGTACATGGAAGTGTGAGAAACATAATGAATGTATGGATGTGTATCAGTAATGTTGAGATCATATTAGAGAAATAAAATTTTAATTCTCTTATAAAGTTTGTTTATGTGATTGGATGTGAGAAAATAAAGAGTTTGAAAAAGAAGAAAAAGTTAAGGGTGATCTTTGTATTACGTTAAATCCTCAATTTATGTCCTAACCTCATGATTTATGGTTATTGTGAGATCGAGGTGTAACAACTTGGTATCAGAGCTTACGTTGAGTTGTCAGGGACCATTAAGTTAGTAAGTTAGAGTCATAAGTGTGGTAGATAGGAGATTTTATGATGTTAGCTCTGGGGATTTGAGTTTTTGGATATCCTAGCCCGGTATCTGAGTACTTGGATCAACCAGTATCAAGCTACTCTATCTATTCTTTCATGTATACCCTCTTCAAGTATAAAGTGGAAGGATGGTCTAGAGAGGAACCCTAGAAATATTAGGGTTAGAAACAAGATAAGTAACATGAATTAAGAGCATAGATATAAAATGAGATAGAACTTTCATTTCATAATGTTGTTTTATTGGAGATGAATAGAAAAGCTCTTATATGTTTAAATTCAGATATTCAATATTTTGAAATATATATGGGTCTTTAAGATTTGTTGTACACTATGCAGTTGTAGCATTTATTGATTACATTTTTTGTATCAAGTAGACTAGAAATGATCTTTAAATGAGCTTTCCTAAGTGGATATTCTTTCCACATATTTGAGATTAATAGGAGTTAGTTAATCCTGAGTAGCTCTTGGTTTCAGGACTGCAGGTTTGGCCTAGTCCGGCTGGTAGGATGTGTTACTAGTATCTAATGACTCCTATTGAAAATATAATAAGAGTAGACTCTGGATAAATTAGACCCACATCATAGTGAGAATGTACATATAATAAGATGTTAAAACATATGGGAAAGATTAGAATAGCTAAGAATTAGTTGGAACTGATATCTGAGATCAAACTTTGAGGCCTCATATGAGAAACCCTTAATTGGGAATAAAGGAACATGACATAATGTTTAGATTAAGTTTAATTATTAGTATTATATGAACTCTAAATATGAAATATGTAAAAGATATGAGAAAAGTATGTAAGGGGTCAAGATAGTAAGAATCAATCATGAGAAATGGATTATATAATCAAGTACAATGTTTTTATGTACTCTAAAGCAAAGGGAAAATAGAAGAAAAGAGCTAAGTATACAATAAGTACATAGAAGTGAAGAGTCTTCAGAAGATTTAAAAGTGAAGGGAACTAGATGAGCATGCAAATCATAAAACTAGGATAAGAAACTTAGTTGAAATAAAGAGAAATGTTGGAAATAATGAGCTTGATTAAGGAATGAGGGTTCTGATATAATTGAGAGAATGGAATGTATACATTTATTATAAAGTTTAATACATTCATCCTTACTTCCTTTGGATTCTAAGTCTCAAAATCATCTTCTCTTTCATATCTTCCTTAATGAGAGCAATGTGGGAATGAAGTGATAAGAAAATGAATCATATATGATGCATAACCACTGTGGTAGAGACATCTAGTGAATGTAATAATGACACACAATATGATGATGAAACCCTAGTAGGGTAATTGAGAATGTAATCTATCTGAATGGCCAAGTAAGAGAAAGGAAATTCAATTAATAAGATAAAGAAGACTTTAGTAAAACTTGTGAGATCCAAAGTTTGACTTTCAAATTAAGGGAGCAAAGTCACATCACAATAACGTCATGCTTCTGATAAGGACCAAACCCTAGAATGTTTAGAGTTGTAGTAGTTCAAGGAATTTCACTAGTGATTTGACCTTGAATACTAGCATCTCTATATAACAAGATCATGAAATTAGCACGATGAGAAGTAAACTAGCACTGATAGTAATCCAGGGTTTAAAGATAGCTAATCTGAAAGGTAGTTAAATAATATGGAAATGATTTGGAGTAAAGAGTAAGATATAAATTTGAAATGTAACAAGTGTGTGTTGAACAAAAGGAGAAATACAATATGAGTGAAGTGTGATATGAGATAAATTCTTGTAGTGATAGCAAGAATGATGAATAATCTACTTGTACCTTGTTTGTTTCAATTTTAGGAATGTTTAATCTACATGATTAAAATGAGAAGAATAAGTAGCAAAAAGTAAGTAGTAGTGAATGAGGAGAGATATAACAGAAAACAATGGCTTTTAGTAATATGTGAATTTGTTTTTAGAAGTATAATTTGTTGAAGGTATATTAAGAGATGTAAATTGGTTATACGTATGATTTCAGTGTACACGTACCAACAATATGTTAATTTCAGGTGTATGATAGTTGTAGTCATTCATACCGGTAATCCATCTTAGTATTGTACAATTGTTGTATGGTGATATGGTTCAAATTATGATAAAACAAATGGAGGGTTACCCTGAATAAGGTAGTCTAACCTATTCACTCATATGAATAGAAGGGATGATAACCATATTATTTTGATATGAAACCGTAATGAGGTATAGCTTGTTATACCTAGCTTTAATATAACTAAGTGATGGTAATTAGGTATGAATAGTCCTTGAATGACTAATACAATTATGGAGTACTCTGTTACTATTGTTGAAACCCTAGTATGCTATAACCTGATAGTTACACCTTGAATTATGTGTGGGTTCATACTTGAGAATAGTATGTAATGTGATGGTAATGCTTCACCTTATGCATCCATGATCCAATGGGGATGTTGTGAGTAGTAATGTACAATTATTGTTGAATCTAGTCTTTTAACTCAAGATTGTTTTGCTATTTGAGTAGCACAATAGTAAAATTCAAAAGAACATGGTGAACTCTCTTTCGTGATTTAGAGGTAATACATAACAATAGTACATATTTAGCAGTATGAATTGAGATAGTTGGATCAGATTATCGATGTTGATGTAACACCTCAAGAGTATGAAAATATTTAAATGGTTGTTTCTCTCTCTATCCTACGATTGATTGTGGCATAGAGAATTTGTTTGTTATCATTGAGCAGTCATGATTTGAACATGTTGTGATTAGAAAAGAAATAAAGGACTTAATGTTGAAAGATACATTCAAGTATGAAATACAAGAATATAATGACATCTAATATATCATAAGCTTAAAATAAACCTTGATAGTACTATGCTTGCATATTTATGTTTCGGGGACGAAACATTTTTAGGGGGGAATTGTTATGACCGCATCTGAGCTTAATTGGTAAACTAGGGTTTACCTGGATGATTATATGCTTAATTGGATAGATAATTTCTTAAATATAATTAATGATTAATTAAATTATGATGTTTTAAACCTAATAAGAACGTTAAGTGTTCTATTGATTGAGAAATTAGGGTTTCAGAAATGTAAACCCTTATCGGCAAAAATTAGAGTTTACTTGGATGATTGTATGCTTAATTAAGTTGATCATTGTTTGAACCTTGATTAATGATGATAATTAAGTTTTTATGTTTGAAATACAACAAGAAGATTTAATCATACTTTGATCCACATAATTAGGGTTAACATTTGAAAATCCTAATCAGCCCAAATTAGGGTTTTGATAGTACATGAATATGGAATTTGGTCAGGATAGCAGTGTGGTAAATGATTTTTCATATTTTCTACTGATTTTTATTTAATTAAATTTTGTATATGATATGGATAACTCAATCATGCATATTGGAGAAAAATTTCAGAATTTTTTAGTGTTCTTTGAATGTGGTTCTTGGTCGAACTATACTTCGACCAAAATGCTAACAAACTGCTTTTTAGCAGCGTAGTGTTTTATTTTTAATTATTTATTGCTAACTCCAAATGATATGAAATTTTAAATGAAGATCTGAAACTCAATCATAAATAACATGTAAAATGTTCATAATTTTTGGATGCATTTAGACCTTATCAGTAGACGAATTACATTAACTAACATTTCTATAGAATTCAAGATAGCAGTGCACTATTTGATTTTTATTTATTTAATGGGAGCTTGAAATAATCTCAGATTTTAACTGAAGATTACTAACTCAATTATAAACAAAAATATAAATTATAATAATTTTTTATAAGGTTTTATCTCTTAAATACACGAATTACAGAAACCTTTTTATGATAGAAAAAAATCTGCTGAAATAAGAAAAAGTTTAGTGAGGGGTCAAAGTGCAATTGACCCAAGCAGCTCAATTGCTCTATAAGGTCAAGCTAACACTCAAGAAGATCTCATAATTCATTATTCAAACCAGAGAAATGAAATCCTATAGAGAGAGGGAGAGTTAGGTCTTGAGAGGAGAAATTGATGGAGATGTTGACCTAGGGTTTTGCGGTAGGAGGAATGATGAAATCATGTAAGTTTAGCTTCTTTGGATATAGTTTCATGGTGAATCTTCTCTCACATGTCAAAATTCCATACCTCCCCTATTTTATATTCGAAATCGTATCAAATCAAGTCCTTTTCTCACTCTTTCTTCATAATTCCTCATTTCTAGTGTTTTCGAGTTGAAAGGAAGAAGAATCGAGTGAATTGCTAGGGATTTTATATGGATTCGAGATTTTCAGATATGAGATACATTTTAAAGTGTTTTCACACCTTAGGGTGAGTGGGAACTTCTTTTAAATAGTATATTGCACGAAAATTGGTTAATTCATCCATAATCTTTAATTGCTAGTATGCGACTACAAACCCTGAATTTGTCTATTTGTTCTAAGTTGTTGCAAAATGATATGAAATGGATTCTTCCTCCGTTTCGATGAAGTTCAAATGATAAAATCATATTTGAAATGTATACAATACATCCTAATGAGAATTCCCTAAGTATTCGCAGAGGTTATAAGAGTAAACTGAAATATAGGGAATTTGTCTATGACTAAAATTTGTTGTATAAGTAAACAAAGAAATTTGCTTATCTAGATCCCCTTGGTTATGAATTATTGTTTATCTAAATTCATATTCCATATATGTCAGATACTATCTTGGATTTTGTTCAAAGTTAATAGTGTTTATTTGATATCTCAGTAAAGAGGGTGAAATCCTAGATGCGAGGAAAGTTGGATATTTGTGAATAGATATCGTGAAATCCATTTGAAGGGATTTTCTTGACATGATAGGCTTTATTTATTCAATGTTATTATTGATGCATGATATCCCAGTGAATGGCATGGAAAACCAAATTCAGCTCAGTTCTAAGGTTTCATACATATATTGATTTTATATGATTTGTTGATAGTAGTCTTTATTCAGTGAATTTTTATGTCGCATGAAATCTTTATGGGAACCATGTGAATTAGTTGTTGCCTAGTGAGAGGTGACAAGATGTGCGATGGCCTTGTGATCCATGAGAATACTTGTACAACCAGTGAAATGAATACCTTGGTCTAAGGACCTAGAGGTAATGGTTACCTGTTACAGAGGTAACAATGTTATGTGATGATCTAAGGGTTTGAATACCCAGATCCAGTAATCATGATAATGATGTGAAGGGATGAGAATTCCCAGTACTGTGATAAGGGATTGAGATCCCAGGTATCATGTGTTTTAAAGATTTTAAAAGTACATGATAGATGTATTACACCTTTCTTTGTAGCATTTGTTGTGATTAAATGAAACCCCAACGGTAGGGTGTTCAATGAATCAAATATTTTGATATCAATGTTCTCTGTTATTATTAATAATTCTTGTCATGATAAGTAATTAAATCTTAATTGAGTTATGAGATGCACAACTCAAGATTTGGGTTGATATGCACGTTCTTTGAGAAATTACAAATAAGTTGCAGGTGCTACTGACGATTACTCATATATCAAGTAATTAACTCTTATCAGTGTAATAAGATGATAAAGTGCACAATTCTAGTGTGTATGTGCCAAGTGGACATATAATTTGTTTATTTGAGAATTTTAGTCTGCATGCATGTATAGTATATTGATTACTTAGTATATTACAGTGTTTTGAATATACTGCTCTGTCAAGTTTAGAATGATATACATGTTGTGTTATAAACTTCAAATAAATAGACGTGACACCATAGAGATACCAAAGTCAAGTATGAGTAAGAGAAAGGTACAATGTAGAAAGAATTTTTATAGTAATAATAAAATAATAGACTTAAGAGCTCTAAACACCGTAGAATCCCTATGAGAGGTCTGCACCTTAGGGATGAAATGACCTACGTTGGCGGTGTGTCCAGTATACAGGGGTCGGAACATACCAAGAGATGGTACGGGGGACCTAACCCTAGCGGTGCGACCAGTATACGGGGGTTTCCTTAAATTTCAGAATGTAGTGTCCAACATCAACCAGAGATCCTAGTGGCATTAGAGTACAGAAAAAGCCAAGAGGTGGTTTGACTCTCCGCTTGTGTGCTCAGGTTAGAGGAGTCCAGTTTATGCCAGAGAGCCATTTTCCCTATTGCAGACCAGGAGTGTAGTCAGACTTAGCATTTCTCAGGTGTGTTCACTAAGTCTTGTACGGTGTGATCGTAGTGCAGTACGAGTCTTCATATGTAGAATACACTGTATATGATCAGGGCATAATAAAATGAATGAGAGGTCAAACAAGTGTGTACAGTTATTCAATTATTCTTTGTATATTTCTGAATTATTAGTTCTCTTTATGATCAATCAAACATTTCATATATTGATTCACTCTTATAGATATTTAGAGTATCCTTCCATATTTATGATTGTCAATTATTAATCTCTTTAAAGCTTACTGCTGTTATAATTGATATCAATTGCTCAAAAGTATATCTGTAATTATATCAGTGCTTTAGACTATTTCTCTGAAGTACTCATTCACTGAGCGAGTAGGCTCACCCCTCTACTCACAATTTTTAGGGGAATCACATGGACTTGAAGAAGACATCATTACATCAGAGTAGATCTTCCACAAGAGTTAAGTTTGAGTATAGTTAAGTTCAGTCGGTCCCTATCACTCTAGGTCCTAGTATAGATGTGAGACTGTTGTAAGTAATGTTTTGTATCTTTGTTTCCTTAATAAGAGAGAATGCAAATGAGTGTCATGTCGTATGTACATGGAAGTGTGAGAAACTAATGAATGTATGGATGTGTATCAGTAATGTTGAGATCATATTAGAGAAATAAAAGTTTAATTCTCTTATAAAGTTTGTTTATGTGATTGGATGCGAGAAAACAAAGAGTTTGAAAAAGAAGAAAAACTTAAGGGCGATCTTTGTATTATGTTAAATCCTCAATTTATTCCCTAACATCATGATTTATGGTAATTGTGAGATCGGGGTGTAACATACATGGCCAAGCCTATAGTGCCATAAATAAATATCATTCGAATTGGCAACAAGACATCTATCAACAATAGGCATAATGGAGTCAAGAACAATAATGTAAAGATTACCATTTCTAGTTCCCTTATATATGACATTGTAGGAGAGGGAATCTACAAGCAAGTATTTTAAAGAAGTAAATAGAACAAGATAAGAATTATCACAAAGTTGAATAATATTAATTAAATTGTGATGTAGGCCATCCATAAGAAGTGAATTCTGGATGCATAGTGAATCACCTACATCACCTTCACTTATTACCTTACCCTTGTTGTCGTCCTCAAAAGTCACTGATCCTCCTTTCTTCTTAGTGAACTGGTTGAATGGATGATTTCACCCGTCATGTGTTTTGAACATCCACTATCAACAATGCATTTGCCTTTTACCTACAAGAAAGGAAGATAACCAGTGCCCAATTCAAACTTTGGGATATGGGGTTAGATTGGGGACCCACTTCATTTTTGGGTTGGTCCCCTTTTCCATGTAAGGACAATAAGTAGAATAGTGGTCATAACTCTTACAATGAACACAAACCATAGGGTTCTTCGAGTCGAAAGACTCTCCATGGAATATTGGAGGTCCTTACTTTTCTTACCTTTGCCATGGCCTTTTTCTTTTGAGGCACCCTCATATCCTAAACCACTCGTACCAATATGTTTGGTGGAGTGATTTGAGACTTCATTGAGTGACTTCTTCCCCTTGAGGAAAGTTTGCAAAGTGACTCTCAATTTGTGATTATGATTAGTAAGATTGGCAAAGATAGAAGATAAATGAACAATATCAACATTAGCATGCAGTCGGCCGGCCTCTAAGAAGAGGGATTCAGTCAAGTAAGAATCTATATCCAAGGAAATAGAAGCAACTTCATTTCTAGGAAAACGAGGTCTAGAAGATAGATCATTAATTTTATCCAGCAACCTAGCATTTTTATCTCTAAGAAACATAAGCTCATCAAGATAAATTTTATTTTCATCCTTAGTAGTATCACAAGCAAGCTTAAGATCACTAATTTTAGTTTCAAGCAAAGCAAGCTTATCTACTAGATATTGGTTTTGTTCCTTAAGACTAGTGATGTTCTTAAGGTAGACACCATTCTCAACTTCAACTCCATTGTATTGGAGCTTGAGATCAAGAAACTTATTTTGCAAGGAATTAATGTTATCAAGATGCAACTTTTCATTTTGATCAAGAATCTTAATTTTAGCATATAAATCATCAATGATCTTATCCAACCTCTTCTTATTAGATTTACATTTGGAGCAAGAAGAGCGGGTAGCTTTAAGCATATCAATAAGAGTTTATTTGGATAACTCATGCAAGCTTACCTCACTTACCTCACCAATGTCTTCACTTGTTGAGGCCATGAGTGCAAGATGACATTCTCCTTCATCGAAGATTGAGCTACGAGAGGAGGACTCATCCCAAGCTGCATGAGTTGCATCCTTTCTCCTCTTGTCCTTCTTATCCTTCCTCTTATACTTGCCTTCCTTCTAGTGGCTGCTCTTATGGTGGCTCTTCTTAGCCTTCAGGAATTCATTCTTGTACTGCCCATTTTGTCCACATTCATAGAACCTAGGAGTTGAGGATAAGGAAGACTTTCCCTTGAAGTTTTTTCCCTTGGAGTAGTTTGCTTCATGATCAGTAGGGCCATCATCTTCACTTGAGGAGAGAGGAGAGGACCTACAAGCAAGTTGTTGTTGAAGAATCATAGCCTCCACTTGAGCTTGAAGGCATTGTCTTTTATCTTCTTTGATTCCTTTGCCTCTTTCTTGTCATCTTCTTCTTACTTGTCAAGCCTTGGATCATGATCTTGAAGGTTGCCAATAAGCTCCTCGGTGGGTAAGTATCCAAGATTTCTAACTTCTTCAATTGAAGTCACCTTGGGTTCCCATCTCTTGAGAAGAGACCTAAGTATCTTAGAGTTGATTGCCCCTCTATACAAGAGATGACCCAAGGTTGCAAGTCTATTGAAAATTGTGTTAATACTTGAGTGCATATCAGCCACTCTTTCCTTCTTGCCCATCTTGAAGTTTTCAAGCAGTCCATTGAGTGTGTATATCTTTAATTCCTTGACTTGTTGCGTGCCTTCAAAAGTGATGAACAACTTGTTCCAAATCTCATGTGTTGTGTCCCAAGTTGAGATCCGGTTGAAATCAGAGGGAGTGAGGGTAGGATAGATGATGCTTATCATCTTGGCATTGAGTTGTTCCTTCTTGATTGTAGCTTCATCCCAAGTAGCTACATCACTGGTTTCCTCCTTGTATGGAAGAATCACCACCTTCCACATATTGTAGTTGGTCCCTTAAAGAAAGAACTGCATCCACCATTTCCAATAGAGGAAATTGGTGTCGTCAAAGACCGGAGGCCTCATGGAGAAGCTTCCATCTAGGTTGAGGGACCCAAGTAAGTCACCCATCTTCTCATCTCGTAGGAGATGTGTCGGAGAAGAATGTGGCTTTGATACCATTTGTTGGATCGGAGGGCTCTAGGGGGTGAATAGAGCTTTAAAACTTTCAAAAAAATAGTTAGACCTTCAATCTACTTCAACTAGGCAAAATTGCAAATAGTCAATTTGATGGCAATCTGAACATGCATAAAAAGGATGAGAGACATTGAAGCAACCAATTGGACAAGTTGTTTTGGAGTGGTTCCACTCTCCAAACTAGGGGAGAGTTAGTCCACTACCTAGAGAGGTCAAGCTCTAGGATTTATTGAGCTTGCCTACTCCTTATATTCACTTAAAAGAGTTACAACAACTGACCTTCCTTTTCTAGGACAAGGATACCCAACTTCCCTTTAGGTCCAAGGGAGCCAACAACTTTACAATCAAGGTCTTACCTATCCAAGAGCTAGTCTTTTACCTCATAAAGGTCTTACCCACTCTTGCAATCAATTAGATGCCTTTACCAAGGTCCTACCCTTCATGCAACGAGTCTTCGGCCTTGAGGCTTTACCCACTCAACTCCTTGGATCTTCTACCTTAATCTTCTCCTTCACACAGAGATCCTTGAGCACCTTCTTCTCTAACTGAAGAAGCTTTCTCCTTCTCTTGGAGAATCTTTCACCAGTCAAGAACTTTGAAGAAATGGATGGGAAAGGAGAAGCTTGAGATATTTACATGCATACAATGGGTAGCTCTCTTCATACAAGGCCTATCTTACTCCTAATGATGAATTGAGGTATAATCAAGAGAGAGAAAGGGGCTGAAGTGGACAGAAAGCACTCAACTATGGCAAGGACCTTGAATAGCATGAATGAGCAACCTTGGAATGAACTCCAAGAGGTCCTATTTATAGTTGGAGTGTCCAATAGAATGTGGGAACACTTATGAATGTTATCTAGCCATTTGGAAGGTTGAAACAAATATTTTTTTGAGTTTTGCAACTCTCAAATAGTTTGATTCACTTTTTCTGCATTTTCCATATAGTGCATTTGGTCAAGTTTTAATAAAGATAACTCGACCGATCACGCTATGCCACAAGACCAATTTAAACCATCAGTCAAGTTTGTCCTAGTTGCAACTCGACTGATCCACTTAAATCAATATTGGGCGGAGAGGTCACTAGTCGAGTTCTATGGATGAACAATTCAATCAATTGACATCATTTCAAAATCCATCAAGGATTGGTCAAGATTGAAACTCGACCGATGAAGTACATGTAATGAATTTTTCAAAATGATTTTTAAGTGTTCAAACATTCGAATTAAGTGTCGTTGATTTTTTCATATCTTAGTTACATATCATAACATCAATACAAATGATTACAAAATTAATCTAAGGTCTTTTGGAGTGTTTTCCCAAATTGCACATTTGCATTGCTTTAGATCAAGCTAGGGCTTGAGCGATTTGATCCTTTTCATGTACCTAATGCCTGAAATCAATCTCAAACAAGAATATTAGATACATATGAATGGAATGGTTAAGTCATTATCAAAATATGGACAATGTGTAACACTTAGGTCAACAGTTAGAAGGGGGTTCAGATGAGGAAGGAACTATGGAACTTCATTTTATCCTTGTGGATGCCATAGGAGGAAGAAAAAGTAGAGAAGAGAAGCGTCAACCCAAGAAACAAGACAGAAGAGTTCAGCAGAACCTCAAAGTTGTCTAGGGTTGGACAAAAGAGAGTGATTTGGGTTGAAGGGGGATAGGGTTAGGGTCTAAGGAGGTCTAGGGTTAGAGGATGAATGTTTTGAGTGGGTTTTAGATCGAGTCACTTTAGTTGAGAAGGAGATAACTTGAAAACCTAAACCCTTTATCAGTCGAGCTACAATGTTGTCAATTGAGTTTGCTAGTTGGATAACTCAACCGATAACAAATGTTGTTTAGTCCTCGGCTAGCCACTCAGTTGAGTTGCCCCAGGGCAAACTCAGCTGACAACAAGTGTTGTCTCAAACCCAAAAACTTAATTCTAAAATCCTAGAGACCTATGTAAATTCACCAAAACACCTAGAAAGTTTGTAGGATATATTACGGCACATTTTTATCATCATAGGCTACTATGTTGTGTTCATACAAAGAGAGAAAATCCAGTTTTCAATTAAGTCCAAAAAATCATGATAAGGCACTCAAGTAAAACATTTTCAAGCAATACATAAGTAGATGATATTCAATTAAGATAAAAAAATGCATATAATTAACACTCTAGCTAGGAGACATAAAAGTTCATCAACGACATTGATAAGAAGTTTTGATCTAATAAAGTTAAATTTCTCTCTAGCTAGGGGTTTGCTGAAAATGTCTCCAAGTTGATTTTCCATGTCCACATGAGTGATATATATGACTTTCTTACCTATGAGATCACATAGAAAGTGGCAATGGATTTCTATATGCTTAACATGATTATGCAATATAGGATTATAAGACAAGTTAATTGCACTAGTATTGTAGCAGTAGATAGGAGAAGCATCACAAAAAACATCAAAGACTTGGAATATTTGCTTCATCCACAGGACTTGGACACCACAACTTCTGGCTACAATGTATTCAGCCTTGGTAGTTGATAGAGACATAGCGTTCTATTTCTTAGATAACCAAGAAACTAAACATGGCCATAGGATTAAGCAAGTGCTCCTTGTGCACTTTCTATCAACTGAGCACCAAGAGTAATCCGCACCACTATAGGCTGTAAGAGTAAAGTCACTTGACTTAGTATACCATATTCCTAAATTTGGGGCTTTGGCTAGGTACCTCAAAATCCTCTTAACAACTACAATATGGAATTTTCTAGGGCTTGATTGAAATCTAGCACATAAGACAACACTAAATAGAATATCCATCTAGATGTAGTTAGATATAGTAAGCTACCAATCATACCTCTATGAAGCTTCTCATCTATCTTTTCACCTTCTTTATTCTTGTTAAGTTTGGCTATGTCAGACATAGGAGTATCAGTTGTCTTTGTGTTCTCCATCCCAAAGCACTTCAAGATTTCACTAGTGTACTTGCTTTGGTTGATGAAGTACCCATCTTTTCTTTTCTTAATTTGGAAGCCAAGGAAGAATATGAGCTCCCTCATTGTGCTCATTTCTAACTCACTCTACATGAGAGAACTAAACTCCTTACAAAGATCAAGATTAGTCCTGCCAAAAATGATATTATCAACATAAATTTGAACGATTAAGAACTTGTTAAAAGTGTGTTTTAGAAAGAGGGTAGAGTCAACCTTTCCCATGCATAGCCATTATCCATTAAAAGTTCCTTGATTTCTCATACCAAGCTCTAGGGTCATGTTTATGTCCATAAAGAGTGTTTTGTAATAGATAAACATGATTAGCATGCTTGTCATGTTCAAAGCCAGGAGGTTGAGCCACATACACTTCCTCATTTATCTACAACGTACTTTTAACAATTATTTGATAAATCAAGAAATTTTTATTACTAGAAAATGAAACCATCATTATAATGCATTCAAGTTTGGAAACATGAGCTTAAGTTTCATCAAAATACCTTCCTATTGATGTAACCTTGAGGCACTAACCTTGCCTTATTTCTTACCACCTTGCCACTTTCTTCAAGTTTGTTCATGTAGACCTACTTTGTGCCAATATCTTCCTATCACTTGGTCTTGACATTAGAGTCCACATCTTGTTCATTTCAAATTGCTCAAGCTCTTCTTGCATGGCTAGGATTCACTCATCATCCTCAAGATCTCCTTTAACATTATTTAGCTTAAGTTATGCGATGAAGTCGATGTAGGCTTTTTCTTTGTTGAAAGAAGCCTGCATCTTCACTCTTTCAAAGTGATAGCCTATGGTGAGCTTTTTTATGATCTTTTGCAAAGTAGGGAGTTGGATCCTTCTTTTCATCTTCTTTTGAGCATTCATCTTCAACCACCTCTTTTCCTTTGTTGTTTTTGTCTAGTTCATTTAATATAGGAATCACTTCATCTAGAGCATCATCATAAGAAACATTCTTGGAAATAGAGGGGTTAGTTTCTACAAATTTAATATTGATAGATTATTATATTTTAGACAGTTCAATGTTGAGCACTCTAAAAGATCTACTAGTAGTTCTATAGCTAAGAAAGAGAGCCTTGTAAGATTTAGCATCAAACTTGTCGACAGAATCATTGGTGTTTAAAACAAAGTACAAAAAACAAAAAATATGAAAGAAGTCAATAGAAGGACTTCTACCACACTAGAACTCATAGGGGTTTTTCTTAAGCAAAAGATTTGTGAAAACCCAATTTCACATAAAATAAGCGGTGCTAATGGCTTCGACCTAAAACTTTTTGAGAATGTCATACTCCAAGAGAATTGTCCTAGCAATCTTTTTCATTGACCTATTCTTCCTCTCTACTACCCCATTTTAGTGAGGTGTACAGGGGGAGAAAAGTTTTGCTTGTAACCAGATTCTTCACAAAAACTTTCAAACAAAACATTTACAGATTGAGACGATTCAGTAAAAAGCTTCATTTTCAATCTATTTGTAAAAAGTCAAAAAAACATCAATCCAATTACTCTTTGCAACAAAAAAAGTCCAAGTAAAGCAAGAGAAATCATAAAAAATCACTAGGAAATACTTGCTACCTCAAAGCTTTTGGATTCTCATAGATCCAAATAGATCAATGTGAAAAAGCTCATGAACTCTCTTGGTTCTAAGGACTCCTTTGGATTTTAAGGAGGACTTGGTTTTCTTTCCTTGTATGAAAGGTTGGCATTCCTTGTCCTTCTCAAAATCCAACTTAGGAAGTCCTTTGACCACTTCCTTTTTGCTCAACTTCTTCAATTGGTGAATATTTTCATGACCAAGCCTATGGTGCCACAAAGATATATCATTTGTATCAACAACTAGGCATTTACCAAGAATAGGCTTAAGAGAACTAAGAACAATCGTATAGAGATTTCCAATTCTAATTCCCTTGTGTGTAACATTGTAAGTAAGGGAATCTAGAAGCAAACATTCTAGAGAAGTAAAAAGAACAAGATATCCATTATCAGAAAGTTGACTAACACTAATTATATTGTGATGTAGGCCATCCACAAGAACAATATTTTTTATGCATAGTAAATCACCTACATAACTCTAACCTATTATTTTACCTTTCTTATTGTCCCCAAAAGTGAGTGAGCTTCCTTTCCTTTTTGTTAAAGTGTTGAAGTGGTCCTTATCACCGGCCATATGCTTGGAGCATCCCTTATCAACATTTCATTTTTATTTTTCCTACAAGGAAAGGAGAGGTGGTGCCCAATCTAAACATTAGGATCTAGGGCTAGCTTGGGGACCCATTTCATGTTTGGCTTGGTCCCCTTCTTATTGTAAGGACAAAATATAGAACATTGATCATCACATTTACAATGAGTGCAAACCGTAGGTGCCTTAGAGCCGGATGACTCTCCATGGTATATTGGAGGTCTCTTTCTCTTTTCCTTACCCTTGCTCTTTTCCTTACCTTTTTTCCCTCCCTCATATCGCAAACCACTCTACCCACTTGTTAAGTAGAGTGTTCAAGGATTTCATTTAGGGATTTCTTCCATTTGGTGAACTTTTGTAAGGAATGTCTAAGCATGTGGCTATCATCACTAAGAGTAATAACGGTAGAAGAAAGACTAACAAGATCATCGTGTGCTTGCAATAAGTCAGCCTCTAGATAGAGGGCTTTAATTAGATAAGAATCTTTTTCATAAGTTAAGATAGATACTTATTTACTAGGAAAGATACGTCTAGATTCAAGATCATTAACTCTAGCAAAAAGCCTAGCATTTCTAGTTCTAAACATGAAAAGTTTGGTTTTCATATTTAAGATCATTCAGTTTCTTGAGATGAATACCATTTTCAATTTAAACACCATTATATTGAAGTTCAAGCTCAAGGAATTGCTCTTGCAAGGAATATGCACTATCATTATATGTTTTCTCATTTTGTTCAAGTACTTCTATTCTAGCATACAAGTCATCAATCATTTTTCCTAATCCTTTCTTTTTAGACTTGCATTTAGAATGGGAAGAACATGAAGCATGAATTATATTAAGAACACATTTTGGAAGTTCATGGAGACTTACCTCATTTACTTCAATGACTTCCTCAGTAGTGCTAGACATGAGGTCCATATGACATTATCCTTAATTTGATATAGAAACACTAGAGGAAAACTCCTCCCAAACAGCATGGGTTGCATCTTTGCCTCTTCTTTCTTTCTTTCCCTTCCTTTTGAGTTTACCATTTTTGTTGTAGTTCTCCTTCTTCCTACGTCTTCTCTTGTTGTGGGACTTCTTGTCTTTTGGGCATTGATTTTTATAGTGTCCCTATTGACCACACTCATAACACCTAGGAGTAGAGGAGGAGGGTTTATCCTTGAAATGCTTTCCCTTGGGAGTAGTGGGCTTCAAGATCACATTAATATTATTCTTCATTTTTACATGGAGGATTTTGGAAAATGACTTATTGTTGCACAATGGCTTGAATTTGAGCTTTGAAATATATCCTTCAACTTCTTAGATTAATTCTCTTCTTATTTTTCTTCTTCTTTCTTGCTTTTCAAGTCTCACTTCATAGGCTTGTAGTTTCCTACGAGTTATTCAATAGGAATTTCAACTAGAGACTTTGTTTCTCTAATGGTATCCAACTTTGTTTGCCACCATTTGTGGAGAGATCTAAGGATCTTTGAGTTTATCTTTCCTTTATCCATAGGATTACCCAAGGTGGAAAGGCCATTAACAATAGCATTGATCCTTGAGTAGATTTTAGCAACTCTTTCCTTCTTTCCCATCTTGAAGTTTTCAATAAGACCATTGAGCATATACACCTTGGATTCTTTGAGTTTCTTAGTTCCTTCATAAATGATGCAAAGCTTGTTGCAAATCTCATAGGTTGTATCCTAAGAAGAAATATGGTTGATTTCAATTGAAGTAAGAGCAGAGTAGATGATGCTAATGGCCTTAGCATTGAGTTGAGATTTCTTCAAGGAAGCCTATTCTATGTAGCAACTTCTCCTTTTGGCTCTTTGTAGGGAAATCCAACAACCTTCTACATGTCGTAGCTCATGCCTTGGATGTAGAATTGCATCTCTCTTATAATATAGGAAGTTGGTTTTGTCAAAGATAGGTGGACGCATGGAGAAGCCACTATCTATGTTGAGAAATCCCAGTATATTTTCACCCACCTTCTCTACTCGCTGGAGTACTTAGTTGGAGAAGACCAAGCTCTAATACCAATTGTTGGATCTATGGGCGTTAGAGGGGGTTGAATAGAGCTAAAACAACTTTGAAAAAACACATTAGACCTTAAACATATTTTCTAAAAGATATTGCAATATTGAAACGCAAGGAAGATCAAAAATTGAGTAAACATCAAAGGAAGGCTAAGATGTATAGTGGTTCCAACCTCCAAACTAGAAGATGTACATCGACTTCCTAGAGGGGTCAATCTCTAAAATTTGTATCCTTTTCTCACTGTATGTATTGCACTTATGAATTACAACAATATGACCACCATTTTCAAGAGCGACGCTTGAACTAGCATTTCTTTTCGAATCAAGGAGCCAATGACCATTACAAAGGACTTACCTATCTACCTACCAAGAATCTTCCTCCTTCTTGAAGGTCTTACCCATTTTTGTATAAGATCTTCACCCTTTGACCAACCCTTCTATCTTCAAGGAAGTCACCTTTAAACCACCAAGTTTCTAGAGAGAGATCAGGAAGAATGGAGAGCTTCACACGATGTACACTGAAGCAACTTGTAACACCCGGGCCCACTGCCCAAGGCTCTAGTAGAGTTTCGAGAATGACGATTGTCCTCACAGACCACCACTAGCCTTAACTGCGCGCTTTGTCCTCACTCACGTGCATTCCAGGATCAACTTCCCGACAGGTCACCCATCCCAGTACTACTCCAAGCTGAGCATGCTTAACTATGGAGTTCTTAGTGATGGGCTCCCAGAAAAAGAGGTGCACCTTGGTGATATGGGTAGTCCAATCATTCCTTTTAATATCAACTTATTTGAGGCCTCAAATCATGGGATGTTACACTGCGCTTTGTCCTCACTCATGTGCATGACAGGATCAACTTCCCGACATGTCACCCATCCCAGTACTACTCCAAGCTGAGCATGCTTAACTATAGAGTTCTTAGTGATGTGTTCCCAGAAAAGGAGGTGCACCTTGGTGATATGGGTAGTCCAATCATTCCTTTTGAGATCAACTTATCTGAGGCCTCAAATCCTGGGATGTTACAATCTCCCCCACTTAGACTCTTGACGTCCTCATCAAATCTCAACTATATGGCCTCATAATATGACCCCATTTCAGTGCAGACTCACAATGGCCCATGGACACCCAGCTCCCGATCACGGAATACCAGCGCAAGGGTGGCTACGTCAACCATGGACAGCCCTTTCCTACATGCTTGGACCGCACGGCTCAAGACAGCATGTCACATGCCCATGTGGGCCCCACCTACTGGAGGGGTTATGGTTCTGATACCATTTGTAACACACGGGCCCACTGCCCAAGGCTCTAGTAGAGTTTCAAGAATGACGATTGTCCCCACATACCACCACTAGCCTTAACTGCGTGCTTTGTCCTCACTCACGCGCATGCCAGGATCAACTTCCCGACAGGTCACCCATCACAATACTACTCCAAGCTGAGCACGCTTAACTATGGAGTTCTTAGTGATGGGCTCCCAAAAAAGGAGGTGTACCTTGATGATATGGGTAGTCCAATCATTCATTTTAAGATCAACTTATCCGAGGCCTCAAATCCTGAGATGTTACACAACTCTCTTACAAAGACCCCAACTCACTCATATTGAATGTAGAAAAGTAAACAATCTTGAGGGAGATTGGGGTTGTTGGACGCTAAATCACTCATCTATAGTAAGGGAACATAGAAGCAAACTTGGAATGAAGTCCAAGGGCCCCCTTTTCTATAGTTGAGGTTGCCTACTAGGCAATAGAGTCACTTGATATTGGATTGTAGCTGTCTTGGGAGTTGTAGCAGATCTATTTTTTATTTTTGCAACACTCATAACGGCTAGAAACACCTTTTTTCACTTTATAAAATAGTGCCATCGATCGAGTTGCCTTTTTAGTAACTCGGCCGACAAAGTTCACTCTCTCATAAATGATAGTTGTTGGTTGAGTTTCTAACTGATAAGAAAGTCGATTGGTGGTTGTATTTGGCTGGCCAGTGTAAGATGTCGGTCCAGTTGTCAACAAGACAAACTCAACCGACGTTGGGTCATGTCAAAAGCCAAAAATGGATATCAGTCGAGTTATCTTTGGGCAAACTTGACCGACAAAATTCCCTATTTCAGCTTTTGACAAATACCCAAAAAGTGTTCAAATATTCAATTTAAGTGCTCTAAATTTCCAATAAGCTTGGTTACAAGTAATACATTCAACATTCATGATTTACAATGTTATTATAATAAAGGTCCTATCCATTCTTTAAATGTTTCTCATGTGTTGAATCTGGCTTGATTTTCACCAAACTAGGGTTTATGTGATTCATCCTCTTCATGTACCCAATACCTGAAATTAATCTCAAATGGACATATTAGAGACATGAATAGAATGGTTAAGTCATCATCAAAATATGGACAATGTATAATTGTTAAGTCAGCATTCCCCTCAAATGCAACTCTAGGTTTCTCTTACATGTGATGTAATAGTTTTAGGATAGTCTAGGATATAGGATATCCAACATGGTATACATGAAGAAAGATGAATGCACAACAATCATCAACAACGATGGATCATCCATGGTGGCCGCTCATGATTGAAGAATCCAAGAGGGTTTATTATCTTTTGTTTATGTTTATGGTTGTAGGAAACCTTAGAAGTCCTCAATATTCTATTAGATTGGAAAGATTGTGCTAGGAGTCCATAATCATCACATTATAATTTTATTGCTTGTGCTTGCTTATATATGATATATAATTTTTTTTGGTTAAGCCAGGAGGTAATTCTATTCATCCTACCCTCCTCTTATAGGCACAAATCAGTCAAAAAGGATTTACATCTCCGCTCATAAGGGTGGTCGACCCCCTCACACAGAAAAATGACAAAAAAGACACCGAGCGCGTGTACTATCTATCATCCTGTCAGTATCTATGGTTGCTAAGTATCTATCAAAACACTACCTATGTAAGGTATACCTCCAAGATGGCAAGACCTCTGACTTGCATCAGCAGCAATGGCTCACAAATCACATAAGGCTCAATCTGGTCTGCGCCCCAAATGCCCAACTCTCTTGGAACCGAGTTCAAAAAACTATGATAGGAAACACTAAGGATGTTCATCTCGTCCACGAGCATATTAAGCTCCCCAATCCATGCAGTAAGGCGCCATGGGTAAGTAGTGTTTCCCTAAATACTATCAATGATACATTGCTTGTCAAACTCCATAGAAGAAATGGGGAGATTTTGATCGCCAATTGTCTTGATCGCTAATATGCAACCTTTCAGGAAGGCTTCAAACTCGTTACTACCAATATCCAATATCTAAACGTGATCCTAATATAGCCATGTCAATTTCTAACACAGCCAGCATCCCAAAGCTTGTAATCTCTGTCTGGATGCAAAGCTTTACCAACCGCCAAATTCATCTTCAAGTTACTCATGTCAAAGGGCTTCCATCTAATGAGGGCCATCCACCAGATCTTGATCCTTGGGTCGCAACACCGTTCTCAATCAGCGTGTTATAGAAAGCACGGAGATCAAGCTTTCCGAAGACTCTACGGCTAAGCTTGCCATTGATCTCTTCTATGATGGCGTCTCATAATGGAAGGAGATTCATCTTCTTATTGTCGAACCTGCAAGAACATCATGACTTCCAAACTACCCAGAAGACGAGAGGGTTGAGGCAAGACAATAGCCAACCGTGTAGACTAGAAGTAGAATGTTTCTCTTCCCAGAGGCCAAAAAAGTGTGGGAGATTGGTGGTGTGCTAGGTAGGTTTGTCTGTCAGGAACCTCTCTACCATGTTCCAGAAGAAAATAGTTGTCTCACTTCTTAAAAAGAGGTGTTCCATCGTCTTTGTAGCTGGGTTGGTACAACAGTTTCAAGAAGAAGCCATAGAAATGTGGCATCTACTCACATTATCCTCAGTGTGAATAGCACAGTGGGTCATCTTCCATATCAATGTATCTGATCTAGGTGAGGCGGCCGAATTCCAAAACCAAGGTTTGTGACAGGTGATGGGGTACGATAAATTTGTAGTAGTCTGTTTGGCCAATTCAGTTAAAAGGAACCATCATCGGTGTAGTGTGAGGGTTCACTTTCTTTATCACCCCTATTGGCATATCATTTGTTGTCATAGAGTACAGACTGGCTACAAATAGAGTATGCCTGATGAGGATTTTCCACCCTACAAAGGAAAGAAAGTTCACTTTCCATGCGGCAACTTTACATTTGATTTTCTCAAGAAGCAAGTCATAATGATGAAGTCGAATCCTTCCTTTGATCATCAGACAACCAATTAAGTAAAAGAATCACCAAGTTGGGGAACTTGGAGCTTATCCTCAATATGTTGTAACAACTCCATGTCATAAGAGCCTCCCAAAAACCTGATTTGGCTTTGTTAACTTTCTAAATAGAAATTGCCTCATAAGAATAAAAAATATTCACCAAGTTGTCAATAGATTTGCCAGATGCTCTAGAAAAAAGAATAATGTCGTCCGCATAGAGAAGAACTCTCGGAGCTTCCCCTCTTCCTATGGACTTGAGTTGTCAAGCGTGTGGCAAGCCATGGCTTTCTTGATCTTCTCACAAAGGGTTTCTTCAAAGAGGATAAATAGGAACGGGGTTGAGCGGGTTACCTTTCTTCAAACCTTTGTGAATACTGAAGAAACATGCAATGTATTTGTTGAGAAAAACACTCATCAAAGAATTGGAAAAGAAATTGATGCATAAATTTATAAGCTCATCAATCATGCCGATTTCCAGAGACGCGTCACAAGAAGGACCAATCCACCAGGTTATAAGATTTCAGCATATCATATTTAATGATAACATTGCATCAAGCATTGTCCCCTTTGTAAAGGTCATGCATGAGCTCCTTCGTAAACCTAATGTAATGAACGATGTCTCTTCCTCTTACATATGCTACTTGCTCTTCCAAGATGAGGCACGAGGTGATAGGTGCCATACGATTAGAGATGATCCTGGCAAAAATTCTTAGAGAGACATTCTCGATGGATATAGGATGAAAGTCTCTAGTCAGCTCCTGTGACAGATACACCTTGGGTATTAGAACCATGTGACAACAAAAGAGGCTTCAATGACATGTGTGTCCCTTGAAGAAATGCTCCGACATATGCACAAAATCAGATTGAATAATATCCCAAGCTGCTATGTAAAACTTGAGAGAGAAACATTCAGGCCCAGGCATCACATCAGAGTCCATGAACTTGATAGAGGAAAGAATCTGCTCGATAGATGGGTGGGTGGGTGGGTGGGTGGGTGGGTGGGTGGGTGGGTGGGGAGTGGGGGGGTAGGAGAGTAAAATTGTCATCACCTGTCATGAGGGATATTCTCAAGGAAGGAATCATCATATACGGTGTCTCTAGGACGGGGTTCACTGAAGAAATATATATATAAATCTACCGCAACTTGCACCATTGCCGGCTGTCCATGAACACGGGGACCATCATTAGTGCAAATGGAGGGGCTAGCATGTCTCTTCTTCCTTCCTTGACCATTGCATTATCAAACCTGTGTTTCTGTCGCCGTCATCTAACCAATTGACCCTAGCCTTGGCCCTGAGAACACATCTTCCTTTGTGCAAGGTTGCCAAAGGTATCTCTACTCCAACGTCTAAGGCTCTGCCTGAGGTTCTTAAGCTTTGCGAAGAACCTGAAGGAGGGGTTTCCCCATCAGACCATCTCCCAGCCTTTCTGAATCGTGCACATGCAATCTGAATGTGGCAACCACATATCAAGAAACAGGAAAGGCGTCGATTGTGTATAACTGTCAGCAATGTCATCTCTGAAGGAAAAAGGGCGGGACAGTGATCAGATACTCTGTAACGAGTAAGGTGGATGGCTAAAGTCGAGGGTATGTCAGCTAACCAGGCTAGGTTAACAACCCCCCAGCCCAATCTCTCCCAGGTAGTAGGCGTTCTCTTCTGCTTATCAACCCAGGTAAATTTTCTGCCTTCAAATAGAAATTCATCTTTATTCAGATCGGTGATCAAGTCATTGAAATCTTTAATGCTGTTCAGATCCATATCCACAGGTCCTCTCTTCTCATTTGGAGACCGAATGGTGTTGAAATCACCTGTGATCTCCTATCATTGATTGCATATAACCGAAGAAATATGCACTAGGGATCTCCATAACTCTCTTCTCACATAAGAATTGCATTGCACACAAACCATAGTAAAAAAGGACCGCTTCCCCATGTCATCCTCTGTCTGAATGGTGAGGTGTTGTATATGAGAAAGAAAAATGCATGGTTTAGAAGAGGAGTCCGCATATGCCCATACCTTCCCTCCAAAATCAGAATTATCCGTGACCCAATCCAGGACAGCAACAACCAGAAGTTCTTCAACTCTATTAGCATGAACGAGGGGCTCAAATAGAGCAACGGGAATCGGTCTGTGTTTCCTACACAGTATACCCAACACCTTATGAGTTTTATTGTTTTCGGCACCTCTGACATTCCAAAAAAGGTGATTAAGCCTGGCCATGGAGTAAACAAACACAGACACACCGAACAATCCTTCTTCAGCACTGTGTCCTTCTTCTCTCTCTCTCCCTTCATAGAGGCGAGTATCATCAGCATATGTGTCATCATAGCCATTGTCATCCGAGTTTCCCCAACTTCTATGTTCCCAATTTTCAAAGGATTGCACTGATCATGCTATGGATGTGTCACAATTGCTGTAAGTTCTTCTACGGCTGACGGACCGTCTACCAAATCCGAAGGAGTTGCTCAGCTTCCCTCTAGTCACACTACTTCTGTGCATCTTCTTCTGGACGCTTGGGATGAAGTTACCCAATCTCCTTTGAGCGAGAGGCCTGCTACAACCTTCTTGATCTTATATAAACTGTGCCAGCTCTCAACCTCTACCGTAATCCTCTTCAGGGGTGCAAGTATCATCTCTAAACTTGGTAGGTTCAGGACCAGGAATCTGCGCATCTGGCTAATGGTAACCTGTATCTACTCAAACTACTGCGAAGTATCGTGGTGGAACGCTTCATCAGGGAGGTTCATCTCAAGACCAGGTTCTGTACGCCTGATCTACATGCCTTCTTGTGCACCTACCATAGTTGCAACTTTTACCAGCTTAACAAGGAACCGTTTGTTGAAAAGGGTCACAAAGATATATTGTGGGATGTCTTCATTAAAGATTCCATCAACACCAGTCACCCTGATATGTCATCAAGTCTTCTCTTCCATTTTGAGATATATTGGGCCTTTCTGCAGACCTGAAGGATATCATATATGGAGGCTTCGTCTTGACAAATGACAAGGAGGTACCCATAACCAGGAACATTCTTCAAATGTAGCTCGCCCCATCACATCCAGCTGTTTGATATACAACATTCCATTCTTGTACCTGACATTATTTTCCTCAGTCACCTTCCTAGCTTCATCATCGCATGGGAAGATTAAAACCGCTTTATCCTGAGTAACACGATAGCACTCACTGGCCGATGGTCAACGTTCAGGGAGGAACATCGCCAATTCTTCCCAAGGTAAATGCAACTTCCAAGAAATCTCAACAGCATTGCTAAAAGCCTTAGCGCGATCCATGCGCTACGAAGAAGAGGAAAGCAGCACAGAGAGGCGTTTAGGAACATGCTACGGCACACCCCTCGCCGGCCAGCCCACTGGTGTGGGAAGAAATGGAGGGAAAAGAGAGGGAGATCGGAGATCTAGCGGAGTCTGCAGAGGCACAAAATTGCATTGATGGGCCACATGCCCACTTCGGCAGCACCTATAGCAGATTTTCGGCTTGGAGCACTGACGCTGCCAATGACCCCTTTCAAGGCATCAAAAGTAGGTGTCCTTTGGCACCTAGAAGTCCGTCGCCATCGGTCGAACAACTTGCGGGCGTTGCTGAAGAGAAGGTCTTCTTCCTATCACAGGGGACTGCGATAGGACTCTCGATTGATTCCGAGCTCTGTAGATGCCGAAAGAGGTCTCTTCTCAGAAGGAGAACCAATCCTTTGCGCTCCCTGCAATTCTTCAAGGGAAAGGCTCTGCGTAAGACCGAGCGTGCAAAACCCAGAGTCGTCGACGAGGTTATCTCCACGATTCAGGTTTAGCACAGCCATGCTATCGTCTTCACCTACTACCACCGCCGTGACCAGGGCGTGAATCTTGTGCTCTATGACCACTTTCCTGGCTCGCAATGAGATCACCCGTGGTTGCCCAGACAGATGGATGCTCTTTGAGAAGCGATGAGAGAAACGACTCATGAGAGGATCACAAGCACGCCACACAGCCATATGCAGAGTCTCAGAAGGGAGAAGCTCCACCGACGTCCTACCTTTCCTCGGAGTGTCAGAAGTCAAGGAAGAACAACTCTCTTGTTAGTAGAAGTTGCACACACCACTGGATCTACCTTGCCTGGCTGCCCCAGATATCAATCTGGTGGAGAACTATCGATGCCTATCCAAGAATCAAGGGGATTGGAGATCCCAGGAAAGCTGATAGACAAATCCCCAGGGCGACCGCCTGGCGGCAGCGAACATAGAGGTGAGGGCCTCCTCAGATCGCCTCTAGTCACATCCTCAAATTGCCTCCCTCAAGTAAATCCTTCTGTGATGTGTGGGTCTTTTTTTTAATAATGTCCATAAGGGGTGAGCATTCGGTTAATTCGGTCGGTTACGGTTAATTCGGTTCGGTTAAATGGTTAATTTGTGGTTTGAGATTTTAACCATTAACCTAACCGAATTGTGTCGGTTAATTCGGTTATTGTCCAATCGGTTAACGGTTAATTCGGTCGGTTAATTTAGTTAACCAAATAACACATGTGTAATAATATTATTTGAAATACTCATTGAATTTTGAACAATTGTTATATTATAGTGGTATTTTTGGAAATATAATGTTGTATGGCTCGTGAAAACTTGATTACTATGTATATGGGGAAGTTTTTTGAAATAAAAGTACAACTATATATGTATATATACGTGTGTAGGATATTATTTAAGAATAAATTATAACTATTCGGTTAATTTGGTTAACCATACCAAAAATATCTTTAACCATGAAATTAACCATTTAATCGATTAACCGAATTAAATTAACCAAATTAACCGAATTAACCAAATAGTATAAAAAAATTAACCATTCGAAATTAACCATTCGGTTAATCAGTTATTAACCAAATTCTGCTCACCCCTAGTCCATATGATATATAGGTCACGTTTGGTTTGTTGTATCTGCATTTTATATCTGCATTGTCAAAATCCCGCAAATATAAATTTTATGTTTAGTTTTCCAGATTTGTAAAATACATGATTTAATTTTTTTTGGTCCACCGGCTAGCCACAGCTAGATTTTGGCGTCCAGGAGAATTTTGATGGAAATCAAAATGCGAGATTCTTATTATGTCTGGAAATCACAGGATTAGCTCCATTTCTGTAATCATGTAAATCAAACATAAACTTTCTGGAGATGGATGCGAAAATACAATCCAATACACCAAAATCCAGGAAACCAAACATGCCCATAATGTATACATATGTGGTGATTGTATATGTATATGTCATATACAAAATCCTTGTTAAATTATTGAGCTTAAGATTCTTTCCAACATGTGATACACATCAAGGCCTCGATAGATTTATGTGGGCTCTCCAAAGCAAGGTGAATTATCCATCTTGGTGAGGTGTGAGGTAAACGCATGGGTCTATCAAAGAAGGGTACACAATCTTATCAGTGTCGGTGGTTGGGGTCAACTTAAGTAGGTAATCATAATAGGATTATGTTCCTAAAGGCATGCAAATGGTGTTCCATATGATGTAATTTAACAATTGTTGTTCCAATCCATCCAAGGGTTAAAATTCATGCAAATGTTAAAAGTTGCCTACCTAAATAATTAACTTGTAAGCGATCAGTGAAATTTCACTTATGATTCAATGGTTTATGGACTTTGTTCCACTATAAAGTTATTCATTGTAACTTCCTAGATTAATAGTGAGTGTTATTAATTCAAAGAAAACAGTGGGAGTAAATGTTCAATTAAACACCTAATAAATGTAAGATTTTTTATATCAAAATTATAATTCATTCTTAATTTTGTTTGTAGATCACATGGCAAATAGCACTAACCTCTTGTTGCAATCTCTCTTTGAGGAGGACAAGATCAATGGGAAAAATTTTGTGTATTGGTACCAAAACTTGAGAATTGTTCTCAAGAATGAGTGCAGGCACGATGTACTGGATCATGATTTTTTCGAAGAGCCCACTCCCAATGCACCAAAGGCTGAAAGGGATGAATTAAAGATGTATTGTGATAATTCCAATGATGTGGAAATCCTCATGCTAGCATCCATGGTGCCTAACCTACAGAGGAAGCAAGGGAACATGGAGGCCTTTTAAATGATTGATCATCTCAAAGGATTGTTTGAAGGCCATGCTAGATAAGAGATGTATGACATATCAAAGACATTATTTTAGGGCAAGCTAGTAGAGGTAAATCAAGTTTGTCCTCATGTACTCAAGACGATTGGGTATGTGGAGAACCTACAGAGACTAGGTTTCTCCATAGGCCAAGAGTTGGACACAAATTTGATTATGAAATCATTGACTAAATCATACAACCAATTCGTCATGAATTTCAACATGAATGATATGGTTAAACTACTGACAAAACTATCCAACATGTTATGAACTGTTGGACTAAACATAAAGAAAATCAAGACCAGATTCATGTTGATGGTCAATGCATAAGACCAAGGGAAAGAAAAAGGCCAAGAAAGGTTCTAAGCCTAAGTCCCAATCTTTTTCTCTCAAGGAGAAGGGAGGTGTGGCCAAGTAGGGAAATTGTCACCACTGTCACAATCCTAGACTATGGAAAAGAATTTTCCTAGTCTACCTAGATGAACTTAAGAAGTCAAAGGGGATATAAATCTTCACCTCAGGTATATACATTATTTAAAATTAACTTATCTACTTATTAATCATGGGTATATGATATTGGATGTGGATCTCACATATGTTGTAATGTGCATGATCTGAAAATAAGTAGACCCTCAAGAAGGGAGTTGTGTAACTATGAGTCACTAATGGAGAAAGGGTTGTTGTTGTGGTTGTAGGAGCATATAATTTATCTCTGCCCTTAGGCCTTGTAATAGAACTAGAGAATTCCTATTATGTACATGTCATAAGTAGAAATATTATTTCTGTTTCTTGTTTGGACAAGAATGATTTTTCATTCCTAATAAAGAATGAAGTTTTCTTTATAGTTTTGGATGACATCTTTTATGCAGTGCTATGATGTCTTATGGTATGTATTGTTAGACCTTGAGACACACGTTTATAATATAAATACCAAATAGATTAAAATGCATAAGTCAAACATGATGACCTCTAGCATTGTTGCTTAGGCCATACAAATGAGAAGCACACCTTTAGACTCCATAAGGATGGATACTTAGACTCGTATGATCTTGAATCTCTCAGGATATGAATCATGCTTGTTGGGAAAGATGGAAAAGACACCTTTTATTGGAAATGGTAAGAGGGAAACTGCACTTTTAAAACTCATTCATACTGATGTATGTGGTCCTTTTATTTCAACATCTAGAGGAGGATATCAATACTTCATTGCATATACTAATGATCTTAGTAGATATGGATATGTTTATCTCATGAAACAAAAATTCGGATCCTTTGAAAAGTTTAAGATATTCAAGAATGAAGTATAGAACCAACTTGGCAAGAAAATTAAGATGCTTTGATCTGATCGAGGTGGCAAATATTTTAGCCAAGAGTTAGAGGCCCTTCTCAAGGAGTGGTATTTTATCGCAATTGACTCCAATCACAACATAATGGTGTTTTAGAGAGAAGGAATCACACATTGTTGAACTTGGTGTGGTCTATGATGAGCCAAGTCAAACCTCCTAATTCCTTTTGGGGACATTCTCTAGAAACTGCCATGTTTACGTTAACTATGCTCCCTTTAAATCAGTTCCATGAACATCATATAAGATATGGTCTGGGAAGCATCCCAACTTGTCTTTGATGAATGTTTTAGGGTTGTGAAGCTTATGTGGAAGTGTTCATTTCCTGAGAAATTGTGACCAAAATCTGATAAGTGTTATTTTGTGGGGTACCCTAGGGAAACCAAAGGATACTTCTTCTATATTGAAGAAAGTGTTTGTTGTTGGAATTTTACCTTCTTAGAGAAGGAGTTTATATTTAGAAATACTAGTGGGAAGAACATATAATTCAAATAATTTTGAGATACAAAAAATGATAATGAACATGAAGAGGAACATGAGTAGGAACCATAGATTGTTGTGGCACCATCACCCCCTCAACAAACACATGAACCTTGTAGGTCTAGTAGGACTCACCATGATCTAGAGATATTTGGATTTCTTATGGCACAAGATGGTGAGGTGTTGGTCATGGATCAAGATGACCCAACCACCTACAAAGAGGATATGAAGGGACCATAATCTGATAAATGTCTTGAGGCCATGAGATTCGAAATGGACTCCATGTATACCAACAAGGTATGGACCTTGGTTGAACCACCTGAAGGGGTAAAACCCATTGGGTGCAAGTGGGTCTTCAAGAAGAAGACAAACATGGATGGAAATGTCCAAACCTACAAAGGACAACTAGTGGATAAAGGTTTCAAACAAGTTTAATGTGTTGACTATGATGAAACTTTCTTACTAGTCACCATGGTCAAGTTCATTAGGATCATGCTTGTCATTGCAGGATACCGTGACTGTAACGACAGTCGCCAAACCGATAGACAAATCGTTACTAATTAAGTGTAATTTAAAACATTACCAGCGGATTAACAAAAATTACTAAAAATTAAAACCAATTTGCAAAGAGATCCATTTCTAGAAAAACTCTTTAAGGCAGAACCAAAACTTTATATACATCATTGCTCACATTGTACATACACTTTACCATCTCTTCTTGAGGATAACATATAACAGTTGCTTTACCAAACTATACATGAGCAACATAAAACCTCGAGGCGCGTAAACCAAAATCTCTTATTGATCATAAAACCAGTATGAACCAACTCTAAGGACCTGAGAGTATAGAGACGACACATAGGACTCATATCTACAAGACATGACAGACAATACACTCAACCTAAGTTGTCACTGTTGCCTCAGCTGTTGTTCTTCCTCTGCAAAAAGGTCTTCACCTCCTCGTGCACGTCCACCTAAAAATTTGGGCCCCACGGGGGTGAGACAATTGAAAATTGCCCCAGCGAGAGATATAACTCTCCGCCGACCATATTATTATCACATATTAAGCAATTATAAACTGAGCAGAGGTTCTTTTTATATTAATAAGCAGGATAATTCACTATATGAATAGAATGAAGTAATCTCCTTTCATAAGGAGAACATTGCATCTAACCATGGTAGATTATAATTCATCTATCTGCTTTGCAAGGAATGTAAAGAAACATGATTAACATCTATCCACTAAGGATGTATAAAAGAAATGTAACATCAGCCAAATGATTTCCGTATTTAAGCAAACATGCTAGCCGGCTGATTACACTTTACAATCACACTTAAGCCTTGAGGAGATGAGGTATACCGCTCATACTCCAACTGACCATTGCGAAGTCGAAATCGGTTCCATACATAGGTCAATGGAAGAGTCGGACTCCATGACCTCACCCGTCTCGGTCAGTGTGAGAAACGAAAGGACATCTCGTGTCTCTGCAAAATAGCTTTCTAGGGTATACTGGCAACTTCTCTATAGAGCTACAGCGTCAACTGCACTCCTTCAGCATCGAGAGATTTAATGTTTATCTCACATCGATCTGGTATTTATATCATCATCGGGAGATTCGTGATACATCCATCATGGCACATATAATGAAGGATTGAGAGATCTCGTATTTATCTCCCATCAATCCATCATTAGGGCGTAAGGTACTCGCACCCATCACCCCCACATATTCAAAAATATGCTCTCTGGGTTATGCCGCGGAGCAACCCGTTTCACCATTCAGCAAAAGAACCTAACGCTGATGGATCTATGGCCAGGGCACTACATGATAAGATTCCACTTGATTAATTAAGTACATTCTCATATTCTTTTAGCATCAGTCAAGTTTTCAGACAGGAATATTATGACAAATTTTACAAAGAAAGGCGTACTACATCTATCAAGTACTTTCGAATCTTTAAAACACATGATACTTGGGATCTCAGTCCCTTATCACATTACTGGGAATTCTCATCCCTTCACGTCATCATTATCATGATTACTAGATCTGGGTATTCCAACCCTTAGATCATCACATAACATTGTTACCTCTATAACAGGTAACCATTACCTCTAGGTCCTCGGACCAAGGTATTCATTTCACTTGTTGTGCAAGTATTCACATGGCTCACAAGGCCATTACGCATCTTGTCACCTTTCACTAGGAAACAGCTTATTCACATGGCTCACAAGGCCATCACACATCTTATCACCTCTCACTAGGCAACAACTTATTCACATGGCTCACAAGGCCATCACACATCTTGTCACCTCTCACTAGGCAACAACTTATTCACATGGCTCACAAGGCCATCACACATCTTATCACCTCTCACTAGGCAACAACTTATTAACATGGTTCACAAGGCCATTAATCATTATACTTGTTATACAAGTATTTAACATGCCTTACAAGGCTTATGCGATAAGAGAAATACAACCTTCCCATCATTTGGGTTAGGGTTTTCCCTTTCTTATCGATTAAGCTTTCTCTTACATATCATTACCCTTCATTAGGGTTAGGGTTTTCCATTTTTAACCATTTAGGTTTTCAAGATCATATTATCAATGATCAAATCCTAATTCATTGCTCCACACATCTAGGAGCAAACATTGATATCATGAGTATTCAATCATACTTATTCATTCTCATCATTTATCATTAAATGAATCATCAACACAAGGTATGAGTTCCTCTCTCATCCTTACCAGGGTATGACTACATCAGACTTTATTAACTTGGCTTAACCCTTTCTCAAAGTATGTTAGCCCACACTTATTAAAGTGCATTAAACTTATTACATCTCAATGTAACAATTGACATAACACACTTCATGTGTTACTCATCCAAGTATATTGGATTTAAGGTGCATCAAGGTACATCAACCTTGAAGTGCTGGATGTGATATCTATCATGTCTTGATGTATCACTTCCCTCATCACTTTTAACATACTTAAGTTCATTAACTTATCTTGTATTAGGGTCTGTCCCATCCTAATACTTTATGCACTAGCTCATCACATTTATCATGTAATGTATTGGTCATAAGTCACACAATTGAATTATTCAACGATCACTAATGATATGAACTCATCTCGGGTTAAGGCATTATTGATATAGGATTAACCATTATCAACCACTCTAGGTGTTTCACATATCAAGGTATTATCCACACCATTACTTGGTGTTACACTCATCACTCCTAAGAGTGTCTTGCCCTTACCTTTACAAGGTGTATAGGGTTAAATCATGTGCATATGTTCACCATATCGGATTGTAGGTGTATAGACACTCACCATATCGGGCTAGGATTTGCACTTGTCTCCATATCGAGCATGAGGTACCTTCTTGACCTCATATCGGGCACAATATATATGTATGTGTCGCCCATGATACTTATGATGTATCAACCTATCACCATGTTGGGCTAGAACTACATTCAATCACCCTATCGGGCTAGTCACCATCTAGGGTTAGCCATGACGGGTTGGGGTTTGCCATATCGGGCTCAACCCAATATACAAGTCAATTGGAGTGTAGGGAACCAAACCATATTGGGCTACATCATCAAACATTAGGTTGCAACACCCATGTCGGGTTAGGGTTGATTGTGTCGGGCACATGGCATATACATGTGTCTCCCATGATACTTAAGAGGTATCAACTTATCACCATATCGGGCTATCATATTGTCTAGGGTTGTGTATCGTGCAACCCTATCGTTCAACCCTATCGTGCAACCCTGTCGTTCAACCCTATCGTGCAACCCTATTGTGCATCCATGTCATGCATCCATGTTGTGCATCCATGTCATGAAATAATACTTGTTACTCTTCTCTTATACCGGGTTACCCAAATTAGGGTTTCATGTCAACTTATAAGTATTCATTCAATCTTGAATCGTGTATGGAGTCTATACTTGACTCCCTGTCATGAAATAGGTGTATACTACACCCCCATATCGTGAAACAAGGTTTACAAACCTATTCATATCATTTTAGTGAAATAGGTGCATCATCATATCGGGTTAGAGGTGCTTGCTTATGTGCATGCACCCGATATCACTTTTATAAGGTGATATCACAATCTTCAAGCTCTAGACCTTTATTATAACTATTATAGTTCAAGTCAACAGGTCTAAGAAACTACTAGAACTCATAATTTCATCAACTATTTTAGAAAATTTTGGAATTAAAAGTAGATCATTAAATACAACAATTTAGGTGATGAATAATAACATGGTTGAGTTCAAGTTATAAAACCCGCCTTAAGAACCACTTCAAAGCTTCAAGTTCCAAAGATACATGTTCCTAAGGTTGAAGATGACTTTATCAAAGGTCCAAGGCTCGTTCACAACTCCTTCATATACAAGGAATCACCATGGATAAGCAATTGGTGAAGAAGAAAAGAAAGGTAGATCATAACCCTAATTCCATGCTTCAATTCAAGCTTGAAGACAACTATATCTTACCTTAGGGTTAAGTTTTGAGTTCCTTAGCTCCTTGGACGACACCATACCACTCTTGGACGATATGGACTTCCTCTTGGCCAACAAAACTTTGCTTGTGGCTGATACCCCCTCACTTGTGGCCAAAATCACTTCAATTGGCCGATATCAACTTACTATGGGCAATATCAACATGGTATGGCCGATATACTTGCTATGGACTATACCCTTGTGCTCTTGCATGACACGCCACCTCTTTTTCACGATATGGCACTCACTTGGAGTCAAAACACTTCACTCTATGGCCGATATCACCCTATATGGCTGATATCACCTACTTGGGCGATATGCTCTTGCCATGGGCGATATCCCAAGGCCCATGCACGATACCACATCATCCCTTCACGATATGGGAGCTCTATGCACGATACCTTAGGGTAGGAGGGTGGTAAGGGTCGCAAAATTGCACCAAGGGGTGAAACTAGTGGTATATATACTTGTTGATCATGAAGAAAGGCAAAACAAATGAGGTGTCAACATTTTGAGCTAGTAGGTGCCACGTGTCATGCATGGGTGACATGTGTCCATGCATGCATCAACATTTATCTTGAAATGAAAAAAGGTTGGTTGAGGATCATATAAAGATGCAAATTTGTCCATTGCTTATCCATTTGGATAAGTCATCTAGGTTTAATCACTATTTTAAGTCAAGTCAATACACTTTTTCTAAGGAAACTTGTTGGCCGTCACACCTCACCTCCTTGAGGTGATTTGCACAATATGGACTTTTCCAAGAGTTCACAAAACGATATGGAACACCTCCTTGGGCTCCATGGTCGATAGGCACTCATATATAAGCTTTTCAACTTGATACAACTCAAGTTAAGCTTCCAAATTCAACCCTTTTCATGGTCATTTCATCACCAAAAGTACCATCATTCATAATGGATTCAAACATGGTGTCTTATTCATTCTCTCTCCTCTACATGATACATAGAGGAAGTAGGAACACTATAGAGGTGGTAATTTTTCATATCAACCCCACATTTTGGGTAAATTACAATTTGTACCAAAATTGGTGCACAAGGTACCAGCATTGTTCAAACAAGTTCAAACTTGGAATTTAGGCTTTCCACAAGCCACCACCTTGCATCATTCTCTCTATATTGATGATAAAACATATAAGGCACATTCAACATGTGAAACTTTGCATTATATCCCCTCAATTTGGGTAAATTGCACTTTGGTCCAAAACAAAGGAAAATTGCTCAAACAGCATTCAATCGGGACCGAACTTGAAACATAAATGTGTAATATGATAACAAAGCACCTTAGATGATTATATTAAAGTTCTAAGAAACTTTATTATCCAAAACAAATAGGGTTACCTCATAACCCAGGTCAGGGTCGTTATAGTGACTATGAGATTTGGAAGATGGATGTCAAAACCATATTCCTTGACAATTATCTTCTTGAGGATGTGTACATGACACAACCTGAGGGTCTTGAATCTCTAAAGGATGCTAGAAAGGTATGTAAGTTTCAAAGGTCAATCTATAGACTCAAGAAAGCATCTAAAAGATGGAAAATTCATTTTTATGAATCATTAAAAGAGTTTGTCTTTACAAAAAATGAAGATGAACCTTATGTTTACAAGAAGGTTAGTATGCACATTGTAGTATTTCTCATATCCTATGTTGATTATATCCTACTCATTAGAAATGATATTCCATCTCTAAAAAAGGTGAAGATGTGACTGGGAAATAGTTTCTCAATTAAAGACTTAAGAGAAGCCACCTATATTCTAGGTATCAAGATCTATAGATATAGATCTAAAAGGCTTCTCAGATTAATTCAAAGTACATTGAAAAGGTGTTCAAATGGTTCAACATACAAAATCATAAGAAAGTGAACTTACCCATTTCTCATGGGGCAAGTATTTCTAAAGCCAATTGTCCCAAATCTTTGGAAGAAAGGAACCTCATGATTAAGATTGTGTATGCTTATACAATTGGATCTATCATGTATGGATTGTTATGTACACATCCATATGACTCATATGCCTTGAGCATAACGAGCAAATATTAGGAAGACCCAGATGAAGGTCACTAGACTACAGTGAAGAACATCCTTAAGTACTTGAGAAGAACTAAGGATGCTTTCCTGATACATGGAGGTGAAGAAGAGTTGGTTGTAAGGGGTAACACTGACACAAGCTTCCTAACTAATAAAGATGACTTTAGGTTGTGGTGTGGTTATGTGCGTTGTCGTAATGGTGTTACAGTCAGTTGGAAGAGTTCAAAGCAACAAAATATAGTTGTCTTTGTAACAAAATCTGAATACATTTCTACATCAAATGCCACAAAAGGAAGTGGTGTGGATGAAGAAGTTCATTGGCAAACTTGGAGTTGTTACCAACATTATTGATGTAGTAGAACTATATTTTGATAACAATGTGGCTATCACACAAGCCAAGGAACCTAGATCTTATGAGCGTTCCTAGCATATTCTTTGGTGCTTCTGTCTCATACAAGTGATCCTTGAGTGAGGGGATGTGAAGATTAGTAGGGTACTGATAGAGGGCAATATTGTTGATCCCTTGATAAAGGTGTTATCCTATTAGAAGCATGATGGTCATGTTAGATCACTTGATATTAGATATGTGAGTGATTGGCTTTAGTGCAAGTGGGATACTGATGGTTTATATGACCTAAAGCCAACCATTAGATGATGGCTACTAGGATATTATATACTTTTGATTTGAGTAATAAAGGCAATTCCAATTTATATATGTACATTTAATTACTACATTATTAATGTACATACTACATTTAATTAGTGAATTATTAATGTACATCATAAATATCCTTAGAATGATTGGTTCAAATCCATGGGACTTCAGATACATGACTTAACATGAGATCCTAATGGATACTAAGAACAATATTTTTAAATGTCCCTAATATTATCGAGGATTGGACAACAATAATACATGTGACACTAGTATGTGGGGTGACTAATGACCATGTCTCGTGGGTCATATGTATTGGATACCAAATCAGACACATAGATACTTGTTAGAGAACAAGTGTACTAGATAGATCCACTTTGTGAGTGATTCATGGACCATTATATGATAGCCATAATCCACTCTCAAGTGTGATTGTAGTGTTTTAGTCCTTCGACCTAAAGTCACTACAATGGTAATATCACAATCATCATGCTTTGACACTACCCAACATGATCTTCAAGAAGGTTGCCATAAAGGTAGTGATTGGGTGTGCTGAGAATCATGCTACACATTGTGAGTGATGTAAAAGGAATTTGTCACTCCCATACAATAAGAGAGATATCCAAGGCCTCTTTATAAAGTGAGAGTAGAGAAATGCATGGTCGTGCTCATATGAGTCAAAATATGATATTGAACTCATATGTATCTTGCTAGTTTACTTGGAGATTAAGGAACTTAGATTGAATGCAATGAGGATGGTGTGTACATGCCTCTAGTTCAATATGAATATATGTGACAAAAGGATTATACAACATGGTAAAATTGGTCATTGTTGTAAACAAGTGAAATCAATCACCTCTCTGCTGATAACAATGGTAAACAAAATCCAATTGGATAGCAGCGAAAATATTAAAATTTGACTATATTCAATTTAATAAAGAGTACATAAATTTTCCCAAAAGGGTGTACATGCTTTATACAAAAAGAGGATCTAAGTAGAGGGAAACTAGACTACAACAATATGTCTCCAATAAAAATAATTAATTTATAGTCCATGATGGAAGGGTGAAGTCCTTCTCCTAGTCTTAGGTTGGTTCACCATGCTCCTATTGCGTACTCTAATCCTAACCTGGGTGGTTGGGATCACCCAACAAGAGGAGAGAAAATGTATGTGTCAAATAAATAATAAGGGAAATTATAAACTAAAGTAGGAAATAATAAAGATTCACTATGCTAAGGGGTCAAGAATATGAGGAAAGTAAAGCAAATAAATTTTTTTGCCAAGTTAAACAATAATAAGTTGCATGCATGATTAAATGTCACTACATTAAACTAATATAGGGATGAGGAACCAACCAAACCTCAACCTCTGGGTGAGGGAGAGTAACACATTCCCAAACACTCGAATATATATAAAGTGGGGAGAATTATCACATTCACCTGGGGAGAATGGTTACATTCCCCTGGGCTCATGCTCAAAACTATGGGTGGTTTGTACTCATGTACACTACATTAGTTAATTAGTCATTTTCATCATCATGCTAAAGTATTTCAATGGCAGATATAAGGAATTGAAATAACTTTGCAAATGGGGTCCAAGACCCTAGAATAATTGAATTAAAAGTGACACAAGAAGGCAATGAAGAGAATAAAGGCTAAACAATGCCACATTGGAAATTAGGGTTGGATATCAAATCCCCAATTGAAGGATAGTGTTCAAACTCATAAATAAATAGGGTTGCACATACATACATACATAGGCTTTCACATACCTTAATGTAGATTCATAACCATCACTTTCACCAATTAGTTGTGTCCAAGATCACTTTATCCTAGTTACAAATTATATCACATGTATTAGGATTTATATAGCATAAAGTATAAGAAAACCTAATTTTGAACTTTTTATGAAAACCTTTGATTTAGGACTCAAAACTTAGACCAATTGCTTTCTTGGACTTTACTGATTAATAAAATATATTTTATTTCTCAATTTGGAGTTAAAATGAATTAGTTACATATTTTATGACATCTTCTATAATTAAAATGGTATTCATTACAAACATCAAAATTGGACGGAGAATCAATACTAAAAAACCATAAAATTGGATTCTACTTGAAAAATGTTGTCCAATGACTATTTATTCATATTTTTCTGACAAATCATTGATCTAATAGGAATTAAACATTACTGACCCATCAAAAAATGAGGAAATACCACATAGGCAAAAAAGCTTGTGCAAATATGTGACATGGTGGTCGGACCCACACTGACTTGGGCCAATCATGTGTGGCCCAGTCATGGGTCCGTGCTCACGTGGTCTTGGTCAAACGTGACTGAGCGAAGGAGCCAAATCACCAAAATGCCCATGCGGTATTAATAGATCGATCAAACTTGTGAGGATACTCGATTCATTCAGACATAGAAAATACTCACGATTGATTAATCACGACACATGTGAAAACCCTAAACTACCCATGACCGATAAATTGGTTAATTAGAATGGTAGGGATACCCTGGTCATTCCATGACTGGGTTTCTTCCTCCCACGTCCATGGCAAGAGCATCCTACTGGAGCTTCGACTCCAAAGCTGCTTCACATCACCAGGCAACACCTCGGCTCAAAGATGGTGCGAATGAGATCGCTAAAGTCCGATGAAGGTAGAGGAAAACTCGCCACAATATGAGGACCTCAACAACTACAAAACACATCAAAAAACCAGGGAGCAGGAGAGCATAAAACTGAGGTCAAAACCGATTGCAGAGGCCGGTTATCGAGAAACCAAGGATCGAGAAACATTAGCAGATGCCAGGTGAGTCCAAAATAGGCGTTACCATGGGAGGAGGTGCACCGAGGTGGAGAAATGCATGATGTACGCAAGAAGCTTCACGACGGCCTATAGGATGCAGTGACTGGGGACACAATGAGCCAAAAATACAAAGGTGAAGTGAAGGCTAGAGTCCAGAGGTGCTTATCATGATACCAATTGAATTGAGGGTGGAGGAGAATTCGGTGTTAGCATGGAGCTTGTCAGCGAAGAAAAGTGAGAAGGTCGGGGACCAAGAAGGAGCTACGGGCCTAATTGGAAGGAGAGGAGGAATGCTCGAGGATAGAGGGGGTCCTTTACCTGGCCTTAAATAGGCGAGAGTGGAGCTATAGGCCTCTCTGTAAATCCTCGATGGAGATGAGGAGGGAGACCTAATTGGGTGTTTTGCCTATAGCCTAAAGTAGTGGATGAGTCATGGTTCAAATGACTCAGTGGAGAGAGATGAATCCAGTGGAAGAAGAATCGCACGAAATGGTTAAGAAGAGAGAGAGAATGAGGTTGAGGTCAAGGAATCAGGGCATCAGGAAACTGCTTGGACTCGCAAAATGGCTGGAGGTAGAGGATGACCTCGGGGCCGTCCGATCAAGATGAGATTCAGATGATCAAAAGTTGATCGTTAGATTGTGTGGAGGAGATAAAAGTAACGTGTGACACTCATTTAATTCACAACATTAGGGAAATTAATGTATTGAATACAAATCGATTTAAAACCATAGTTATATTATAATGAATTCTTATAAAATCGATTTGGAGGATCAAACATGGGTCAAATTACCTCAAATTTGAACCATAGGCTAATATTAATGCCTAGATTAATGCTATGTAATTAGTTTTTGTTTTTCACGAGATATGGCCATCAACCACTATATTGTACATTAATGTGTATATTAATGCATTTTAAAAGGGTGAATTAATACAAAAACTATTTTCTTAGCAATTCCTTTAATAAAATTCGAGATAAATATTATAAAGTCATTCAAGTGTCATGTCCCACCTCTTATTATCATTTTTAATGCTTTAATAACAATTTGGAGGAGAGAGGAGATAAGAGGGTGATTATATCATTAACTAAACTCAATTTCACATTAATTCTTATTTCTTATTCCAAAGAGCCACAATTACTCTAAATTAATAGAATCTACTCATTATCTCTCATAATTGTCCAATTTGCATTATTAAACTCTAACTAACACATAATTTGATATATTTGTGCAAACACCCATTCATTGTCATGAATGTGGGTAAATGTAGTTTAAGCCATCAACTATAGCTCAAATTCAACATTGAGGCCAAAGAGGATAGAAAAAACTAGGAAAAGTTAGGGAAAAGTCCAAAAGGATAAGAAGAAAATGAAAGGATTGAAAATGGGTAAAATTATAAAAGAATCTAAGATTCAGTATGTTACAACACTCCACCCCTTAAAGAGGATTTCATCCCCGAAATCTCAACAAAAGGGAAGGGTGAGTACGTAACATCCCAACATTAAGAAACTAAGTGATAACCCTTAATCTTGGGTACCTCACCTGTTCTACACATAAGTTAGCTTTTTCTAAGGTTTCCACTATTCATATTATCTTTATCAAATATAACGCAATAGACATTTTGGGTTATCAACATTATCTTTATCATGAAATTACACCATCCTTAATATACTATAACTTGTGTCAACATTATCTTTATTGTGAAATTACACCATCTTTAATATACTATAACTTGTGTCAGGTTACATTCACATTGTTGTAAAAAGAATTATATCTCAACACTATTATAAAAATCATATGTATGTCTCATTTACTAATTAAGAGTTTTAAGCACAAATAGGGCTTACTACGAAATCTCAATATTTATTAGTATATTAGATCACAATCATTAATAATTTGATTTTATGCCCCATTATCCTCATGTTACTACCATGTAGAATTTTCACATATTATTTTGTAAGAAATATATAATATTATCCAACAAGTTATTAAGTCTAAATAATGTCACATTAATTTCTTACACTTATATTACACATCGTCACCTCACTTTTCATACTCACATTAATGTCATTACTAACCATCTTCTCATATTTACTCTTCATATTATAAATTATACATTTAACATTACCTTAGGCATTTGGAATTACTGTAGACTTAATAATCATGCTTATGTAAATCCAATTACTCCTTATCACATTTGAGTCATTATATGTATTTTAGTGAATAAGGTGGAACACATTGCATATTAATGAATTGATTCATATATCAATTTATGATTAGGTGGTTATATTACATCAAGGTATATTATCTGATGATGCCACCTAATGTCACTAGTATATCATGAAGGAATTAAGGATACATATGTATATATGTTAAGGTTAGATGATTACATCTTAGGGTTTAGGTCAACATGACCATTATATGTTACACATTCTTAGTATTCATTAGTTCCATTTATCATAACATTAGGGTGACATGGTCAATATTATGTGTACTCACATTTAGTGAGTTACTCATATTATGTGCCTTAAGTATTTGTTAGGGTTCAAGTGTATGAACTATTCATTAGGTGACTTAATATATATTCATTTTTATATAAACAAACAATTTAAATTATAATTATAATTTGTTTGGTCAAAACTAATAATATAAACTCACTAATCTCCTATCTATGGTGTTAGGGTTTCTAATTCCAAAGTGGTTAGATTTTGCTATGTTATAGGATTCCATCCCCCTAAAAAGGGATTTCATCCTCGAAATCAGCAATTCCAAAAATCTAACAAGGTACCACTACTACTCCACTTAAAAGGGTTGACTAGGACAAACTAAGCTAGAGGTAAAAGAGTGAGTCTAAACATGTATAAGACCCAAAATGTAATTGTCTTACTAATCACTATTACCAAACTTCAAAGTCTAGTATAGGGTACATTAACCCTAAACATGGAAATCTAAATATCATATAAGGAACTTATGGGTCACAAGGTGGTTTTATTTTGTTTCTAAGGATACTCAATAGCGAGGTTATTTGCCTAAAGGTATGCTATTTCGGGCATTCCATATCAGATCAGGCCAGGCCAGTGTCATATGAACTTGGGAGTCTCCGTAAACCAAGCTAGTGGTGCAGAGGAAAATATTGCCAGCCCCCAAGTTCTGACCCTTTCTAGACACCATTACTTTCAAATTCGTTCCCTAGTAGCTACCTAATAGGCTAATCACCTAAAAATTGATAAAAGATGTATGTAATATGAAACTATTATGGTTCTAGATCAACCTTTTATCATAGGTTAATTCTAAGGTGAACTAAAGGGATACTATATGAGCTAAGGGTTTCTAACTAAGGAGACAAATTTAAATAGTCAAGACTTCGACTACCATTGGCTCTGATACCATGTTGTAAAGAAGTGAAATCAATCACCTCTCTACTGATAACAATGGTAAACAAAATCCAATTGGATAGCAGCAGAAGATTAAAATTTGACTATATTAAATTTAATAAAGAGTACATAAATTTTCCCAAAAGGGTGTACGTGCTTTATACAAAAAGAGTATCTAAGTAGTGGGAAACTAGACTACAACAATATGTCTCCAATAAAAATAAATAACTTATAGTCCATGATGGAAGGGTGAAGTCCTTCTCCTAGTCTTAGACTAGTTCACCATGATCTTGTTGTGTACTCTGATCCTAACTTGGGTGGTTGGGATCACCCAACAAGAGGAGAGAAAATGTATGTGTCAAATAAAGAATAAGGACAATTATAAACTAAAGAAAGAAATAATAAAGATTCACTATGCTAAGATGGTCAAGAATATGAGGCAAGTAAAACAAATAAGAATTTCTACCAAGTTAAACAATAATAAGTGGCATGCATGATTAAATGTGACTACATTAAACTAATATAGGGCTGAAGCACCAACCAAACCTCAACCTATGGGTGAGGGAGAGTAACACATTCCCAAACACCCGAATATATATAAAGTGGGGATAATTATCACATTCCCTTGGGGAGGGTGGTCACATTCCCCTGGGCTCATGCCCAAAACTATGGGTGGTTTGTACTCATGTACACTACACTAGTTAATTAGTCATTTTCATCATCATGCTAAAGTTTTTCTATGGCAGATATAAGGAATTTAAATAACTTTGCAAATGGGGTCCAAGACCCTAGAATAATTGAATTAAAAGTTCCACAAGAAGGCAATAAAGAGAATAAAGGCTAAACAATGCCTCATTGGAAAATTAGGGTTGGATATTAAATGCCCAACTAGAGTATAGTGTTCAAACTCATAAATAAATAGGGTTGCACATACATACATACATAGGTTTTCACATACCTTAATGTAGATTCATAACCATCACTTTCACCAATTAGTTGTGTCCAAGATCACTTTATTCTTGTTAAAAATTATATCACATGTATTAGGATTTATAAAGCATAAAGTATAAGAAAATCTAATTTTGAACCTTTTATGAAAACCTTCGATTTAGGACTCAAAACTTAGACCAATCAATTTCTTGGACATTACTGATTAAGAAAACATATTTTATTTCTCAATTAGGAGTTAAAATGAATTAGTTTCATATTTTAAGACATATTCTATAATTAAAATGGTTTTCATTACAAACATCAAAATAGGATAGAGAATCAACACTCAAAAAACATAAAATCGGATTCTAATTGAAAAATGCTTTCCAATGACTATTTATTTGTATTTTTCAGACAAAGCATTGATTTAATAGGAATTAAACATTAATGACCAATCAGAAAATGAGGAAATGCCACATAGGCTGAAAAGCTTGTGCAAACATGTGACATGGTGGTCGGACCCATGCTGACTTGGGCCAATCACGTGTGGCCCAGTCACAAGTCAGCACTCACTTGGTCTCGATCAAACATGACTGAGCGAAGGAGCCAAATGACTGAAATGCCCATGTGATATTAATAGATCGATTAAACTTGTGAAGATACCCAAGTCATTCAGACATACAAAATACTCATGACTGATTAATCACGTCACACGTGAAAACTCTAAACTACCCATGCTCGATTATTTAGCTAATTAAAATGGTAGGGATACCCTGGTTGTTCCATGACTGGGTTTCTTCCTCCCACGTCCATGGCGAGAGAAGCCTACTGGAGCCTCGACTCCAAAGTTGCTTTGCATCACCAAGAAACACCTCATCTCAAAGATGGTGTGAATGAGATCCCTGAAGTTTGACGAAGGTGGAGGAACACTCACCACAGTGTGAGGACCTCAACAACTACAAAACACATCAGAAACCCAGGGAGTAGGGGAGTGCAAAACTGAGGTTAAAACCAATTGTAGAGGCCAATTATCAAGAAGCCAAGGATCAAGAAACATTAGTGGGTGTAAGGCGAGTCAAAATAGGCGTTACCACGGGCGGGGGTGCACTGAGGTGGAGAAACACATGGTGCTGACATGAAGCTTCATGGCAGCCTATAGGACGCGGCGATCGGGGGCACAACGAGCCAAAAAGACGAAGGCGAAGTGAAGGCCAGATGCCAGACGTGCTTATCAGGATACCAATTGAACTAAGGGTGGAGGAGAAGTCAGTGTTAGCATGGAGCTTGTCTGAAGAGAAAAGTGAGAAGGTCAGGGACCAAGAAGGATCTAGGGGTCTAATTGGAAGGAGAGGAGGAATGCTTGAGGACAAAGGGTCCTTTACCCGGCCTTAAATAGGTGAGAGGGGAGCTATAGGCCTCTCTGTAAATCCTCAATGGAGATGAGGAGGGAGCCCCAATTGGGCATTTCACCTATGGCCCAAAGTAGTAGATGAGTCATGGCTTAAACAATTCAGTGGAGAGAGATGAATCTAGTAGAAGAAGAATCACATGAAATGGTTAAGAAGAGAGAGAGAGAGAGAGAGAGAGAGAGAGAGAGAGAACAGGGTTGAGGAATCAAGGCATCAGGAAACTGCTTGGACTCACGAAACGGCTGGAGGTAGAGGATTATCTCAGGTCCATCCAATCGAGATGAGATTTAGATGATCAAAAGTTGATCGTTTGATTGTACAAAGGAGATAAAAGTAATGTGTGACACTTATTTAATTCACAACTTTAGGGAAATCAATGTCTTGAATACAAATCGATTTAAAACCATAGTTACACTATAATGAATTCTTATAAAATCGATTTGGAGGGTCAAACATGGGTCAAATGACCTCAAATTTGAACCATAGGCTAATATTAATGCCTAGATTAATGCTATGTAATTAGTTTTTGTTTTTCACGAGATATGGCCATCAACCACTATATTGTACATTAATGTGTATATTAATGCATTTTAAAAGGGTGAATTAATACAAAAACTAATTTCTTAGCAATTCCTTTAATAAAATTCGAGATAAATATTATAAAGTCATTCAAGTGTCATGTCCCACCTCTTATTATCATTTTTAATGCTTTAATAACAATTTGGAGGAGAGAGGAGATAAGAGGGTGATTATATCATTAATTAAACTCAATTTCACATTAATTCTTATTTCTTATTCCAAAGAGCCACAATTACTCTAAATTAGCATAATCTACTCATTAACTCTCATAATTGTCCAGTTTGCATTATTAGACTCTAACTAACACATAATTTGAGATATTTGTGTAAACACACATTCATTATCATGAATGTGGGTAAATATAGTTCAAGCCATCAACTATAGCTCAAATTCAACATTGAGGCCAAAGAGGATAGAAAAAGCTAGAAAAATTTAGGGAAAAGTCCAAAAGGATAAGAAGAAAATGAAAGGACTGGAAATGGGTAAAATTGCAAAAGAATCCAAGATTCAGTATGTTACAATTGTAGTTTAGTCTTGTCTGACTAAACCTACTACTTGGGTAGTAATGATGTGTAGCTATACACTACTCATTGCTTAGCGATCGTAATATTGATTAATGAATGCATTGCCAATGTGGTATGGTGCCTACATGGTTACTCACATAGAGATAGATTGGAAAAAGGCTGAATTGGACCTTATTGTAATTGTTATAATAAATCTAAAGGAATGAAAGTAAGCATTGAGGACCTAAATATAATATGGACCCACACTTAAGAAATAAATTTCCATAAGTCACATAGTCTAAAATCTGGCCAAACATGGATTAGGAAACCCTAGGTCTCTACTCCTCTATATATTTGATATGAGGGAGACCTTCAGAACACACACTCAGGGTCTCTCATTGTCACATCCAAGGTTTGAGGAACTAAAGAGAGAAAGAGGGAGAGGTAGAGACTAACAACTCTCACCATCTTTGAGCACTGACGTGAATACCATGGAGATAAGTTTGCACATGGGATTCTTTCCAAACAAAGATCTTCACCGACAACACATGAATCAAGGTGGTAGTGGAACAACATAATCTTCTATAGATGTGGATGACAAAATGATGTGATCCTCTAGGCATGCAAATCAAGGAAGGGTATCCCCTATGGAATGTTGTGATCTGCCACCTATATCATATTGATCGAGATAGAGAACCTCTATGATAGAATAATGTGATCTGCCACACATGTGTACAATAGATTGGTGTGATCATGTATAGGTGACTTTAGGGTCAGGTTTGGGGTCAACAGAGCCATCTCTTTGACCTTGGGATTTGTGCAAATAGTCTATAGATTACCATTATCCTCGACTGACAATCACCAATGGATTTATAAAATTTGACAGTAGAAGCATCTTGAGGCAACTCCTAGAGTTTGAGAAGTCCCAGAAAGGAGTTGCTATTGCTAATTCAGCAAGATTCAAGTGAGCTGTAGATTGAAGAGTCCATATCTATGCCGATCATTACAAGTTAAATTTTTGGAACCTATTCTACAATAAGGTATAAACTTGTAAACCCTAATCTCATTTTTGTTGCATTAGATGGATCCTACTAGAAGAATTCTCAAGAAAAGTTTATTCTGTTGCATTTTTTGCTCTTGAGATTCCTATAGTTTTATGGTAAGACATTGACTAGAAGTACCTTGGGCTTACGTAACTAAGACCACTATGGTATGATGGACAACGTTAGTAAGAGTACTTTTAAAAAAAGTAATCTTAACTTGGTAATATTCTGAGGTTAATGAGAACTTGGGTGCAATGAGATCTTAAGGGTATTGAGCACTTCTGTGCTAGTTTATGTGGAGAAATCACTTTTATTGACCCACTAATGGCAAGTCATAAGATCATTATAATGATAAAGAATCACAAGACAATACTTAATGCATATTTTAAGACTAGAAGATAGACTCATACTCAATAATCTTAATATACCAGTGCTTCTAAGTTTGTGAAAACCCTAGCTTAGTTCCTTAAAAGGAAGAATCAACCAAAGTCTTCACCATAGTTTTAGTAGAGTTGGTAACCCATAAAAAATGGTCATTGGTTCTTGCACCTAAGAGTATAAACAACATTCGGAAAACTTTTTAACCCCTTTGAAAGGCCACTTTCTTGACCTAAGTCAATGTATTATATGATTAGAAGATAAATAATTGTAATTATTAGTGTATATGAATTCCTAGATCAAGTGGGGACTCTAGTTACAATTGTAAGAAGATGTTTTCTTTAGGAATATAAAAAATTGATGTTTGGATGATATGATTTTGTTCTCGACTCATGATATCCAAAAGTTGATTGATAAGTAATTGTCTTAATACATTTCATATTTCATTTGACTAGTAGAGTTGAGAATAGTATAAATACAATGAACTACATGATGCTTTTTTGCTAGTCATGTTAGAATATATTTTTACATATGTATTAAGTATTATGATGAAAGTTAGTTGAGATAACAATGAATAATAAGGGATACATCTAATCTTGCCTCTCAGTCTTGATGACTTTAAGGGTATCAATATTAGGATGATAGTTATGTTGACTTGAGAGTTCTACATTGTCCATATTTTGATAATGAATTAACCATTCCATTCCTATGTATCTAATATGTTTGTTGAAGATTGATTTCATGCTTTAGGTACATAAAAATGATAAATTTACACAAGCCCTAGCTTGTTCAAGTTCAAGTCAAAAGCAATGCAAGTGTGCGTTTTGGGAAATCACTCCAAATGACCTTAGATGATTTTTGTAATCACTTGTATTGATGATATGACTTGTAACTAAGATGAGAAAAAATAAGGGACACTTGATTCCAACGTTTGATTACTCAAATGTCAATTTAGAAAATTTGTCACAGGTTGTTTATCAGTCGAGTTGGAAACTCGACCGATCTAGTGATGGATTTTCTGGAGAGACCAATTGGTCGAGTTGCACACTCACAGAACTCAACCAACCCACTCACTAAGAAAAACTAATTTTAGCTCATTGGTCAAGTTTCCCAGAACAAACTCGACTGATAGTTTGAAAATTAGCTTTGTCATTTAGTGGATCAATCGAGTTACCTTTATTAAAACTCGACCGAATGTACTGTATGAAAAACATAGAAAAAGTGATTATAACCATTGGTGAGTTGTTTTGAGCGAGAATAGATCTATTACAACTTGGAAAATGGCTATATTTTTCCCTTAAGTGATCCCACACTCAAGGGAACACCCCCATCTATAAATAAAACCCCTTGGAGTTCATTCCAAGTTTGCTAATTCATGATATTCTAAGTCCTTACTATAGTTGAGTGTGTTGCAACTCCTTAATCCCCTTTCTCTCTCTAGTTTACACAATATTTAGTGATTATGAGTGAGTTAGGCCAGTTGTAAGAGAGATATATACTTCCTTGTGCTTGTAAAGCCCTCATTCCATTCCATCTTCCCTACCCTTTTCCTCAAAGAAGCAAAGGTGAAGCAAGCTACTCTGAGTGAAGGTGGAGTTGTTGCTATTCTTCTTCAAGGTTGAAGAAGAGGTGAAGATCTTCTCCAGGTGAAGGAGAAGGCAAAGGATGAAGATCCAAAAAGAGTGGGTAATCCCTTAAAGACTGAAGATTTGAGCAAGAGTAGGTAAGTCCTTGGAAGAAGGTGGAAGACTCTTGCAAAGTGGGTAAGTCCTTGGTAAGGTTGAAGACTCTTTGTATTGGATAGGTAAGTCATTTAGTGGTCTTGTGTTGTAACTCCTATTGGTGAATATATAGAGGAAAGAACTTGCAAAGTCCTATAGGTTGACCTCTCTAGGTAGTGGACTGACTCTCTCCTAGTTTGGAGAGTGGAAACACTCTAAACAACCTTATCAAGTGATTGTTTCATTTTCTCTCATGCTTGCTATGCTTGTTAGTTAGGACTTCAAATTGCACTTAAGCTATTAGTTTTTATTGATATAATTTGAAGGTCTAATCTATCTTGTGAGAATTTTTGAAGCTCTATTCACCCCCCCTCTAGAGCCCTAGATCCAACAAGTGGTATCAGAGCCTAAGATCTTATCCAACAATATCCCATGAGATGAGAAGATGGGTGACAACATACTTGGTTATGTCAACCTAGAGGGAGGCTTCTCCATGCGTCCTCCAATCTTTGACGACACCGACTTCCTCTATTGGAAGAGGTGCATGCAATTCTACATTCAAGGCATGAACTTTGATATGTGGAAGGTGATGGTCACAACATACAAGAAGCCAAACATAACTGTTGCAACATGGAGTTAAGCTACACTTATAGAAGCCCAACTCAATGCCAAAGACATAAGCATCCTCTATGCATCCCTTACCCCAATAGAGTTCAACTGCATCTCATCTTGGGACACCACCTATGACATTTGGGAAAAATTGTGTGTCACTTATGAGGGAACAAAGCAAGTCATAGAGGCTAATATCTACATTTTCAATAGACTTCTAGAGAACTTCAAGATGGGCAAGAAAGAAGGGATTGTGGAGATGTACTCAAGACTCAATGTCATCATCAATGGGATGGATTCTTTGGGCAACACCTTGGATAGAGGTGCAATCAACTCCAAGATCTTGAGGACTCTACCAAAGAGATGGGAGTCAAAGGTGACATCCATTGAAGAAGTAAGGAGCCTTGGTGACATCCCAACCAAAGAGCTCATTGGCAACCTCCAAGCTCATGAGCCAAGGTTTGACAAGAAAGAAGAAGAAGCCAAGCAAGAAGAGAAGGAAGCCAAGAAGATCAAAGATAGTGCTTTCAAAGCAAAAGTGGAGGTGGTCATCCTTCAACAACAACTTTCTTGTCGGACTTCTCCTTCCTCCTTTAGTGAAGATGATGGCCCAAGTGAGCATGAAGCCAACTACATCAAGGGCAAGCACTTCAAGGGAAAGCAAGCCTCCTCCTCTACTCCTAGATGCTACAAGTGTGGACAAAAGGGACACTACAAGAGTGAATGTCTCAATTCAAGAAAGTCACACCACAAGGGCAGCTCAAAGAAGGGGGAAGAGTACAAGAAGGAGAGCAAGTATAAGAGGAAGGAGAAGAAGGAGAAAAGACACAAGAATGCAGTTCATGCAGCTTGGGAAGCTTCATCCTCAAATAGCTCAAGCTCTGAAGAAGATGGAGAGTGCCACCTTGCACTCATGGGCTCTACTAGTGAAGAAATTGGTGAGGTAATTGAGGTAAGATTGCATGAGTTATCTAAGGAAGCTATTATTGATATTCTTGTTTCTACCCGTTCTTCTTTTCCAAAATGTAAATCTAAAAGAAAAAGGGTAGGAAAAATTATTGATGATTTGTATGCTAAACTTGAAATTCTTGAGCTTGATGAGAAAACTCATCTTGAGAGAATTGATAACTTGCAAGGGCAATATCTTTATCTTGAGATCCAATACAATGGATTTGAGGTAGAGAATGGTATCTATCTTAAGAACAAACTCTCAAAGAAGATAACCAAAAGTGCCTAAAGGAGCTTGAAACTCTTAAAACTGAAAATGCTAAATTTAAGCTTCTTGTTGATACTCGTAGGTATGACAAAGATGTTTATCTTAAGGAAATTCAAGTGCATAAATCTAAAAATGCTAGGTTGCTTGGTCAAGTTAATGATTTATCCTCTAGACCTATCTTTCCTAGTAATGATATTGCTTCTATTTCTCTTGAGAAAGATTCTTATTTGACTAAAGCCCTCTATCTAGAGGCCAATCTTATTCATTCTAGAGATGATATTGCTAGTTTGTCTTCTGCTATCATATCTCTTAATTATGATAATCATAGACTAAGGGCCTCTCTACAGAAATTCCTCAAAGGGAAAAACTCCCTAAATGAAATCCTTGACCATTCTACCAAACAAAGTGGTACTAGTGGTTTGGGATTTGTAGGGGGAATACCAAAGGGCAAGAATAAAGCCAAAGGTAAGAAAAAGAGCAAGTAGACTTGTTTCTTTGTTAGAGAGTCTTTCTGGCACTGAGATTCCTATAGTTTGTTCTTATTGCAAGTGTGATGATCAGTACTCTACTTATTGTCGTTACAAGCCTAAGGGGACCAACCCAAAGATGAAATGGGTCCCTAAGCTAACTACATATCCCAAAGTTTGAGTTGGGAACCGACAATCTCCTTTCTTGTATGAAAAAGGAAGATGGATTGTTGATAGTGGTTGCACTAAGCATATGACAGGTGATATAAGCCATTTCAACAACTTTACCAAAAAGAAAGGAGGTTCAATTACCTTTAGGGACAACAAGAAAGGTAAAGTCAAAGGTGAGGGTGATGTAGGTGAATCTTTGTGTATAAAGAATGTTCCTTTTGTGGATGTCCTACATCACAATTTAATTAGTGTTAGTCAATTATGTGACAATGGTTACCTTGTGTTATTTACTTCCTTTGAATACTTGATTCTCAATTCCCTCACCTGTCAAGTTATATATAAGGGAACTTGAAGTGCTAATATTTATGTTATTTTTATTGAATCTATTAAGCATGTTGTTGGTAGATGCCTAGTAGTCAATTCGAATGATATTTCTCTTTGGCATCGTCAGCTTGGTCATGTAAATATGCATCAGTTGAAGAAATTGAGAAAAAAGGACTTAGTCAAGGGACATCCCAAATTGGATTTTGAAAAGGATGAGTAATGCCAACCTTGTACCCAAGAAAAGAAAACCAAGTCCTCCTTCAAATCTAAAGGAGTCCTTAGTACCAAGAGAGCTCTTGAACTTCTTCACATTGATCTATTTGGACCAATGAGAACTCAATCACTTTGTGGTTCTAAGTATTTCCCTGTTATTGTCGATGATTTCTCTAGATATACTTGGACCTTCTTATTCATTTCCAAGAGTGATATGCTTGATGTTTTCTTGAGCTTTTATAAATGAGTTGAAAATGAAGCCTCTTGCCGCATCGTTTCCATCCATAGTGATCATGGGGGAGAATTTGAAAATGATCTTTTTGAACGTTTTTGTCAAGAATCTGGTTATGCACATAACTTCTCTTCACCTCAAACACCTCAACAAAATGGGGTTGTAGAGAGGAAGAATAGGTCACTACAGGAGATGTGTAGGACCATGCTTTTAGAGTATGACACTCCAAAGAAGTTTTGGGCTGAAGCCGTCAATACCTCATGTTTTATGCAAAACTAGGTTTTTACACATCCTTCTTTGAAGAAACCCCCCTATGAGCTATGGCGTGGTAGGAATCCTTCCATCGAGTATTTTCATGTTTTTGAATATCCTTGTTTTGTTTTGAATATGAAAGTTTCTCTCAGAAAGTTTGATCTGAAATCTTACAAGGCTTTCTTTCTTGGCTATAACACTACTAGCAAGGCTTATAGAGTGTTTCATATTGATCTTGCTAAACTAGAAGAATCTATAAATGTTAAGTTTATTGAGACTAACCTCTCTATTCCCAAAGATATTATTCCAAATGATGATATTGCAAGAGAATTAATTCCTATTCTAAAAGAGCTCAACTTCACCCAAAAGGGAAAAGAGGTCACTACTGCAGAACCTACCTTTAGTGTCGGTTATTTATGGCCTTTAGTGTCGGTTTCCGAGAGACGCCTATGTGGGCGACACTAAAAGGTCACCCATTACGCGTCGGTTCCAGAATCGACACCCAAACTCTTCGCGCGCGACCGAAAACGCGCCATCAAGGGACTATAGGCGTCGGTTATTAGATAAGAAACCAATGCCCAAACCCTTCGCGCCACAGAAAGGGCGCCATCTTGGGCGCTATCAGTGTCGGTTATAAGCCAACAACCGACGAAATATGTCTTCGCGTCAAAAGAATATGTGTCGGTTACATTTAAATAACCGACACTGTAAAGTTATGTGTCGGTTGTTTACAATTACCGACGCCTGTTATTGGCGCCAGCTTGGGCACTATCAGTGTCGGTTTGTATTAAGAAACCGACACCATATATGTTCGCGCCACAGGAAATAGGCGCCGGTTATATCTAAATAACCAACGCCTATTGTTTTTTTTACAGACCTGCAGACCTGCTGTGGCTGGTCGCAGGATGAGAAACCTGCAGTTCAGTTAACTGAACTGCAGGTTTTATGACATCCATTGATATCAGCCAATAACAGGCCACAAACCTGCAAATTTAACAACAAAAATATTCACACATGCATTTAGCAATACAACCTGCAGTTCCATTTTATTTTCACACATTTTGAAACTTTCATGTAGCTAGCAATCTGTAGTTCCATTCATTCACATTCACACATGTAGAAACATTCATATAGTAACCAACACTTTCATTCATTTTCACTCAGACACATGTAGAAACATCTAGACATGTAGAAACATTCACACATATTATAATTTAGAAATTCATTTACAAAATCCCCACTATTTGTATGGTTGTTGCCCATTCTTCTCTTACTTCATTTAATTCTCCCATCGTATAGGGAGCATGTACATCTGGTAAGTCCGTTCCTGTAGTGGGGTCAGCTTTAAACACCTGTAAAGAAAATGATGTATATATATAATTAATGAGCTATAAATAAGATTGATATATTTCATATTATCTAATGAGACTATATAATACCTGAGCAATACAATCGATGTCCATACAACATGACAGACTAACACATATATAGTACATAACAAGAGCAGCGTCGAATTTACATACAACACTAGCTTAGTACATATATAGTGGGACTTATAAGGTGACGATCCCACCTGGTAAAACAGGTTACCGACAACTACATGTTACGACTGGGAGGTCGTGATTCAGCAACAGTATGCATTAGCAGGAGGACAAACAGATCACCATATGTTTGTCCTCATATGGTGATCTGTTTGTCCTCCTGCTAATGCATACATTGCTGAATCACGACCTCCCAGTCGTAACATGTAGTCGGTAACCTGTTTTAGCAGGTGGTATCGTCACCTTAGTCCACTATATATGTACTAAGTTAGTGTTGTATGTAAATTCGGAGCTGCTGTTGTTATGCACTATATATGTGTTAGTCTGTCATGTTGTTATATGAATCTGAACCACCTGTGTGTGCTGCACTTTATGTATTGTATCTGTATCCTGCTTCTCTTCATTGGGGCTTCTTCCTGCATATCCTGCATAGCTATGTCATGTCCGTCCTGCATAGCCTTCTTCCTATATTTATTTTTCAAAGAGAATACAAACAAAAATTATTAGTGTAGAGTTAGTGAAATACTGATCAATGTCTAGAATTGGAATAGATCAAGAACCTACTCTCAGCATCCTGTATGTAATCTCGGGTGAGATTGGTCCTATAGTTCTTTAGCACCCTCCCACAATGTTTAGCATTTGTATTAACTAGAAGATAATGAAACATCAAATCATAAAATGATATTGATATTAAAAAAGTAAACATTTAGTTTCAATAAAAAATATAAACATGCATGCCTCTAAAATTGTGATCTTTTATCAATTAACAATCCTTCATTGTGATCTCCGCGCACATATAAGTCATCATTAGCTTCAATATTTTCTAGAGTTGGCAACCCAACTGAGAATGGACTGGAGTCATCATATTTATCATAGTACTCTTCTTCATCTATAGGATCTTCAATGAACTGTCTTTTACCATGAAGAACAACCGACCATTTATCATTTGCAGGATCATCGATATAAAATACTTGTTTCGCCTGTGATGCCAATATGAATGGTTCAGCCTTCTCGCCAATCTTTTCAAAGTTCACTAAAGTGAAACCCAATTCATCCACTATAACTCCTTTGGTGTTATCAACCCAATTACATTTGAAGAGAGGAATTCTGAAATCTATGTAGTCAAATTCCCATATCTCTTCAATGACACCGTAATATGACATTTTAGCTTCACGTGGACTCTTATCCTTTGCACTTGCAAAAAACATAGTCGATGCTTGAAGGGTGACCCCACTGTTTTGGACGACACTCTTATCATCTTGGCGCTTTGTGTAATATGTGAATCCATTAATGTCATACCCTTCATAAGACATAACAGTCAACTTTGGTTTAAAGGTGAGGCATTTGATAGTTTCAGTAATATCATCTGGTGTTTGAGATAGTTGATGTAAGACTTTATCTTCAAACCACTTAATAAAAGTCTTGTTATGCTCTCTAGCAAGCCACATTGTATTGGCTCGAGGATATTGTCTTTTGATGAAATTGGTATGTTCCTCGATATAAACGTTCACTTCGTCCATGTTGTGTAAAATATACAAATGACCTTGTTCCAACTGCGCACGGATGATTACTTTCACACGTGATCCCAAAATTCCTTTGCCAAATAGCTCGTCAATATTCTTGTCATTATCAGAAGTGTCATTACCACTGAGAAAGTCATTGCAGAAATCCATAACCTCTCTCGCCACATAACCTTCAATAATACTCCCTTCAGGCCGATAACGGTTTCGAACATCACCTTTAAAAACACTCATGTATCGTTCAAAGGGATACATCCAATGCAAGAAAACCGGGCCCAAGATTTTCACTTCCCTAGTCAAGTGGACAACAAGATGTACCATGATATCAAAGAACGAAGGAGGGAAATACATCTCAAGATGACATAGGGTAACAAACACTTCTCTTTGCAAATTATCGAGAGTCTCAGGGTCAATAACTTTGCTGCAGAGACTGTTGAAAAAGAAACAAAGTCTGGTGATTGCAAACCTTACATGCTTCGGCAATATAGATCGAATTGCCACGGGCAATATTTGTTGCATTAGAGTGTGACAATCATGAGATTTAAGTCCTATCAACTTCAGATCTTTCATTGATACCAATCTACGGATGTTGGATGAGTAACCATTTGGCACCTTAACATTTATCAAGCATTCACAAAAAGCTTTCTTCTCTTTTCTAGACAATGTGTAACATGCAGGAGGTAAGTATGTTCTTTTACTACCCATTTCACGTATTTCTGTTAATTCTGACCTTATTCCCATTTCACGTAGGTCCAGTCTGGATTTTATCCCATCTTTAGTCTTACCTGGTATATTTAACAGAGTACCAATGATGCTATCACAGACATTTTTCTCAACGTGCATTACATCGATACAATGTATGACTGTCAAAGAACTCCAATAAGGAAGATCCCAAAATATTGACTTCTTCTTGAATGAAGAATTGTCACTCCGTGTAGTACCTTGTGATCTCTTACCAAATTCATTGACAAAGTCTTTTATTCTTTCATAAACAACCTCCCCTGGTATAGGTTTAGGTGCACTGCGTTCCTCATTCAATCCATTGAATGCTTTGCGCTTCCTACGATACAGATGGAATTTTGGAAGAAACCTTCGATGACCGAGATATACATTCTTACCGCCATGTTTTAGTCTTGTTGAATCAGTGTTCTCTTCACATATAGGACACGCATTAGCTCCTTTGACACTATATCCAGACAAATTCCCATATGCTGGAAAGTCATTAATAGTGCAAAACAACATAGCATGCAAACGAAATGTCTCTCTTCGTGAAGCATCATAGGTCATCACACCTTCACCCTAGAGTTTCTTTAAGTCATCAATCAGAGGTTCAAGATAAACATCGATGTCATTTCTAGGTTGTTTAGGGCCCGATATCAACAACGACAACATTACGTACTTATTTTTCATACACAGCCAGGGAGGAAGATTGTATATAAAAAGCATGACTGGCCAAGTGCTATGTTGGCTTCTCAATGTCCCGTACGGATTCATCCCGTCTGTACAAAGCCCAAGTCTTAGATTCCTGACTTCTTCACCAAATTCAGGGTACAATACATCAATCTTCTTCCACTGTGGGGAATCAGACACATGTCGTAGGAACCCATCATTAATTTTCTTAACATCCGCATGCCACCTCAAATTCTTCGCATCTATCGGATTGGAAAACAAGCGTTGAAACCGTGATATTATAGGTAGATACCACATCACCTTGGCAGGAGAACCAGTTTTGGACTCCCCCGAAGTCGTCAATTTATACCGTGACGCACCACATTTTGGACAATCTTTCAAATCTTCATAATCCTTTTGAAATAATACACAATCATTAGGGCATGCGTGTATCTTCTTGGCATCCATTCCCATTGGGCACAACAATTTCTTTACCTGGTATGTTGAGATTGGCAGCTTGTTTCCTTCAGGAAGCATTTCTTTCAACAAAGACAGCAATGACGTGAAGCTTTTGTCGCTCCATCTATTGTTAGCTTTCAACTTATACAATCTCAACACAGCATTAAGCTTTGTAAACTTAGTACAACCTGTGTATAACGGCATCTCAGCATCATGCACAATGTTTCTAAAAATGGGAGGTGGATCGGTGTGCTCTACCCCACAACTATCCAGCATCGCATCAACGATGTCTACTGGAACTGGTTCATTCACATCTACGTCATCGTAGGCAATTTCTTCTTCCATACAAGCACTGCTATCGACATCCACTGGTTTCGGGTTTGAAATCTCTCCATGCCAGTGCCATTCTGTATAGCCTTGTATAATCCCGTTGCACATGACATGAGTCATGATTTCGTCACCAGTGTTGACTTTCAAGTTGTTACCGCAATGTCTACATGGACAGTAGAACCTATCTCCAGGTTGTTTCCTATGTTCCTCGGCAAATTTAATGAACTGGTGAAGACCAGAAATAAACTCTGGGGTGCAGCGATTGCGAATGGACATCCATGATCTATCCATTCTATGATCAAAGAGAAAACAAGTATATATTAGGACAAGATTAGGGTCTAGGGTTAACAAATACATGTGATGTCATTATTATATATAATAAATGTGTACCACCTATCCATTCTTGAACACCTAATCTCACTAGTAAGTGTATAATGTGTATTGGGTTTTCAACAAAATTTCGACAGCATTTCCCCGCTGTTTTCCAAGTACATATGTACTTAGAGAACAAACGGGGAAATGCTGCCAAAATTTTCTTGAAAACCCAATACACATTATACACTTACATCCTAAGCGAGATTAGGTGTTCAAGAACAGTCCCAAACCGGGGACTATCCAATATTTACTCCTAATGAGTAAATCTTGGACGGGTTTCTAGGCCAACAAATAATGTATTGTCATTCTTATACCTAAAATCCTAGTTCTTCAATTTAGGGTGATTATTGATGTCTTTAAAAGCATGATTGGCAATTTAGGGAAAAGTTCATCATTTACATTCCAAGCATGTCACATGTGTGCATTACAGTTCATCATTAAGCAAGATATAAGCAAGTATGTCATATTAAAATAGACTAAACAATATGAGAAAATAGTGGTGTAATCATGCAAATGGGAACATTCATGGGAACACACACTTCAGTTATAAGCATTCATGTAGCAACTTTCAGTTCCATTCATGGGAACACACACTTCAGTTATAACAATAATTAAACAAAGGGGTTGGTGTACCCCTAAACATGCGCATAATTAAAAAAACTATTACTACAGACAAGTCTAGATAGATAGACAACTAAATACTACACCAACATGGTCCCGCATGCATCAGTAACCTCTTTTTTATGATGAAGCTGTGTCACGAAGCTCCTCACTGTATTTAGATGAATCTGAACTGACAGGGGCCTTAGATTCAGATTTGTCCTAGCTGATATGCGACGTCGTGCGCTCATACCGCAGAAGATGATCGGGGGTCTCGCAGTTGCTGTTGGTTATCCAAACTTTGATGGAATTATCGCCAACTGGACGGGGCAAAAGCCTATTCCAACGGACCACATGCAGCTCTCCAATCCAATCACGCCAACCGGATTTTGATATAAGATTTCCCGCCAAATCATACTCAACCTCGATAACATGTGAATAATTACCAAAAGTTAGGGTCACTTTACCAGGCATGTAGTGTCTTCCTTTTAGAAAACGCCAATGTTTGGGTATGACCAATTGGTTTAAGGAACGATCATCTAGGATGATGTCCAATTGTTCTTCAATGGGGAAAGTTAACATTGACATAGAGGCCCAGTTCATAGTGACTATTATGGGTGGACAGAGACTGCACAATATTAGTATTAACAAAGTGTAAGTACATATAACGATGTTATATATTTTCAAAAAAAGTTGTATAACATCAGTTAACCTTTTATTGCTTGTCATAACCAACTTTATTGTGGTAGACATGATAGCTTGAAAAGAAGTCTACAAATGTACTTAGAGAACAAACGAGGAAATGCTCCTAATGAGTAAATCTTGGACGGGTTTCTAGGTGCTTACTAAAATAGAACCATTATATGGAACTAATCCTACATTATACACATACTTTTCCTGAGTAAGATAATGTGCACTTCATGGAATTATTAAGATCTGAATATATATAAGTTGTTTCTACCTACTTTGATGGGATTTTATAACATTCGAGTCTTCCATTTATAACATTTAGATCTGAATATATATAAGAATCCCATTTGATACACACGATTGAGAATCTTTCACGATACTAGGAAAATACACTAACTAGATATTCATTTAGGTGTTAGACATCAATATGTGTATGAGCCCTAATTAAAACTTATTCTCATAAGAAGTAAATAAATTTAAAAAAAATGCCCAGCAGCAGGGCGGCACCTTGAGGGAAGACGAGCAGAGGAAGAAGAAGAAGGTAGGGCGGGCACCTTGAGGGAAGAAGAGCAGCGGCCGAGGCAAAGTCCTAGCAGCTTCCGGCGGCGAAGAGAGGAGCGGCGGAGAGGGCGGTGAGGCTAGGAGACCTAGATGCTACCGGCGACGGAGGAGAAGAGGCCGGCGGGCGGAGAAGAGGCCGGCGGGCGGAGAAGAGGCCGACGGCGGAGAAGAGGCCGACGGCGGAGGAGAGGCCGGCAGGCGGAGAGGGAGGCCGGAGGGCGGGCGGAGAGGGAGGCCGACTGCTTCTCGCTCGACGGCGACGAGCGACGAGCATGGAGGAAGGAGCGGCGGCGGCGGCGGCAGGAAGCAAGGGAAATCGCCGGAGCTAGGGAAATCGGGAACGAAATAGGGAAATGGGAAGAATCGTTCGGGCAGGGTGAGCTATTAAGTTGAAAATACGTGTCGGTTCTTTAAAAAACCGACAACTAAACCAACAGTGTCGGTTCTTTGCCACAAACCGACAACTATACTAGATTATAGTCATCGGTTTTTGATTAAACGACAACCGACAACTATTCCTATCTCACGAATACCCTTTAGTCGTCGGTTATTTAGTTACGAACCGATGCCATATGTAAAATATTGGAGCCAATTTTTTCGCTGGAATTTTGGGTTTGGCGGTTGATTTTAGGTGTCGGTTTTTTATTAATTAACCGACACTTAATAAAAGCGGTACCCATGTCTGGTCGACCTTCACGGATTGGATGTCGGTTTCTGTTCCAAACCGACACAGTAGGGTTTATGTGTCAGTTTTTGTATACAACCGACACCTTGAAAAGTGACTTTATAAGCCATTTCTGTAGTGGTGGGTGGTCACTCAAGAAGAAGAGAAAGGATCCAACTCCCCGGTTTGCAAAGAATCATCCAAAAGAGCTTATTTTAAGTGATCCATTTGAAAGAGTGAAGACGTGGGTTGCATTCAACAAATAACAAGCCAATAGCGCCTTCATCTCACAACTCGAGCCAAATAACATCAAGGGAGCTCTTGGGGATGATGAGTGGATCCTAGCTATGCAAGAAGAGTTAGAGCAATTTGAATAGAACAAAGTATGGACCCTAGTGCCAAGACCAAGTGATAGAAAGATCATTGGCACCAAGTGGGTCTACTGCAACAAGCTTGATGAAAGTGGAAAAGGGGTAAGGAACAAATCAAGGTTAGTGGCTCAAGGCTACAATCAATAGGAATGTATAGATTTTGATGAAACATATGCACATGTAACTAGAATTGAGTCCATTCGTATGTTACTTGCCTTTGCTAGTTATAAAAACTTTTTTCTATATCAAATGGATGTTAAAAGTTTGTTTTTGAATGGTACAATTGAGGAGGAAGTGTATGTTGCACAACCCTCGACCTTTGAACATGATAGGTTATTTAACCATGTTTATTTGTTGCTAAAAGCTGTCTATGGACTCAAACAAGCACCTAGAGCTTGGTATGAGAAATTAAAGAACTTTTTGTTAGATCATGGGTATATCATGGGCAGAGTGGATTCTGCCTTATTTCTAAAGTACACTTCTAACAATTTTATTATCATTCAAATATATGTTGATGATATCATTTTTGGCAGAACTAACCTTGATCTTTGCAAAGAATTTAGTAATCTTATGCAGAGTGAATTTGAGATGAATATGATGGGTGAGCTCACGTTCTTCCTCAGGTTTCAAATCAAGCAAACAAAAGATGGGAACTTCATCAACCAAGGAAAATACACAAATGAGCTACTTAAGTGTTTTGGGATGGAGAACACCAAGTCGATGGACACACCCATGTCAAACACCACCAGACTTGAAAAAGATGAAGAAGGTGAGAAGGTAGATGAGGAGCTCTATATAGGTATGATCAGAAGTTTACTTTACTTAACTGCCTCTAGACTTGATATAATGTTTAGTGTTGGCTTGTGTGCTCACTTTCAATCAAAGCCTAAGAAATCACATCTTATAGCCATTAAGAGGATTTTAAGTTACTTAGCCAAAACCCAAAATTTTGGACTATGGTAGTTCAAGTCAAGGGAATTTACTCTTACTGCTTATAGTGATGCCGATTATGTAGGGTGCTTGATTGATGGAAAGTGCACATGTGGCACTTGCTTTCTCCTAGGACCATGCTTGGTGTCTTAGTTCTCTAAGAAATAGAGAACAGTGGCATTATCAACCACTAAGGCTGAATACATTGCATCCGGGAGTTGTTGTGCCCAGGTCCTATGGATGAAGCAAATGTTCCAAGACTTTAACATTTATTTTGATGCTTCTCCTATATATTGTGATAATACTAGTGCAATTAACTTGTCATATAATCCTATATTGCATAGTAAACCTAAGCATATAGAGGCTCACCATCATTTTCTTTTTGATCACATTGCCAAAAAGGATATATATATATATATCACACATGTGGACATAGAAAATCAGTTGGTGGACATTTTTACTAAACCTCTAGCTAGATAGAAATTTAACTTTATTAGATCTAAACTATTCATAACTGCTTTGAATGAATCTGATATGCCTTATATCTAGTTTTCATCTATCCTATATGGTCTACTTATGTTTTGATCACCATTGCTTGCTAATATGCTAAAAATAAGTTTTTCATGTTCCTTTTGCCTATGTTTTAAACTAGTTTTAGGGTATTTTTTGCAAACGCTTGTTTTATTGTAAAATAGTACCCAATGATAAGTGATATGTGCCTAAGTATGTTTAAAATACAAAATGGACTTGAAAAATAAATTTAATTAGCACTTTAATGAATGGAAATAAGAATTTCTAATTTTAGGCCAGGTTATCCATCGATCGAGTTGCCAACCAGACTGATTAGAGGCTGAGAGATTTTTTAAAGAGACTATCAGTCGAGTTTTTGAGTCATAGAAATCGACTGATGGTCGGGCTAGAGAAAACTTAAGATAGGTTCGGTCGACTATTCTCCCTCTCAACTAGAGAAAAATCAACTGATCCAACCTCTAACTCCCTCAAGCTCTCAAACCTAGCCCCGACTTTACTCTCCCTAACCCTAGTTCAACCTAGATGGACCTCTCTTGACCTTCTCCCTATCAACCTTATGTCTGTGGATGAGTTTTGGTGGTGGTTATTTAGCATTTTCTCTCTTCTTCCTCTCCTTTTCGTCTCCATGGCATCCAATAGGAGGAAGAGGGCCACCCCAGCTAATGCACCTTCATCTTCATCAAACTCCCATTTGATTCTCTTTGATGACAGTTTCTTTATCTCAAATGAGGCTGTAAATAGGTACAAGGAGCTCCTTCCTAGGAATCCTTTTCCTTTTCGTACCCTATTTGAGCCACGCCCCCAAAGACAAGAGGTCATAGATCAAGTAACAAAGTTGTTATACGACCACCATCTCTCAGCCTTGGGTGTTGAATACGCATGCTATAACAATTCCATCACAAGCACCAAAGCCATTCATGAATTCTATGCAAGTTTGCATTGGACTTGTGACACCCTTGTACCCCCGCCTAATACTCAAGTAGTCCTCACATCTATGATAGTAGGGAAGAAATTCCAAGTCTCTGAGGATACACTAAACATCTTCTTTTCAGGTACTAAAGTGACTAACCCATGGCGTAAGGACTATCCAGAGTATTTTGACCTAGTCGAGCCTGAGGCCTTCTACAAGCAGTATGCTATTACTCTCCCTAATATCTATAAGTTCTTGAAGAAGCCTCAATTCCCTTATAGGAAGAAGTGCACCCTTCTGTCCTCTGCCTTAGACCTCAAGAGACATATACTTTCACTAGTTGTTAACTGTAATATTCATCCAAAGAAAATTAGACTGAAATTGTAGAAAACACTGCGGTCATTATGTACTATCTCTTGAAATACATAGGATTCAAGTGGGTGAGATATGTTCTCCATCATATGACCTGCTTTGTCTCAGGCAAGAACACATGTGACACTCATTCTCCCTACCCAATCCTGATTTGTGGTCTATTCTAGCTTGCCACTGACAAATATCTTTTCCATGACCTTCACTACAAACCTACCCAAAAAGGAGTTTGTATCAGTGAGACCACTCTTTAGAAGTTTGTGCATATCCTATCCTCTACCACACCTGGTGCCTCTACCTCTATCTCTACCCAAGCACCTCCACCACCTCATCCTACCCAACCTGCTCATTCCTCGTTCTATGTATCCAATGAGACCCTTGTGGGCTACATGATGCATCAATAGGCATACAACCTTCAGGCTCAAAAGCACCTACATTAGGACCTATGTTCCATCATGTCCAACATGAACATGTCTTGTGCACACCCCTACCCTGCCTACCAGCCCTACCTAGGAGGTGACTATGCATCCTTTTCATATGATCACTTTTACCCTGCCCCTCCACCTACATATTCCGCTGCTACACCCTCTACTATTGGTGGATCTACCCTTGGTGTGCTACCTCTGACAGCTGGCCCCTTGACCACTTTGCTTACTAGTCTTGGTAGTTCTACTCCTTCCTTCCCATAGGCCAATGAGCTCCATGCTCTTGGTATGTCTTGGGATGAGCATAATGCTCATTGGCCCAATTGAGGTTTTGGTTCTCTTGTTGATGAGGAGATGCCAAACTAGGCTGAGAAGGAGGATGTTGTTGATGAGGAGGCTGATGAGGATGATGATGATGCTTCTAATAATGTCTTTGATGGCTTTCCTGGTGCCTCTGGTGATGAAGGCGATGTTGTTATCTCTGTTGCACCTTCAAACGGAGATGATGACTATGAGCCTGATGCTTCTGATGATGATGTTATGGACATAGATAGCTTAGATTTTTAGTTGTTCTAGTTTTTAATCTAGATGTTGATCATATATATCTTTCTAGACTATTTTGTATTACAAACATATGGGCACATTTTCTGAGATGTACTATTTTATCATTTAACTTTCATCATTTTGACTTGTACTTGTTCTCTTAGAACATGCTTTCTGGGTTGTAATCTTAATCTTTTGTACACTTACTCTTTGATTTACTATGTCTCATGAGTTAGTGCCATGTTTTACCATATTTTGATTATGACTTAGATTGTATGTTTCTCTCGTCTCTGTTTGGTGTATGTTGTGAGATTGCATATTGTAGATGTATGCTTGGTTGTGCTTGGAGAAGACCTGTTTCTGTGCTCTTCTACCCCCTTCCTTTTTGATAATGTCAAAAGGGGGAGAGAATTTCAATGTTTTGAAGCTCAATCATATTTCTTTTAATTGCCTATGTGATCCTTTTCTTGTTCATTATATGCTTTATCATGTGACTTGCTAAAGGACCATATAGTATATATATGTCATAATGCTTTGTGTATCTAGACTAACTATGTAGGTTAGAGTAGGCATAGATTGAGGAGGAGCAATTCACATTGTTCAAATTTTGAACCCCCCTGCAATTCACAAGTCAAAGGTATAACTTTACATATCCTTTTCAATATGATTGAGGAATGGTTTGTCATTGTCAAAAAGGGGGAGAATGTTGACTTGAGAGTTCTACATTGTCCATATTTTGATAATGACTTAACCATTCCATCCTATGTATCTAATATCTTTGTTCAAGATTGATTTCAGGATTTAAGTACATGAAAAGGATCAATTTACACAAGCCCTAGCTTGTTCAGGTTCAAGTTAAAAGCAATGCAAGTGTGTGTTTTGGGAAATCACTCCAAATGACCTTAGATGATTTTTGTAATCACTTGTATTGATGATATGACTTATAACTAAGATGAGAAAAAATCAGGGACACTTAATTCCAACGTTTGACCACTCAAATGTCAATTTAGAAAATTTGTCACAGGTTGTTTATCAGTCGAGTTGGAAACTCGACCGATCCAATGATGGATTTTCTAAAGAGACCAATTGGTCATGTTGCACACTCACAGAACTCGACCGACCAACTTACTAAGAAAAACTTATTTTAGCTCATCGGTCGAGTTTCCCAGAACAAATTTGACTGATAGTTTGAAAATTGGCTTTGTCATTTAGTGGATCAGTCGAGTTACCTTTATTGAAACTCGACCGAATGTACTATATAAAAATGCAGAAAAAGTGATTATAACTATTGGTGAGTTGTTTTGAGAGATAATAGATTCTTTACAACTTGAAAAATGGCTATATTTCACCCTTAGGTGATCCCACACTCAAGGGAACACCCCCAACCATATATAGGACCACTTGGAGTTCATTCCAAATTTTCTCATTCATGCTATTCTAAGTCCTTTCTATAGTTGAGTGTGTTGCAACTCCTTGAGCCCCTTTCTCTCTCTAGTTTACATAGCATTTCATGATTATGAGTTAGGCCAGTTGTAAGAGACCTACTTCCTTGTACTTGTAAAGCTCTAATTTTGTTCCATCTTCCCTACCCCTTTCCTCAAAGAAGCAAAAGTGAAGCAAGCTACTCTGAGTGAAGGTGGAGTTGTTGCTGTTCTTCTTCAAGGTTGAAGAAGAGGTGAAGATCTTCTCCAGGTGAAGCAGAAGGAAAAGGCTTAAGATAAAAAAAAGAGTGGGTAATCACTTGAAGGTTGAAGATTTTTGCAAGAGTAGGGAAGTCCTTAGAAGAAGGTGGAAGACTCTTGCAACGTGGGAAGTCCTTGGTAAGGTTCAAGACTCTTTGTATTGGATAGGTAAGTCCTTTGGTGGTCTTGTGTTGTAAATCTTATTGGTGAATATATAGAGGAAAGCACTTGCAAAGTCCTAGAGGGTGACCTCTCTAGGTAGTGGACTGACTCTCTCCTAGTTTGGAGAGTGGAACCACTCTAAACAACATTGTCAAGTGCTTGTTTCATTTTATCTCATCCTTGCTACACTTGTTAGTTAGGACTTAAAATTGCACTTAAGCTATTGGTTTTGATTTATATAATTTGAAGGTCTAATCTATCTTGTGAGAATTTTTGAAGCTCTATTCACCCGCCCCCGAGATGGACTTGATGGCTCTCTCAAACCCGTCCACCTCGGGAGGGAAGGTGACTGGTGAGGCGACAACATTAACCCCGACACCCCATCGGTGAGATCTTGGGAGGGAAGGTGTGCCCGGTCCTGGTAATAATTGAGTTCATCTTCTACACTAGGACAAAGTTGTGGTTGATCCAGATTTGAGAAGGGAACCAGTAGGATGGGATACGTTCATGAAGAAAATCTCAGGGAGCCTGAGAGATCTAAAGAAAACTGACGTTTCGTTCATTTATGGTAAGTTGCTCTATCCCAAATTAGAGGCCATTGAAAATGCAGTTAGATGGAGGAGTAGCCTTCTAGGGTATGTAGTTGATTTCTGGCCTGATATCCCTCCGCTGGCGAGATATTTTGACATCTTATGGGACCTTAATGGTTTCTTTGAGATTTTCGATAGAGGCAATGGTTTTTTCCTTATTAGATTTTCTGATGCGGTGGATATGGATTTTGTTCGTGATGGGGAATGGTATGTAGGGAACAAACCTTTTGTTCTGCGTACTAGGAAACCGGGTGATAAAATGGATAAAACAGTGATTTCGGAAGTCCCATTTGGGATGACAATTAGGAACTTGCCGATTGAACTTTGGGATCCAAGAAATTTTGAAAGGATTGGTATAGTCTTAGGAACTCCAACGAGGATGGATGATCAAACTAGAGAAATGTGCAGTGTTGATTACGCTCGAATCCAGGTTCTGATGAAGAATAATGCAAGTTTCCCTTAGAAAATGACAATGATCAGTGATGAAGGTGATGAGTTCAATATAGATCTGGAGTACGATTGGATTCCACATAGATGTAAGGTCTGTGGCTTCTTGGGACATGATGATAGTTGTGAAATGTCTATCCAACGTAAAATTCCTATTAAGCATATTGGACAACCGAAGAAGGTATGGAGGTTTAGGAAGAGGCAAGCAATTGGTACTTCTGAGGTGATTCCTGTTGCGGATAAGGTTGTTGATGATGAACATATTATTGAAGAGATTGAAGACGAAGAAGAGATAAATAGAATTAGGAATGATGTTCAAGAGATTCTGGTTATTGAAGACCTTAGGCTATCCAAAGAGGTGAACGAAGGGTTCTTCCCTGATCAGTTGGTCTGTGCTGATAAGGTGTTTGATGATTCGTCTAGCCAAGTTCAGACATCGAATCCTTCTACCCCGATCCCAGTGCTAGTGTTTCAGAGAGGTTCCCCTGATAGTGAAATTAGTTCTCAGGCTTCATTGAACTCTGCTTTAGCTATTAACAAGGGAAAATAGAAATTAGTTCCTCCGAGATTCCAGGCTAAGCTTAACGTGGGAGTTTACCAAAGATTTGAAAACTCTGAGTACTCTCCTGTTCCTGGGGACCTTCAAATGAATTCAACCATTTCTACTACTGAGGCTGTCAGTTCAACAGCCGAGGTTGGTAAATGAATTCTTTTACTGTTGCTACTTGGAATGTAAGAGGTATATGTAACAAGGTATACCCTGTCCAAGAAGAGATTAGAAGGAGTGGGTATGATATTAATGTTCTTGTGGAAACTAAGCTTCGTAAAAACAAAATTACAAAGTTTATGGCCAGATATTTTTCTGAATATTGTTGGTTGTCTAATCTTTCTTCTCACCCCCTAGGCAGAGTTATCATTATATGGAAGGAAGGCAGATGTGATATTACTAAAATAGAGGAAACGGATCAGGTTATTCATGTTTTAGTTTGCATTGATGAGGCTAGTTTTGTGCTTTCTGCTGTCTATGGCCATAATGGTGATAAGGATATAATGACTCTCTGGAATTCTATTGATAACATGTATGCCAAAGTTGATAAACCCTGGGTTCTCCTTGGTGATTTCAATTGTGTTAGGAAGACTGATGAGAGGATCAATAAAAAGCTTCCTTCCAAACAGTCTATGGACGAGTTTAATGATTGCATTCTTAATTGTGGTATTTTTGAGCTTGACTTGCAAGGACCTTTTCTTACTTGGAGCAATAATCAAGAGGGGATTGGTTTTGCTTCTTTGAGGATTGATAGGATTTTTTATAACTCTGATTACCTTTCCATTAATGCTGAATTTTTTGGGGAAAGTATATCTAACACTATTAGTGACCATAAGAAGATTGTTTTATCTATTGGACAATCTAGAAGATGCAAAGCCCCATTTAGATTTATTAACTGTTGGTCTGATCACAAAGATTTCTATAGTATTTTGAAGGAGGCTTGGTATATTGATGTGTATGGTTTCACTACTTTTAGACTGTATAGAAAATTTTCTGCTCTTAGATCTAAGTTGATTGCTTGGAATAAGAGTGACTTTGGGGACATCAATGATAATTCTAGAATTTCTAAGTTTCATGCTATTCAAGCTCAAGATGAAGCTGATGCTGATCCTTTGAATGTTGAGTTGTGTGATAAAGCCAGGACTTTGCTTTTGGAGGCTAAGTCTCATGCTAACATTCATGAAGCTTTTTTCTGACAAAAATCAAGAGTTGCTTGGCTTAGAGAAGGGGATTCTAATACCTCATTCTTTTATTCATCTATAAAGACAAGGCGTGTTTCAAATTCCATCAGGAAGCTTTATATTGATGGTATTACATCACACTGTTATGAAGATATTAAGAGGCACATTTCTAGTTATTATAAGACTATCTTTAATAATTGCAGCTCGGTACAGGGTGTTTGGAGTGGGGCCTGGAATGGAAAGAAACTTAATGAAAATCAGAAAACTTCTCTTATTGGCATTGTCACGAGTGCTGAGGTAGATGATATTGTTATGAACCTCAAGAATGATAAGGCTCCTGGGCCGGATGGCTTTAATGACACCTTTTACAAGAAAGCCTGGTTTATTGTTGGTGATGATGTGTTTTGTGCTATGCATGAGTTCTTCGGGAATGGTAAGCTTTTGAGAGAGGCGAATAGGACCTTTATCACTCTGATTCCAAAAGGTGGTGATTCTTCTGACATTAAGAACTGGCATCCTATAGCACTCTGTAATGTTTTTCATAAGATTATCTCTAAACTCATGGCTAATAGACTTCAGAAAGTCCTACCTTTTATTATTGATTCTAACCAGTGTGCCTTCATTAAAGGGAGGAGCATAAAGGATGCTACCTTGTTGACGAATGAGATTCTCATTGATTTTAAAAAGTCTAATTATGGTAACATGATGTGCTTACAGGCTGATATTACTAAATCTTATGATTCAGTTATTTGGAGCTATATTTTCTCTATTATGACCAAGATGGGATTTCCTATGATCTGGATAAAGTGGATTGAGGAAATTTTCTGTTCTACTTCATATCAAGTCATTGTCAATGGAGAACCTTCGGATTCTTTTTCCCCATCCAATGGTGTAAGACAGGGGGACCCTATTGCTCCCTACCTTTTCGTGATTACTATGTAGGGCTTCTCTGAGATGATCAAGGACGCTGAGAAAAATGGTAGATTCTCTCCCATCAAGGCGTCCAAGAACCTTTCCATATCTCATTTGGTTTTTGAGATGATCTTATGATCTTCTCTAAGGCTGATGATGATTCTGCTAATGTTATTAAAGATATTTTTGAGGAATTTGGGAATGTTTCTGGTCTTATAGTTAATCCCCTTAAAAGCTCCATTATTTTTAGTAAGGATGTGGATAAAGAGCCCATCATTAATATTCTTGGTTTCAAAGAAAGTTCTTTTCCTTCTAAATACCTTGGATTGCCTTTGTTCACTGGAAAGCTTTCCAAATGGTATTGTACTTCTCTGGTTGATAAAGTAAAGAAGAAACTAGAGTGTTGGAAAGACAAGTTGTTGTCTATGGCTGTAAGATTGGAAGTTATTAATTCTATGCTCAGAACTCTTCATTTGTATTGGACGTTCTCTTTTCCCATACCTGCTGCCATTCTCGATCAAATTGATAAGTTGTGCAGAGATTTTCTTTGGGGTGGCATGAATAACAAGACGAACATGCACCTAGTGAGGTGGGATACTGTCACTGAACCGAACAATGAGGGTGGATTAGGTCTAAAGAAGGCAAGAGACATTTCTAATGCATGTATTCTTATTAATGCGTGGAATATTGCGAGCAAGAAGGATATTCTATGGGTCAAGTTGATTTCTAAGAAGTATCTTAGATGCTCTTCTTTCTGGACTGTTAAGGTCTCACCTAATTTTTCATGGTTGTTTAATAATATTCTTAGATCCAGGGACACTCTATTACAACATATCACTTTTCATATTGGTTATGGTGAGAGTACATTTCTGTGGCAAGATCCTTGGATCCATTCCCATACTTTCCTGCAGGATGTGGTGGGTAGAAACTTATGCTCCATCTCTGGTTTATCTTGGGACTGTCTCTTATCTAAAGTTATTAAGGATAATTAGTGGTTTATTCCCAGAAGCAAGAATAGATATCAACAGGTGGTTCTTGAAGCTCTGTAAGCTATTGCTATTCAATTTGTTTTTAAATACTTTATTTCGTTTAACGGCAACAGAGTTGTTAGTTTCAGGTTTGTTTGGGACTCTATTAGGTCCAAGAGAAGGGAAGATGATGTGTTTTCTTGGATTTAGTCTATTAAAACCCACATGAGAGCTAAATTGCATCTTTGGAAGGCTCGACACAATAAAATCCCTACTTCTGATTATATGAGGAGAAGAGGTTTTGCTATACCTTCTGTTTGCTTTATGTGTCTGAAGAGATATGAAGACACTAATCACATTATGTTCGATTGCTGCTATTCTCGAGAAGTGTGGAAATATGCTTGTTCCATTGATAGCAGTTTTAGTATGCCTCTGGACTGGAATTCGCTTATCAGTTGTCGTTCTAGGAAGTTTAGTTCTCTTTCTAGTATGATTTACTACCATTGTTGGTGTGAAAGAAATGTCAGAGTCCATGAGGATAAATATAGAACTGATGAGATTCTCTGGAAGTGTATCTTACAAGACTTTATGGCCTTTTGTAGTGATTGTGGATGAGTTGCTTCGTATTAGGTTTCTACAGTTGGACCTGCTCTGGTTTATGGTTGTTATTTTTGGGTTCTGCTTCTTTCTTGTTCTGAGCTGGTTGAGTTCTTCTCTCAGGTGATCTGTTATGGTAGATCAGGTCCTTGCTGGTTTCTTCATGGTGAATGCCTTCTTTTAGTTGGAGGTTCCTCTCTCTTGTGATGGTTGAGTATCCATCCCGGTGTTGGATGTTGAGGTTCCCCCTCTTTTGTTTTGCTATTGTTTTGTTTTACTTGTTAGCCACATGGTTTTATTGATGCCTCCCTATCCTGGTGGTGGTTCTTGTGATGGTCGAGTCCCCATCCTCTTGGATGTCGACGCTCCCCTCTCACCTTTTGGTTTTTTTACTGATGTTGTGCCCTACTTTTCTTTCATCTACTCTGGGGTGGTTTGCTGTTTGTGGGCCTGCTACTGCTGGTTCGATCTTCTTCAGTCGGCTGTTGTTGTTGAATAGATATGTTCATTATGTGGCCTTCTATTATATCTTAAGCTATTGCTTGCTGGTTGGTTGAGTTGTTTGCTGGTGTTTCTTGGCATGTTGTTATCTGCTAGATGTGCTATCTGTTGGTGCGCTCGGCCTATGATGCTGGTGGTTTAGATGTTTTGAGATGCTGCTGGTTATCACTCATTTGATGATGCATGTGATGGTTGAGCCCATCCTTCTTGGATGTCGACGCTTCCCTTTCACCCTCCTTCTTAGTTATGTGGTCTTCTATTTATATCTTAAGCTATTGCTCGCTGGTTTGGTTGAGCTATTTGCTATCACCCTTCTTTTTTTGTTGGAGGTTCCTCTCTCCTGTGATGGTTGAGTATCCATCCTGGTGTCAGATGTCGAGGCTCCCCTCTCTTTCCTGATGGTGGCTCTTGTGATGGTCGAGTATCCATCCTCTTGGATGTCGACGCTCCCCTCTCACATTTCTTGGTTTTGCTACTGATGTGCCTTGGATTTGGTTCATCTACTTTGGTGTAGTCCCCATCCTCTTGGATGTCGACACTCCCCTCTCACATTTCTTGGTTTTACTACTGAAGTGCCTTGGATTTGGTTCATCTACTTGTTGGTGTTGGTTTTGATCTTGTTCAGTTGGGTGTTGCTGGTTTGATTTTCTTCTGTAGATGATATCTATTATTTTGTGTTGCTGGTTATCCTTCGTTTGATGGAGCTTGTGATGGTTGAGTCATCCTTTTAGGATGTCGGCACTCCCCTTTCATCCTCTTTTGGGCATAGTGGTCCTATTATTTGAGATTCCTTATACTGTATAGATCTTCTCCTTTTAGTTGGTTCCATTATTGGAACTAGCAAGCATTGTAAATTTTACAAAGAAAAATGAAAAAAAGCAACAGGAGTTTTGATTGACCAAAAAAAAATTCACCTGCCCCCTCTAGAGACCTAAATCCAACAAATTAGTCTTGTTGGGCTAGATAGCAAATGCAACTCAGTGGATTTCATAATGCAAAACCATTAACCTTTGCATTGATATAATAATAACCATTTATTCTGTTAAGAGTAAGAAAGGGATTCCAAATGTGAAATGTTAGCACAACCTTAAGGTGGGTAACTCTGTTCATGTCATGCCCAATCAAATTTTGATGATGAAAATTTCCATTAGGTGGGTAGAATTGTCACATCTCTTTCTCCTTAGGTCTTAATAATTGAAAAGTATACAAATGAAACAATAGACCTCACTATATTACTACCACTGTCCAATGATGAGCCAAGGGTGTTTGTATACCTTGAAACCCTAATTGATGATCATGGCTCTTATTTCCAAGTAAGAGATTCACTCGGTGACACTGTGTTTTTACATCTTGAGGTAGATTCAAGCGATCTATTCATGTTTGTGATATTTTGAGAGTTAAATGTTTAAATTGGTAAGTCTAACTTTCCAAATGGACCTTTTAGCACATGAGGATGTCTTCATATACAAATTAAGGTAATACCAGTGGAAATAGTGCACAAGTATTATGATGTTAATTTTAATTTTTGGAATAATTGTATATACTGGTAGAAGGAGGCTATATAAGTTTACCAATGAGGCTTAACCGATGACATGTAGATAATATTTTGAAGTTTAGTTTTCTAAAATTTTGAAATTTGACTTATACAGTATGGAAAATAAGAGAGATTAGTGAGTTTATGATATTTTACCACTATGATGGTTTAGTACAAGATGTACTTAGAAATGATCTATGATAATAAAATTAAGATAATCTTGGAGCTCAAGTTGAAGAAGCTTTGGAGTTATCTAATTACCTAAATATGATTTAATAAGAGGATGACCTTGTTGAAGTTAGTATGTTGTTAAAGGATGGTTACTAAGGAAACCATCCACTACTAGGACACACCAATAGGAACCCACTATGTTACGAGGACCTTTCCATAGTCTAAAGGTAGGCCAAGGGAGGGGTTAGACTGCTTCCTATAGGAGTCCATCTATGGCTAGACTCCAACATGTATTTGAAGTTTCAATGGAATGACTGGGATCCTTATAAAGCATCTAGTTTCACCATAAAAGTGAGGGAGAGTCTATCTCACCGGTTCTAAGATGAAGGATCAAAGATGTTTCCTAGACCTTCTCCCTTATAACTGAGCAGAGATGATCATGTAGCGGGTTGACATCAATATGGAAGACCAAGGGGTTGCAATGTGGTGTTACTAACATGGAGTCAAGCTGGAAGGATGGACATGGAAGAGCATACTCCCCATGTCTAGTTGCAAAGGTGAGTTGCACCATCCCATTAAACGGGATGCCCTTTGGGGTGTTGGGATTCATGTTGGGATGTCTGTAGAGGAGTAGATGGTGGAGCTTCTTCTCCATGGTGAGGTAATGAATATGAAGAAGGGGAACATTTTTGGCTTACTTCAGAGCAGTGACACCCTAGAATGGAATAGAGTTATAGTGACCCTATCATGGTGCTAGATCTCACTACTGGAACCCAAGCCCAACGCTAATCACTGGTTCCCCAATCCTTGGAAGGAGTTTCTCTCATTTTTAGAGTAAATATAGGTTGCATGCCAAGTAGGACAACGAACCTCCCACTCTAATCAGTTGTGCCCTGACCCTTCATGGATCCCATGTTGGATCCATTTAGTGGTGTGACTCCTTCCATCAAGTAGAAGTGTTCTTCCTTCCATTTGATGAAGTATGGACAAATGTGATCTTCAAGAAAGGTTATATTTTGTTTAAGTCATATCTTATGATTTGTAAACTGGATTTTTATGTGTAAGCTACCATATGAAATCTCCCTAGGTCTAGATTTTTGGTGGTTAATAAAATAATAATAGATTTCATGAGAAGTGATGCATGATTACAAAAATAAATTGGGTTTTTCCCATAAATCCCCTCTATTTACTTAAATTCCAGAATACCCCCTCTCTTCTGTCTAATCTTAACTAACCCCCTCACTTTTCTATATAATTCCAAAAAGCCCCCCTTCCACCACTTGTCGTCACGGCAAGTAACGAAATAGGTGAATGGACTCTCTTTTTTCTTTGTGATGCATTGCTTTGTTCCTACTTAATGCCATGTTAATTATTTACCAATATATAATAATAATAATAATATATTAATGTATATAATATATTTATTTTTTTGAAAGAAAAAAATAAAAGTTGAATTATATATAAAGTGGTATATATATGTTTGTAGGGTGGTAAAAAAAAGTCTGACAGATGTGAGTGGAACTAAATTAACACAATCCGATAAGAAATTATGGACTTTTTTGGGGTATGGTTGGGTTGCAGTCCTGGTCAAATTTTATTTTGGTTGATTTAGGTCAGGGCACGTTTAGTTTGGGACGAGTCACACCGGAGGCAATCTAAACCAACTTAATCTGACCCAAACCAAAAGTTATATGCTTTTTGTGGTATGTTTGGGCTTTAGTTCAGGCCAAGTCAATCTAGTTTGGGTCATTTTGGACTAGGTAAGGTTCCATTAAAGTCAAGTTGGTTCAAGACAAGTTGTGTCCAACTTGGATTTGGGTCGGTTCAAAATTCATATTTTCACATTTATTTCTTTTGTCTTTTTCTTATGGTATTAATATTATTATTATATTTATTATGTTTAGGTAATGATGGAATAAAATATGTTTATAATGATAGTTAAATTCTTGTAATCAACAATTTCAATTTAGCGTCTTTTAAAAATATTGATAAAAAATTCGGATTTGCTGAATTGGAATTGGACACAGTCCTAGATGATCCAAACTTGACCCAACCTAAATAAGCCATGGAACTAGATTTGACCTAAAATTCAAACAAACCCTTGATATTCTAAAATTTTCAAATTTTTATGGACGAAGTTGGAAATAAAATGGATGATTTGAAGTTATTAAATTACGATAAAAATTGACTGAAACAAGAATATACTCGACATTAAATACATATTTTACTTCACTTTTCTTTAAATTATAAGTATATTTTATTATTAATACCAGATCAAATTCCCGACCAATACCCAAACTATATATAACTCAAGTTGAACCAACTCGACCTAGTGGAACCTTACCTAGTTCAAATTGACCCAAACTAGATTGACTTGGCCCACACAAAAGCTACAACATACCCCAAAAAGTTTATAACTTATGATTTTAGTCGGATTAAGTTAGTTCAGATCGCCTCTAGGGGTTTTTTTTGCACTCTACTATATATATATATACATATATATAGATATATATATATATATATATATATTAAAACTTGGTTCCTGACACAACCCAAACCCAAATTGTACACAACCCAATTTGAAAATTCTCATCCTAAACAGAATATGGCCTGACCTGAATTGACCCAATTAAATTTGACCATGCCTAAAACCCAACCATACCTCAAAAAGTCCATAATTTTCTTATTGGGTTGTGTTGAGTTCCAAACACATCTGGTTAGACTTTATTACCACCGTACCAACACATGTATACAACTTTTTTATAACTTTTTTCTTTCAAAAAGTAAATATAATATATAAACTAGTATACTACAAATGATTATTATTACTATTATTATATTCTAATAAATAATTAACATACCATTAAGTATGAATAAAGCAATGCATCTCAAAGAAAAAAAATTCATTCATGTGTCCCGTCACTTGCCGTGATGGAAAGTGGTGGAGGGGGGATTTTTGAAATTGTATAGAAAAGTGAGGGGGTTAGGTAGGATTAGGCAAAAGAGAGGGGGTATTTCGGAATTTTGAGAAAATAGAGGGGGTTTATGGGAAAAAAACTCTAATAAATTGGTTGTGATGAATAACTATAATGGGCCATTAAAACTTAGAAAATATTTATACACCCCCAATGACGTCTAAATTTGATATAATACACCTGACATGATGCATGATGCAATATTTCATATTTTGTGCTTAAATGTTGGTTAGGGATAGTAAACCTAATTTAGTTTGAGAAAATGAAATGACAATAAGTAAATGCCCTAAAAATCACCATAAGATTAGTTGAACATATGAAACATGTTCGTAACCTCTTAGATCAGTAACTATGTATAAATTGAGTGATAATCGGTAAATTATCCTACACATCTAAGACGACATGGGAACCAAAATTAGACCTACGCATAAGGGTTTCAGGTTTAATGGGCATTCATGATATTTTTAGGAATTAGTATCTTGAATTAAAGATTCAAGAACTAAACTTAACTTTCTGCAACAAAAGGTAAGTGGTCCATGCCTTGGGTTTCATAATATTGTATCATCAAGTTTTGGTCGCATTATCATGTATACAATTTATAGTATACATGCTATCATGTGAACACTTTAATGACTTGACAAGGTATTTATTATGTGTATATATAATTAAGATTTACTCCATATATGTTTATACGTTAAAACCAGACCCAGTAAGAATTATACCTCTTCATGTTTAGGTAATGCAATTATGGGTGAAAATCATAAGTAAGATAAGATAAGATCAAATCATAATTAATAATTAGGCCTTATCTCATGAACATGTTGTACAAAGTTGGCACCTCATGAGCCCCCTTTAGTTTATGGGTTCAAGTCCAAGCCTACACACCTTGAGTGTGTTCAGTGATTTTTATGTTTATTGGTTCAAGCCAAAGCCTGCACACCATGTGTGTGTTTAGTGAGATCAGATCACATAAGGTTCGTTGAGTAGGTGACATGATAATAATGCTTAATCAAGTTAAGAATGCATCCTAAAGCCAACAATAATAGTTATGTATGCTCATATTATTTTTAGGCTTAATGTTAAGTTATGTTCATATTATTACTAGAACCCAACCACTTACAACGGTTTGTCAAATGCATGGCTATGTGTGGATGCACATAGGTTGTCTGCAACATGAGATGTCTCTCAGGAGGTGGATGTATGTATGAGTTCAAGACCTATTTGTGTGCCTTCTCTAAGATCCAAGGAGGTATAACTAGTTGGTCAGTTATATTACCTACCATGTTTCTTGTTGTAAGTATTGTAAAATATAATATGTATGAGACTTGATGTATCTATATCTTGCATAAAGTTACTTTTATTATTGCAATATATGATATATGCTATTTGTGACAATTTGCGAGTGTAATCTTGATGATCCATGGTTTCTATGTTGTTATATATTGATTACCTTGGGGTTGCTATAGTTGCATTATGTTCCTAGTATGATTTAGGGAGACATAATGACGGTCACTTCACCATTGAAGGTTGTAGATTGATGCTTGTTGATTTCAACGCAAAAACTAGGCTATGAGCTACAGTTGAGCAAATGATGTCATACATGAAAAACCTCAAGTAGGAATATGCTAAGATTAGATTTTTGGCAAACCTAAGCAGGTTTTGTTGGGACAACATTCAACACAACCCTATTTGCCAAACACAAATGAATGGAAGGAACGTTGGATGAATGTGTAGGTACTTTGTAGTTCACATGACTAATACTTATGATTTATGGAACATCATTTTTTGGATAAATAAACCCATATAATGGATTTTATTTTTTATTGGTTTATAGAAAGACAAGGACCTTACCAAGTTGATGAATGGGAAATTTTCTCACATTGATGACATGGAGTTTTTGGTTGATGCTAATAAGTATTACTTTGGAGTTTTAAGTCTAATATTAGGAGAATTATATTACATGTGTCCTGGACAAAATGTTAAATTGACAATAACATGCATACATCCCCGTACTATACATCCAACAATTAATAGGAATGTAACATGTGTTATATATTTAGAGACTCGATGTACGTACATATTTTTAGTGGGCAAAATATCTTGCTGCAACTGTGTAGTCTCTCAAAGCTGAAATTAAGTTACTAAATAATGAATGCAATGTCGTTTGACGTAAATAAATCAACTCTAGGGACGTTGCAAAAATACTATACAATGACGAAGAGTTGTACCAATCAAACTAAGTAGAATATGATGCACTTTAAGGAATGTCAACAAATTAGAGGGCTTCAACTGTATTATGAATCCAATATCACCTACAAAATCTTTGTTACTGATGATCTTAAATTGTAGTACTTGCATAAGTCTTATGTTCTCCATCAAAATTTTGTGTTGAATCCTACGTGAATGTAATGGTTGGCATTCAAACAAGATTGTTATTAACTAATCATATTTGAACTAAAAGTAGTTAACATAATGAGATGGCGTAAAATGCACACGAATTAATTGTGCAATGCAATTTTTTATGAACAAATAATATAACATAATTTAATTGATGCACACACAAATTTTTACAAAAATACCAGAACATAATCAAACTACATGATCACAAGTTCAATGCATTTTACATTTTATATAATACAAGTACATACAGATTTAGCTACTTATTCACAATTTTTTCTATGATGAAATTACGAATTAATCATTCTTTTTATTATGATAGACTTAGAGCCACAACTTGTAGTATGCCCGCCTTCTGCATCAATGTAAATCATTCCTTATTTTTTTAAGTTGGAGAAGAGAGGAGAGGAAATAAATAACAATATACTTTTTATTACTTTCATCATTATTTATTTGGACCTATATAAATTTCCTATATATATTTTTATTTTTGATAGCACATCCAAGTATGGAGAACAAAACAAAAATTATCCAAGGGGAAATTTTAGAACTAAGATGCACATTTTGGTTGACATTCCAGTATACTCTAATTTCATCCAAAATTTTATCCAAACAGGAACATAGTTGAAGTGAGTGTACTCTTCCAGGAATAGGGAACCCGGGGTAAAAATCCTTATTTATTTCAATGAGGGCCCTAGGGGTCTTGTTGATGAGCTCATACCAAAAGGCAAAATGGGTTGGTTCATTTGGTAAGAATGACGGTAGATGGTCAGATTCTGGTTAGTCAGAATATAGGCGCATGTGATAATCTCAATCTTAACTGGAATGAATGTTGGAGGAATGTGCAAGTACCTGTAGTTCACATGACTAATACTGATGATTTATGCAGCACCATTTGTGGATAAATAAACATGTGTTATTGAATGTTAATTCTTATTGGTTTATTGAAAGAAAAGGACCTCACCAAGTTGTTGAATGATAAATTTCCTCACATTGATGACATTGAGTTGTTTCCTGATGCTAATAAGCATTACTTTGGAGTTTTAAGTCAAAGATTAGGAGAACTGTGTTACATGTGTCCTGGACAGTATGTTAGATCGACAATAGTGTACATACATCCCAATACTATACATTCATTAATTAATATGAATGTAATTTGTGTTATTTATTTAGGGAGTCGATGTAAGTAAATATTTTCAACGGGTAAAATATCTTTCTATGCAGTCCCTCAAACCAAAAGTAAGTTGATAAATGATGAATGCAATTCCATTTGATGTCAATCAATGAACTCCAAGGACATTGCTAAAATATTATACAATGATGAAGAGTTGTAGCAGTCATACTAAGTAGAATATGATGTACTTAATAGGAATGCCAACAAATTGGAGGACTTCAATGATATTATTGATCCACCATCACCTACAACATCTTTGTAATTTATGATCATAAATAATATTGTAGTACTTGCATAAGACTTATGTTCTCCATCAAAATATTATGTTGAATCATGTGATAATGCTATGTCTGACATTCAAACATGATTTATGTACTTTATGTGAATTTTATGTAACGTTATTAAATAATCATATTTGAAATAAATGTAGTTCACATATTGAGATGGAGTAAAACACAAGACAAATTTATTGCACAATGCATTTTGTAATGAACAAATAATATAACAGTATTAATTGATGCGTACACAAACTTTTACAAAAATACCAGACCATAATCATACTCCATGATCGCAAGTTCAATGAGTTTTACATTTTAGAATAATACCAGTATATACAAATTTAACTACTTATTCACAATTTCTTCTGTAATGAAATTATGAATTCATCATTTTTTATTTATACATATATCAATTCCCTGCATATTTTAATTTTTTAATAGCACATCCAAGTATAGAGAACAAAACAAAAACTGTCCAAGGACAATTTCAGAATTAAAATGCACATTTCAGTTGAAATCCTGGTCTACTCTAAATTTAGTCAAAATTTTATCCAAACAGGACATGGTTGAAGTGAGTGTAAACTCTCTTGTTTCAAAGTAGAATTTTGAATGGGTTATTACTCTTCCAAGAATAGGGAACCCGGGATATAAATCCTAATTTATTTTCAATGAGGGCCCTAGGTTCCTTGTTGATAAGCTCAGAAAGGGAGGTAAAATGGGTTGGTTCATTAGGGAAGAACAACCATCGATGGTCAGATTCGAGTTGTGAAATCCTTGATTTTTGTTGTGACGTCGATTCTTTGGGGTAGTTAGAATATAGGCGTAGGTGACGGAGATAAACTTACTTGATTTTGTCATGATGATCCAATATCATGATGATCTTAAAGTGTAGTACTTGCATAAGACTTATGTTCTCCATCAAAATTTTGTGTTGAATCCTACGAGAATGTAATGACTGGCATTCAAACAAGATTGTTATTAACTAATCATATTTGAACTAAAAGTAGTTAACATATTGAGATGGTGTAAAATACACACTAATTAATTGTGCAATGCAATTTTTTATGAACAAATAATATAACATAATTTAATTGATGCACACACAAATTTTTACAACAATACCAGAACATAATCAAACTACATGATCGCAAGTTCAATGTGTTTTGTATTTTATATAATACAAGTACATACAGATTTAGCTACTTATTCACAATTTTTTCTATAATGAAATTATGAATTAATCATTCTTTTTATTACAATAGACTTGGAGGCACAACTTGTAGTCCGCCTGCCTTCTGCATCAACGTAAATCATTCCTTAATTTTTTTTAAGTTGGAGAAGAGAGGAGAGGAAATAAATAACAATATACTTTTTATTACTTTCATCATTCTTTATTTGGACCTATATAAATTTCCTATATATTTTTTATTTTTGATAGCACATCCAAGTATGCAGAACAAAACAAAAATTATCCAAGGGGAAATTTCTGAACTAAGATGCACATTTTAGTTGAAATTCCAGTATACTCTAATTTCATCCAAAATTTTATCCAAACAGGAACATAGTTGAAATGAGTGTACTCTTCCAGGAATAGGGAACCCGGGGTAAAAATTCTTATTTATTTCAATGAGGGCCCTAGGGGTCTTATTGATAAGCTCAGACCAAAAGGCAAAATGGGTTGGTTCATTTGGGAAGAATGACGGTACATGGTCAGATTTGGGTTAGTCAGAATATAGGTGCATGTGATAATCTCAATCTCAACTGGAAGGAATGCTGGAGGAATGTGCAAGTACATGTAGTTCATATGACTAATACTGATGATTTATACAACACCATTTGTGGATAAATAAACATGTGTTATTGAATGTTAATTCGTATTGGTTTATTGAAAGAAAATGACCTCACCAAGTTGTTGAATGATAAATTTCCTCACATTGATGACATTGAGTTGTTGCCTGATGCTAATAAGCATTACTTTGGAGTTTTAAGTCAAAGATTAGGAGAACTATGTTACATGTGTCCTGGACAGTATGTTAGATCAACAATAGCGTACATACATCCCAATACTATACATTCATTAATTAATAGGAATGTAACTTGTGTTATTTATTTAGCGATTCGATGCAAGTAAATATTTTCAGCGGGTAAAATATCTTGCTATGCAGTCCCTCAAACCAAAAGTAAGTTGCTAAATGATGAATGCGATTCCATTTGACGTCAATCAATGAACTCCGAGGACATTGCTAAAATATTATACAATGATGAAGAGTTGTAGCAGTCATACTAAGTAGAATATGATGCACTTAATAGGAATGCCAACAAATTGGAGGACTTCAATGATATTATTGATCCACCATCACCTACAACATCTTTGTAATTTATGATCTTAAATAATATTGTAGTACTTGCATAAGACTTATGTTCTCCATCAAAATATTACGTTGAATCCTGTGATAATGCTATGTCTGACATTCAAACATGATTTATGCACTTTATGTGAATTTTATGTAACGTTATTCACTAATCATATTTGAAATAAATGTAGTTCACATATTGAGATGGCGTAAAACACAAGACAAATTTATTGCGCAATGTATTTTGTAATGAACAAATAATATAACAGTATTAATTGATGCGTACACAAACTTTTACAAAAATACCAGACCATAATCATACTCCATGATCGAAAGTTCAATGAGTTTTACATTTTAAAATAATACAAGTATATACAACTTTAACTACTTATTCACAATTTCTTATATAATGAAATTATGAATTCATCATTTTTTATTTGTAGATATATCAATTCCCTGCATATTTTAATTTTTTAATAGCACATCCAAGAATAGAGAACAAAACAAAAATTGTCCAAGGACAATTTCAGAATTAAAATGCACATTTCGGTTGAAATCCTGGTCTACTCTAAATTCAGCCAAAATTTTATCCAAACAGGACATGGTTGAAGTGAGTATAAACTCCCTTGTTTCAAAGTAGAATTTTGAACGGGTTATTACTCTTCCAAGAATAGGGAACATGTGGTATAAATCCTAATTTATTTTTAATGAGGGCCCTAGGTTCCTTGTTGATAAGCTCAGACCGGGAGATAAAATGGGTTGGTTCATTAGGGAAGAACAACTATCGATGGTCAGATTCGAGTTGTGAAATCATCGATTTTTGTTGTGACGCTGATTCTTTGGGGTAGTTAGAATATAGGCGCAGGTGATGGAGCTATTCTCAAATGGAAAAAATTGCCATAATGAAAAAGATGGTGGTATTAAATAATTCACTCATAGTGCAAGAACCGCATACAACTCGTCGGCGTACTTATTGAACATCGACAAGGAAAACACATATCCTCTTTTACATTAAAGCTACTATTTTTATCCCTTTAATCCTTGACAAGATCATTATACGCATTTATCATCAATTCATAGTTCATTATGGTCCAATTCACATATGAACTCAATTTGCCATTAATTCCACTTTTTATTCATGAGAAAACCCTAATTACTACATTTAGGGTATTTATCCACAAATTAGGAACTTTACTGCTCGAAATAGCTTATAACCATGAAAACTCAGTTTGATACATGAAATCGAATAATTAAAGCCATTAATAGTTCTAATTACCAACATTAGGGTTTCAAGGCCCATTAAAGCCTATTTATGCATATAAACTCTAAATTAAGCGAATTACATGCAAAGTTAATCCTTTTTGTTCCTAATGTCCCTTTTTATCATTAATAGGTTAATATCAACTTTAACCATCAATTAAACCCTACTAATCACATTAATCATATCCAAATAGGGTTTCTTAATCAGTATTACACTAAAGTTAACAACTTCCATTACTTTTCGAATTTCAAGAAGAATTAGGCTCCAATTATAGTTTTAATGGATTCCCCTCATTTTTCTAAGAAAAATTCATGTATAATGCGTGTCTATCCGAGCTACGGTTATTGAGATACGAATTTAACAAAAATAACTTATTGTGGGCCAATGAGGAGGTGCCACGTAGCCTGCTTCATGCAATGTTGCCTTGTTGCTTTGGAAACATAACCAAAAGTCATTTTACCCTTGAGTAAATAGCGGGTCCTTCAGCCCACAGAGGGGTGTTTCAGTCCAATGCCATCTCCGTCTTCAACCATACGCAGCTCGACCTGCTGCTGCCCTAGCCGCCCATGGCGCGGCTTCATCTCCCTCATCTGGACCTCGGCGGGCACCAATCTTGGTTCCTCCTGGTCCGTCGGCCTCCATAGCACCTTCATGGCCTTCAATCCGCATCTGAGGTGGCGGTGTAGGGAGTGGGTTGGACCTGCAAGTCCGCCGCCCCATGCAGCTGTGCTACTGCTACCACACCCATCTAAGGTGAGGGGATGCTCACCCAAGCTCTTCAGGAGGTCGTGGAATCGACAATACTTCCTCACAGACTCTCCCCAGTCCTCCTATTTGTTCCATGGTTGATTTACCTTCACGTTTAGGGTTTTGGACAAAAAAGCAAGAAGGAGGAGAGGGAAGGGTTCAGGGGATCGTCTTGGATTCGACTCTGGGATTTACCCCTTTATATAGGGGTGGGAAACGAAGTCCCAAAGTGTGCAATCCATGAGGACTCAAGTCCTTCCCCAAAAGGAAACTTAATTTCCTTAGATAAAAGCAATATTCTCTCTCTTCATCATCTCCTTGCTATTCATCTTCCTATAAATTCTAAGATTTTCGAAAATTCTTTTTCTTAGTCTCTCTTATACTTGACTTTTACTCCATAAGCACGAAATTATAGTTTCCTTTAGTAGAAAATATCACCCTTTTAATAATACCATGAAATTCATTTATTAAACATCACATTATCTTCTTATTTGACTTTATTGATATTTCCTCTTTCCTTTTTCTTCATTGGGACTCCTTGGATCCCAAGAAACTCTATTATTTCGAAATCCTTTTTATTGGATACTCATTATCCTTCTAGATGCATCTAAATGCATTATTTCTTCATTATCATGTTTATTTCTTATTAAAATATCTCTTTTTGAGGATTTCTCTTTATTTCTCTTTTATTTTCTTCATTGGTATTCCTTTTAACATTAGGAATCCTTGGGATACGAAATTCCACCAAGAATAACTAATTATACCTCTTTTCACTTATTTTCCACATTTCATCAATGTTTTCAATTTCTTTATTTACAAGGAAATACTCATTTGATCTTTTCTTTTCTTATTGTATTCTTTATTCACTTTTGGACTCCTTGGAATCCAAGGAACCCATGTGGCACGAAATCCACCTTTGTATTAAGTTCTTTTGCCTTCTAGAGGTTTCCACACCTTTCTTTTCTCAAGAACTCCATTATTCATTTACTAATTGAAATTCCTTGTTATTGGGCCCAATAGCCAATAAAGCCCACAACACAAACATCAAGGCTATTGTAAAAGAAATTCATGCATTCAATCAAGAGACATCATTATTTGTTCATTTATCTTTATTATGAGAAATCATATTTCTCACCAAATGAACTCAAAACTTGGGGTTGTAACACTTCTCATGCATCCACTTGATCCAAAGTGAGCATTTATTGTTTGTGATATTCCATAGGATATTCATAATCCCTTGTAATGTACTCAATCTTATACATATAATTTAATACTTCCCTCTTCAACACGCCTCATGACTATGTTGTCATCTAGCACTTTTATCGCTAATATAAGATATATTATGATAATTGAAGTGAAATAGCATAATATAGTTGTAATATCCTTCTCATGTGAGACAGTAAGATTTCAAGGCCAAATTAAATTAATAATATAATTCAATGTATGAATAAACCACTTAATAGGCTTGATTCTAATTTGACCCCCTACAATCCAATAGGATTGAAAGATAAAAGGAATTTATTTACTGGAATTGTGCCACCATTGATTATAGGAGCAAATACATTTAATGAATGGTTAATATACAATTAATGATTAGATTTTTTTTCAAATGTAAAATCAATGATAAAACTGGATTCCTCATATCCAATTTAGCCTACATATCAAAATTCATATCATTTGAATAAGGTTTTCTCAAACAATTAGATTAGTAAAGTAACATATTAGAACTTATGTTTAATGGCTATATAGTCTCACTAATATCATTCAAAATTTATTTATAAACATGTCACCAGGTCAGGCCCATCTTTTCTCACGGATCTCGTATGGGACTTATCCCCTACCTAACGACCACTTCCTTCGCAAGGGAGCAACGATCATCGACCTAGTCTCTCACCTGTGCCCCTATGTCTCGCAGCACTTTCCTCGCCCTCTTAATCCATGCCTCCAGCCTCGCGAACCTCTGAGTGTCTACCCCTCCCTGCTCGTCACCCGCCTATTCCCCTCTGTTCACGCGGCCTACTGGACATTGCCTCTACCTCCATCTTCCCCGCTACATTAGCTGCCGTGACAGCTTTCTGAGATCAGTTGTTGCGACCACCAGTCAAGCAGTCACGAAGGACTCACTGGTCACCCCCAAAAACCTACTCGTACCTTCTTTCCACAACCACCGCAGTGATCAGCACCATCCAACCTCGATCAGGTCTTTCCCTTCAACCTAGTCGTGAATATCCATGCCACAGCCTTCGTCAGATTCTCCCTCGCCCTTCCTCCATTTTCTCGTCCTCCACCTGCACCCAACAACGTGAAGCAGCACCGCCTCCTCCTCTTCTCTTCCTTTTCACCCGACTCTTCACTTCCTCCTCTCATGTGAACCCATGGTAGCCTTAGATTTGTAGCCATGGCCTACTCCCTCACCGCGGTCACCCTACCCACGTGCCGGTCATGTATGCTTATCAGATGCCGCAACCTGCTTCAGAAGGGAGAAATGGACCTGCAGGTCACCTGCTTCAGCGAGCTCGCTGACCCTTCAACCCTGGCAGCGCCACAAACCCCACATCCCTACAGCCAGCGGTGTCAAGCAACGCCCTAAAACTCCAAGCGTCGTCAGGTAGTGCTGACCAGTGCCAGGCAGCACCGTTGGCGTCTTCCTCCTCCGAGAATGGATCCGCTGACAATTTGGCCCACTACCCTAGTCACTGCCGTCACATAGTCTCCTTCAGCTTCCCCATGATGAATTTATGGTTCTTCTACAACTGCCACCTCCTTCTCAATGCTCCAGCACCTTCCAACCTCTTCTCCTCCCCTTGATCGCACTGCCATCAACACCGTAGTGGTGTAGATGCCACCGCCTATAGCTATTGTGAGCAACGCAGGCGCTGGAGAGGATTGAGAGCTAGTACCCACCCTATCTTCTCTCCTATGCCTCCTTTGTTCGCACCTAACATCACCTCACCATACCTCCTTCCTCCTTGCATCAGCTCTGGTAGCCACGGACTTCCTGACAGCCACCTCATATCTGCCTGCAATTCCAACGGCCAAGGATGGTGTCTACACACCAAAAAACCTCCTTTCTTTTCATCTACATAAAGCCTACAGCAACGCTACCATTTCTAAGATGCCTCCAATCAAATTCGCCTCCGAACAGATGCACTCTCACCCTGGTCATCCTCCATGCACCTTCTCCTACCTTGCGCCTGCCACCAGGGCTGCTGGGCATGGCTGCCACCTCAAGTGGCCAACGAAAGACCTACAACCCCACCGTCCTCCTCTTCTACTCCCTTGATCCCAACTGAACCAGTTGGTCATCTTGCTAACTCTAGCCATTGTTGGACTCATCAGTGGAGTTTGACACGTCAGATGCCACCATGTATGGCATAACTACTGGATACAACATGGAGTCATTGTCAGCTGGCACATGAAGCAAGAATGTAGCAACCTCATGCTTGTTGAATGACAAATCTAAATGGAGGTATGTACTACATCTTGTATTTCAATTTCAGATTTAGATCTTACACGACAGATGGGAGATAAACACAAAATATTAACTCAATTGACTAAGTTGACCCCTTACAATTATATATATATATACTTATCACGATGGCATGCATATATGTACTAGAGTATTACTCTATAGGGAATTTGAATCCAGTAGCTCATGTATTTTTACTATTACAAAATCCATGAATAATATTATGTAAGACAATATACAATATGTTTCGAGTACTTGGCATAAAAATGATGATAATGTATAGTATTAGTTTCCAAAAATAGGAGGTAATTCTATATTTAAAACACAAGTATATGAGAGACTTTAACCCTAAGTTCCTTCAAGAGCATCCTAGTAAATGTACTTGATGCAAAATGTATACTCAATCCTAGTTGACTAAACTTGAGCCATACAATAAATATAGAGAGAGTAAAACACAACACCGAAATAAAGAAATGTAGATTAGTATGGAACATATATGTGTAACCTAGAAATATTTAGGCATATGTATGTTCAAAGATGGATATTAGAACTAATACTAAATACCTAATGGATCATATATCCACTTAATAAGACTCCAACACTAATGTGTCATTGGTGATTGGGACTAGGATAAGGACAATATGAAAACCTAAAATAAAAAGGTATATACATGTTCGTTTTGGTTTGACTGACATACCTAATATACTCTTAGGGTGAAAACTTGACTTCATGGACCAACTAGATCAATTGAGTTAGCCTTTAGTCTTGAAGATCAGGTTTGTACATCCTCTATTTTAATTTGGGCATTATTTGACTGAAACCTACTTTTCTTTTAATGAGGCACCTCTTGAACTTTTAATTTCACTTGAAGTTCATTTACTTGGACATTCATATCTCATGTTCCTTATTCATTATATTCATGTGGTTGATGAACTACTCTGTTTATATGGGTTCTTGGACCCCCTTGCTATGATTGCCATTTTATGAAGAATTGACTGAACTGCTAGTCTTGCCTCTCTATTTTATGCATGCTACATGTTTGACTAGAATATCTAGAATAGTGGTACTTATGTACAACCATACTTATATAGGGCATGCTTTTTCACCCGGGGTGTGCGTTTCCACCCTTATTTCTTTTAGGCCGTGATCCTATGGTGTTATGGCCCTATTTTAGGTATATTTAGTCTACATTGTTATGCATGCAAATGTTTATTATTTTAATATGAAATTGTGGATGATTGTTATGGCAAGACACTCTTTTATTATCATGCTTGTAATATGAAATTTAATATGCCTCATTTATTTTGTTACTTTTCTCTTGAACATACCTAATTGCAAATAGCCCCCCTTTTCTTGTGGGAACATATCTTTTTGTACTTTTAACCCTATATAATGCCCAAAGTGTTTTATATATGTACATACTCAGCCTTTGCTGACCTCTTTGTTGTTTCCTATGTTCTGGGTGATGTTCCCTTCCACCCAGGTTTAGGTACATTGGAAGACAAGAGCTCAAAAAGTTCACTAACACGATATGAACTTAAGGATATCTTGGAATGGTTGGGTTACCCTCTTCTACTGGCTTAGTTGTTCTTAGTTCAAGTTTTGTAAAATCACCTATTATGGTGAGGAACAATTGTATAAATGAATCATGAAGTGACTTTGTAATAGTTTTGATTCCTCTGCTTTATTATCACATGTCTCTTGTATTATATCATTTTGAGTGGATCCCCTTTCGGGTCTCACTCTTTACAAAATGGTATCAGAGCCTAAGCAGTCGGTAACTTGACTATTTCAAGTTATCCTAGGATGACCCTTAATTAGGTAGGTGACCCTTAGAGGTTATTGGCAAACTGACTACCTAGTAGTAGAATACTAATTAGGGTTTTCAAACCCTAATAATTTTGGGCTCTTACACTCCTCAACCCACCTATGTGGATGGGAGTTAACCTCTAGTAACCCTTAACACCCAAGCCCTCTTTATCGGGGTGGGATGAAGCCACACATAACTGACTCTTATAGTGTTGGTTCACATGTCATAATTTTTTAGGATGTTAGCCTAAGAGCTTGCAATGTCGATTGATTTAAATAGTCATAGTTAGGCTTTATTCTAGTTCTCACCTTGAACCCCTTCCCCTTTGTTGTTTCTCTAGCATGCCTCGTATATACCCACTTTGGGGTACTGAGAACACATAAATTATAGATGTAAAATCTCGATGTGTATCTTAAGATTTAAGATGATTCCCTTGGTACTAAGTGCTAATGTGAACTAGCTTAGTTATTAAAATTCATATTTTGCCTTCTACATGGAGTATCTCAACATAGGTATGTCCGAAGGCCACCTATCTAAGGATTAAATACCATCTTCTTTTAGCTTTTTATGGCTCATGTATGAGGATTTGTGGGTGGAAGCTATTGAGTCTGGTAGAATGTTCTTAGGAGTTTGTCTCTCTTGCTTCCATGGTGAAATTAGATCACCTAGTGAATGATGTGGTGAGTAATTTGAATATATAGTTCATCTTGTCTTGTGACGGAACCATGGTAATAAATCATCAAGTGTAGAAGGAACACATATACCTTACTATAATGGTTAGATGATCTTATGACTCCCTTAGGCCTTGTGATGAGGCTGTGTCAATTATGATTAAGAGTGACATGGGGAATGGCAGATGTCTTACCTCATTTAGGTTTGATGAATTTGACCACACGTAATAGGAAACCGTTCTCCCTTCCATGTAAAAACATATTTGAGGTGTAGTCAAATGTCCTATGTGGTATCTAAAGGATTATACCCTTTAAGCAAAAGGATGTGATGATAAAATAATAGTATGTGGTGGTTGAATTGGTTCTCTGGTTGATCTTAGCGCCAATTTTGGATTTTCACCGCAAGTTTTGCATCATCAAACTTATTTTAATTATTAATTTATATGTATAAAATAAAAGTTTTCATATTTTATTGATGGTTTTGGAACCAAGTCACCACCACAAGAAAGTTTGAATTGTAGAGAAACCCTTTAATGAAGAAGCACTTGACTAGAATGATGAACCTAAAATCCTAGGACTAAGTGTGGTGTAGAGAGAAAGAAGAAGCTTTGGATACATAAGACATAGATTCACCCTTTCTTCCTCTTTAGGTGATTAGATAAGTCATAGGTTAACCCTTTTAAGGGGTGAAGTCTTATACGCTTAGGAGTGTAACTTAACTTATGGAATAATCAGTTGTAATTGTGGGTGCAATAAGTTATATTTGGACGACTCTTAGTAATATAGACAAATAAAGGTGGCTACCGCCTAATTAGGACTAGTGTATGAGCCTTGCTAATTATATCACCACAAATGTTCTTGTGATTTACCATGATACATAATACTAAGTTAGGAAGAAAAAAAATGATCTACACCTAACCGCACGAATAAATACCATGTTCTCCAAATTTCTAGTTATTAAATTGCAAGGGTAACTGGACACTGGAGACTAGTTTGAACACACTTAGAATATTGGAATGTATGGACATATCTATATACTTGTAATATGATCATAATGGACTAGAGTGAATATGAATTATGTACACCTTGATCAAATTGGGTGTATAATCTGCGTGCTCAATCCATGTTTGACAAATTGATTAGTTGCATACAATACACTATAGTGCTTGAATCGGATGGTAATACATGCCTTCTAACAAAACCCTAACATTACACCTTAACACCTAATGTGCCTAATAGTACATGAAAAGGGCTTGGTCATGAGGCATGAGTTAAGACTAGGTTTTAATGTAACTTCCATGCCTCAACACCTTACCTGAGAAAGCCAATGGAAACTTGATGCATGAATAATATAGTTTCGTCATGGGACTTTAGCCATATGAATATGTCATACAGTGGTATCGATTACAATAAGTGAATTAAAATACTTAAATTGGTTTATTAGTATGACTTGGTACATTTGGCTAGTGACGGATGGATTTCGAGGATGAAATCCTCTTTAAGGGGTGGAGTGTTGTAACGTACTCAATCTTATACATATAAGTTAATACTTCCCTCTTCAACACGCCTCATGACTATGTTTTCATCTAGCACTTTTATCGCTAATATAAGATATATTATGATAATTGAAGTGAAATAGCATAATATAGTTGCAATATCCTTCTCATGTGAGACAGTAAGATTTCAAGGCCAAATTAAATTAATAATATAATTCAATGTATGAATAAACCACTTAATAGGCTTGATTCTAATTTGACCCCCTACAATCCAATAGGATTGAAAGATAAAAGGAATTTATTTACTAGAATTGTGCCACCATTGATTATAGGAGCAAATACATTTAATGAATGGTTAATATACAATTAATGATTAGATTTTTTTTTCAAATGTAAAATCAATGCTAAAACTGGATTCCTCATATCCAATTTAGCCTACATATCAAAATTCATATCATTTGAATAAGGTTTTCTCAAACAATTAGATTAGTAAAGTAACAGATTAGAACTTATGTTTAATGGCTATATAGTCTCACTAATATCATTCAAAATTTATTTATAAACATGTCACCAGGTCAGGCCCATCTTTTCTCACGGATCTCGTATGGGACTTATCCCCTACCTAACGACTGCTTCCTTCACAGGGGAGCAACGACCGTCGACCTAGTCTCTCACCTGTGCCCCTATGTCTCGCAGCACTTTCCTCGCCCTCTTAATCCACACCTCCAGCCTCACGAACCTTCGATTGTCTACCCCTCCCCGCTCGTCACCCGCCTATACCCCTCTATTCACGCGGCCTACTGGACGTTGCCTCTACCTCCATCTTCCCCGCTACATTAGCTGCCGTGACAGCTTTCTGAGATCAGTTGCTACGACCACCAGTCAAGCAGTCACAAAGGACTCACTGGCCACCCCCAAAAACCTACTCGTACCTTCTTTCCACAACCACCGCAGTGCTCAGTGTCGTCCAACCTCGATCAGGTCTTTCCCTTCAACCTGGTCGTGAATATCCATGCCACAGCCTCCATCGGATTCTCCCTCACCCTTCCTCCATTTGCTCATCCTCCACCTACGCCCAACAACGTGAAGCAGCGCCGCCTCCTCCTCTTCTCTTCCTTTTCACCTGACTCTTCACTTCCTCCTCTCTGGCAAACCCATGGTAGCCTTGGAGCTGTAGCCATGGCCTGCTCCCTCACCGTAGTCACCCTGCCCACGCACCGGTCATGTATGCTTAGCAGATGCCGCAACCTGCTTCAGAAGGGAGCAATGGACCTGCAGGTCACCTGCTTCAGCGAGCTCACTGACCCTTCGACCCTGGCGGCGCCATAAACCCCACATCCCTACAGCCAGTGGTGTCAAGCAACACCCTAAAACTCCAAGCGTCATCAGGTAGTGCTGACCAGCGCCAGGCAGCACCGTCGGCGTCTTCCTCCTCAGAGAATGGATCTGCTGACAATTTGGCCCACTACCCTAGTCACTGCTGTCACATAGTATCCTCCAGCTTCCCCATGATGAATTTTTGGTTCTTCTACAACTGCCACCTCCTTCTCAATGCTCCAGCACCTTCCAACCTCTTCTCCACCCCTTACTCACACTGCCATCAACACCTCAGTGGTGCAGATGCCACCGCCTACAACTATTGTGAGCAACGCAGGCGCTGGAGAGGATTGAGAGCTAGTACCCACCCTATCTTCTCTCCTATGCCTCCTTTGCTCACACCTAACATCGCCTCACCATACCTCCTTCCTCCTTGCATCAGCTCTGGTGGCCACGGACTTCCTGACAGCCACCTCATATCTGCCTTTAATTCCAACGGCCAAGGATGGTGTCTGCACACCATAAAACCTCCTTTCTCTTCATCTGCATAAATCCTGCAGCAACTCTACCATTTCTAAGATGCCTCCAATCAAATTCACCTCTGAACATATGCACTCTCACCCTGGTCGTCCTCCATGCACCTTCTCCTACCTTGCGCCTGCCACCAGGGCTGCTGGGCATGGCCGCCACCTCAAGTGGCCAACGAAAGACCTACAGCCCCACCGTCCTCCTCTTCTACTCCCTTGTTCCCAACTGAACCAGTTGATCATCTTGCTAGCTCTAGCCATTGCTGGAATCATCAGTGGAGTTTGACACGTCAGATGCCACCATGTATGGCATAACTACTGGATACAACATGGAGTCATTGTCAGGTGGCACATGAAGCAAGAATGTAGCAACCTCATGCTTGTTGAATGACAAATATAAATGGAGGTATGTACTACATCTTGTATTTCAATTTCAGAATTAGATCTTACACGACAGATGGGATATAAACACAAAATATTAACTCAATTGACTAAGTTGACCCCTTACAATTATATATATATACTTATCACGATGGCATGCATATATGTACTAGAGTATTAGTCTATAGGGAATCTGAATCCAATAGCTCATGTATTTTTACTATTACAAAATCCATGAATAATATTATGTAAGACAATATACAATATGTTTCGAGTACTTGGCATAAAAATGATGATAATGTATAGTATTAGTTTCCTAAAATAGGAGGTAATTCTGTATTTAAAACACAAGTATATGAGAGACTTTAACCCTAAGTTCCTTTAAGAGCATCCTAGTAAATGTACCTAATGCAAAATGTATACTCAATCCTAGTTGACTAAACTTGAGCCATACAATAAATATAGAGAGAGTAAAACACAACACCAAAATAAAGGAATGTAGATTAGTATGGAACATATATGTGTAACCTAGAAATATTTAGGCATATGTATGTTCAAAGATGGATATTAGAACTAATACTAAATACCTAATGGATCATATATCTACTTAATAAGACTCTAACACTAATGTGTCATTGGTGATTGGGACTAGGATAAGGACAATATGAAAAACTAAAATGGAAATGTATATACAGGTTCGTTTTGGTTTGACTGACATACCTAATATACTCTTAGGGTGAAAACTTGACTTCGTGGACCAACTAGATCAACTGAGTTAGCCTTTAGTTTTGAAGATCAGGTATGTACATCCTCTATTTTAATTTGGGCATTATTTGACTGAAACCTACTTTTCTTTTAATGAGGAACCTCTTGAACTTTTAATTTCACTTGAAGTTAATTTACTTGGACATTCATATCTCATGTTCCTTATTCATTACATTCATGTGGTTGATGAACTACTCTATTTATATGGGTTCTTGGACCCCCTTGCTATGATTGCCATTTTATGAAGAATTGACTGAACTGCTAGTCTTGCCTCTCTATTTTATGCATGCTACATGTTTGACTAGAATATCTAGAATAGTGGTACTTATGTACAACCATACTTATATAGGGCGTGCTTTTCTGCCCGGGGTGTGCGTTTCCACCCTTATTTATTTTAGGCCATGATCCTATGGTGTTATGGCCCTGTTTTAGGTATATTTAGTCTACATTGTTATGCATGCAAATGTTTGTTGTTTTAATATGAAATTGTGGATGATTGTTATGGCAAGACACTCTTTTATTATCATGTTTGTAATATGAAATTTAATATGCCTCATTTCTTTTGTTACTTCTCTCTTGAACATACCTAATTGCAAATAGCCCCCCTTTTCTTGTGGGAACATCTCTTTTTGCACTTTTAACCCTATATAATGCCCAATGTTTTTTATATATGTACATACTCAGCCTTTGCTGACCTCTTTGTTGTTTCCTATGTTCTGGGTGATGTTCCCTTCCACCCAGGTTTAGGTACATTGGAAGACAAGAGCTCAAAAAGATCGCTAACATGATATGAACTTAAGGATATCTTGGAATGGCTGGGTTACCCTCTGCTACTGGCTTAGTTGTGCTTAGTTCAAGTTTTGTAAAATCACCTATTATGGTGAGGAACAATTGTATAAATGAATCATGAAGTGACTTTGTAATAGTTTTGATTCCGCTGCTTTATTATCACATGGCTCTTGTATTATATCATTTTGAGTGGATCCCCTTTCGGGTCTCACTCTTTACATCCCTGCTTTTGCCCAGTCCTCCACCCTGTGTATGCCTAGGCCTCCTTCTCATTTAGGCCTACATACATCAGACCAGCTGACTGTATGAAAGTGCTTGGATTCGTCATTGTCTCCCCATAAGAACATCCTACACAATCGTTCTATTTCCTATATAGTGGCTCTTGGTAGAGGGAAGACACCAGTCCAGAATAGATGATACGAGGAAAGAGTAGACACAATCAGTTCGACCCTTCCATCCATAGATAGGAGTCTTGTTTTCTAAGAGTCCAATTTGGTTTTTATTTTGTCAATGAGCGGGCTGTAGAGTCTTTTTTTTAACCTCCCTATGAACAGGGGTAGACCCAGATACCTGACTGGCATAGTTGATTTCTCGATCTTCATGGCTGTAATGATTTCATCCGTAGTAGTCATGCTTGCAAATAGTTGGCTCTTTGTTGGGTTAAGGTTTAGGCTGGAAATAGAAGAGAAGTGCTTCAAGCTGCTTTGTATCCCCTTTATATCTTTCACGGTGCCTTAAAAGAAAATTAACAGATCATCTGCAAATAAAATGTGGGATATCTTAAGATTTCCAATCTTCAAGGGAGTGATCTTCTCCTCCTTTACTACTCTATTAAGGATGTGTGCTAGCCCCTGCATACCAAGGACAAACAAGTAGGGTGCAAGGGGGTCCCCTTGCCTTATGCCCCTACAAGCTTGAAAAAGATGTGAGGGGGCGCCATTAATCAATACCTGAAAGGAAGCAGAATACATACACTCCCTAACCCACATCAGCCAACAAGATGGGAACCCCATAGCTTCCATGACATCCAAGATGAAATCACTATTAATGGTATCATACGCCTTGCTCAAATCCGCCTTAAGGCAGATCTTAGCTTTTGTTTTAGGATTATTAAAATCATGTACCGGCTCGTTTGCCATAAGGATTGCATCTGCTACAGTTCTACCTTTGACAAAAGCAGATTGATTGTTACTAATAAGGCGAGGCATGATATCTTTGAGTCTGTTTGCCATTATCTTCATAATGACTTTGTATTCAAAGTTACAAAGTGAGATGGGCCTCCAATCTCCAATCTTTTCTGGTTGTTTTATCTTCAGTATCAGGGTAATGTAGGTCTTATTCATCTCTTACAACATATGACCTTTTAAAAAGAAATCCTTTATGGCAGCACACACATCCTTCCCCACTATGTCCCAAGTGGACACAAAGAAATGAGCATTCATGCCATCAGATGCAGGCGCCTTGTCTACATTGTATTTTTTGACAATCTCATAGATCTCTTCATCAGTAACTGTTCTACACATGGTAGTGATGTTCTCTTCATTTAGGGTCTTGACGCCACTCCAATCCTATTTGCAATAGGTGCTTTGGGTATGAGAGTTGAATAGTCTTTCATAATGTTCTCTGAAGCTTTCTCTAATATCTTCTTCTTCCTTTATTTTTTGTCCATTTACATCCACGATTTTGATTTGGTTTCTGCATCTTCTAGTCTTTAAAGAGGCATAGAAGAAATTCTAATTACTATCTCTATGTTTAAGCCACATGATTCTAGACTTCTGCCTGATGATGGACTCCTCAGCAGATCTAGCAAGCAAAGCCTCCTCCTTTTTCTATTTTGCTATTTCAAACCACAGGTGATTTTCTGGGTCAGAGTCTAACTTGGCATGTGCCTCCAAAGCCTCCTTTTCAAGATTCTTTGCAGAGTTGGTCATGTCTCCAATAGATTCCCAGTTCCTAGTTTGGAGTCTCCCTTTTGTGTTCTTCAGTTTCTGATAGAGTTTGTACATTGGGTTTCCTGTAGCATTCAAATTACTCCAAGAGTCCTTCACTGTTTCTTGAAACCCCTCCTTTATAGACCAGACATTAAAGTATCTAGTCGGGTACTTAATCTTCTTTTGCTCATCTTTCAGATGTAGAATTTGAAGGTAGTGATCACTATAGATAGTAGGTTGAATCTCTAGCCACATAGAAGGATACAAGGTGAAAGCACCCAGCTGGCAGAAGGTTCTGTCAATCCTGCTTCTAGTATTTTTGTCCCCTTCTTGCTGATTATTCCATGTGAAGTATGCCCCTTTGGCCGGGATTTCAATAAGGTTTGTGTTAGCGATAGCTTGATTAAATTCAAACATGGAGTTGGCTGAAGGGAGAGATCCACCCTTTCTTTCAGAGATAGCTCTTACTACGTTAAAGTCACCTAGAACAAACTAGGTATCCCTAATGCGAGTGTAGAGGACCCTAAGGTCATCCCAGAGCTTCAGTCTTTTGGAGTCATCATTTTCTGCATACACTACAGAGCATTCAAAGGCCGCATCTTCATACTCCACCCTGCAATGTAATATTTGTCTAGATTGGTATATGTGAGTAATCTTGTAGTTCTTGTCTTCCCATATGATAAGCATTCTTGTTCTGCTTGAGCTTTGTGAATTGTCTAGCCAAGTGGCATTGGGCCACTTTCTTCTCATCATCTTCCTGATGTTTTTTCTTCTAAGTTTGACCTCCAAAAGGAAAGAAATGTCAAAGTTTACTCTCCTTAGCTCAACTTGGACCATGTCATGCTTATCTAGCTGCGACAAGCCTCTGACATTCCAAGCCACTATAGTTGGGGACTCAACCATTGGTGGGGGGGTTGCACTGCCGCCCACCAAAGCACCTTCATTTTCATTTTCCAGGTGTCTATACCTGTTGTTCTGATTCTGAACCTTCTTCCCCTTAGCATTACTCTGCCTTCTCGTTTGCCTCGGGATTACAGTTCTTCATGGGTTGATAAATCCATCTTCTTTTTCTCCTGAATCTGTTATTCTCTCAGGGGAATTCTACCGAACAGCACGGTCGTCTCCCGCCAATGTGTTCTCCTCAGCAGTTTCCACTACCTGGGTTGTCTCTGAAGTCACCTGGGCTACTGTCACCTGCTTCTGTGGGATGACATCATTGTTTTCTTTACTGGGAGCCTCTTGCTGTTGTGATTCCATCTCAGTTGCCACCGAAGTAGACCCCTCCTTCTTGTTTCCCTCTGCTGGCTTCTCAGACGTCTGCTGCCTTGGCTTGCAGAGTGCCTTTTCATGCCCGAATGTACCACAGTAGGGGCATTTCTCAGGTACCCATTCATACTCCACGCCAACTGTGTAGTCGTTGCCTTTGTCAGTTCTCAATTTAACTACCTTAGGGAACGAAGATTTGGCCGACATGAGTACATTCACTCTGGCAAAGTCTATTCTTGTTTTTTATTTTGTCTGCCTGTCTAGACATTGCAGTTTGCCTAGGAATGATGCAATCCTCACAATCATCTTCTCACTCCATAGTTCCAATGGTAGGTTATGTAGCTTCAACCAGACTGGAACCGAAGCTAGCTTCTCCTGTTCGAGGGGTTCACCTTTCTCCCAGGCTTTGAGAATCATTGGTTTCCCCTTGATGTACCATGGTCCTCCTTCTAGATCAGTATTCATATCGTTTTCATCTGAGAATTTGATTATGAAGTTGTCGCTTGATCGTCCCATTACCTCCATAGCTCCTGCTGGCTTCAATACTTGCATCAGGTATTCCTGAAGGGTGGGAATGTGGGGGTGGAAGCCGATTATGTACCCCTCCAGGGTGTTCTTCCACAACACGGCAATGGTGTCGACTTTCATCTGAGGGATTATGATGGTATCGCCTTCCACTGTGATTTCCTCTATTCTGATCCTGGTGTTGATGTCTCCCACCGACGTCCTTGCTACTGCTGCCCATTCCTTTGTGGCCTCCGCGACTCTGACTTGATCAAGGTTTGGCTGGTGTGGTTATCGTCCCCCTAGGGCAGGGGTTCTCTGATCGCCCCCAGCGCTGCCACCCCTAGCGGCCATCGCCTTATACATTCATTAATTAATAGGAATGTAACTTGTGTTATTTATTTAGGGAGTCGATGCAAGTAAATATTTTCAGCGGGTAAAATATCTTGCTATGCAGTCCCTCAAACCAAAAGTAAGTTGCTAAATGATGAATGCAATTCCATTTGACGTCAATCAATGAACTCCAAGGACATTGCTAAAATATTATACAATGATGAAGAGTTGTAGCAGTCATACTAAGTAGAATATGATGCACTTAATAGGAATGCAAACAAATTGGAGGACTTCAATGATATTATTGATCCACCATCACCTACAACATCTTTGTAATTTATGATCTTAAATAATATTGTAGTACTTGCATAAGACTTATGTTCTCCATCAAAATATTGTGTTAAATCATGTGATAATGCTATGTCTGACATTCAAACATGATTTATGTACTTTATGTGAATTTTATGTAACGTTATTAACTAATCATATTTGAAATAAATGTAGTTCACATATTGAGATGGCGTAAAACACAAGACAAATTTATTGCGCAATGCATTTTATAATGAACAAATAATATAACAGTATTAATTGATGCATACACAAATTTTTACAAAAATACCAGACCATAATCATACTCCATGATCACAAGTTCAATGAATTTTACATTTTAAAATAATACCAGTATATACAACTTTAACTACTTATTCACAATTTCTTCTGTAATGAAATTATGAATTCATCATTTTTTATTTGTAGATATATCAATTCCCTGCATATTTTAATTTTTTAATAGCACATCCAAGTATAGAGAACAAAACAAAAATTGTCCAAGGACAATTTCAGAATTAAAATGCACATTTTAGGTTGAAATCCTGGTCTACTCTAGCCAAAATTTTATCCAAACAGGACATGGTTGAAGTGAGTATAAACTCCCTTGTTTCAAAATAGAATTTTGAACGGGTTATTACTCTTCCAAGAATAGGGAACTTGGGGTATAAACACTAATTTATTTTCAATGAGGGCCCTAGGTTCCTTGTTGATAAGCTCAGACCGGGAGGTAAAATGGGTTGGTTCATTAGGGAAGAACAACCATCGATGGTCAGATTCGAGTTGTAAAATCCTCGATTTTTGTTGTGACGCTGATTCTTTGGGGTAGTTAGAATATAGGCGCAGGTGATGGAGCTAATCTCAAATGGAAAAAATTGCCAGACTGAAAAAGATGGCGGTATTGGAAAACTTTTTGGATTCATTCACAATAAGAAGAACGACATACAACTCCTTGACCATGTCTACTTACTTACTAAATCACGACAAACAAGAGCTATATATACTCAGATAAAATAATTCACTCATAGTGCAAGAACCGCATACAACTCGCTGGCATACTTATTGAACATCAACAAGGAAAACACAGATCCAACAATGAATTACCCTCAAAATTAGAAAATCATTCTTTGGACGGCCTGCACGTTCCATCGAGAGGGTAATGCACACCGCGTATGAAGTCTGGAACGCACAAGCAGGGCTTCGTGCACCCGACTGGGCCTTTTACATTGCACTGCCCGCCGCACTGGGCTAGAGGAACCACGTTTGTGTTAGCCATTGACTGCAAGCCCTCACGAGCAGAGGTCACTGAAGGGACTAGAAGTGCGCATTGGATGGCCAAAACCATCAGAAGGAAGACGGATGTCATCTTAGTCTTCTCCATTTTTGCTGGTGATGGTTTTGCTAGACCTGTCTTCTTTCGTCGTTGTTAGTGTTTCTGGTTTGGTCTTCGATCCCCAAGATATGAGGGTCATATTTATAAGCGGAAAACAATGCATAACGGTGGGTCATCTATACTTGTTTTGTGTGTTGCACAGAGAATTAAATGTTCTGAACAAGCCGACCTAATATCATCTTTACATGCTTCCAAACTAACCATAAACATGACGATCAAAACGGATACTTGAGATCATAATTAAGTACGGTTCCAAACGATCCTTAAAATCTCAGTATAAAACGTCTCTTTATTTATCTACCATGTGTGATGTCCTTGAATAAAAATTAATCAGCCTACAATTTTAGAAACATAAATGGCCTAAACCTTCGGTATTAAGTGTCAGGAAGGGCTGTACATACACCACTCCAGACTTATGAACAGGATCGACCGGCTATATGGTCTGGTCCGATCTTGGACCAACTTAGCTTCCATATCCGATCTTCGATCCTTTATTTTTTTTACATCCGATAATCTTTTAGGTTCGATCTAAAACTGGTTAAAACCGCTCTTAGACTCATTAGACCAGTTAATACAAAACTATGTCTGTACATTGATTAAATCTAATTTTATAAAGGATAGTCGGAGAATGGACTGCATTGTTGATCAATTTAGAATTTCTATTAAATATATATTCTTAGACTATACTCTTACGTGTCATTATACCAATAGAAAGTTAGTGGCTTTGGCCCTTGCCAAGGCACCCAGGAGTCCAACTTTGTAGTAATAACTTACATGTTTTAATGCAAGGAAAACCGAAGCGACACTGGTTGAACATGTGTTAGTATATAAGGTACATGGAAACCAAAACAGCTCCCTTGTATTCATGTTGGTATTTGGTAATTCAAACCCACAATTATTGTGACGATTAGTCTTTTATATGTTAGAAGTGAATGACCATTGTTTCGAGGGTGTCATTATAATATTTTAATGTCTCCAATAGCCGGCACTAACTCCTCTCATGATGTTTTGTTTACATTTGTGTGTTATAGTAACGACATTTCTCTTATCGAATGAAATATTATTGACCACCAAGTTATATGAATATTTGTTATCTGGTTTGGTCTTGGTAAAATCCCCGTCTGGCTTTTGTATTTCCCGTCCGTTCAGTCCGCAGCCTTATTTAATCCAGTCTTCAGTTCACGAATTTTTCGTTAACCGAGTTCTGGTACAGTCCGATCCAAATCGGTCAAATTCAGATTTGAACCAGTTCACAACCTTAATATCACTGCTGGACGTTATTCGATTGGTCAAATTTACAGCTAAATATTTAAAAGATCTTCTATTCAATGTCATTTGATAACGTTGAAGTTCTTGCGTTTTAAGATTATAATAAATCACACTAAGTGAATGATCAATATACAAAATATGTACCAAACAATTGATAATAGATTAAGTGAGTTCATACAAGAATTATAATACATATGAAATTACAAGAAACAAATAATAGAACATATCTAACAACTAGACATGACATAACAATCCGCTAATTTGTCAATGATGACGCTCGGATGTAAACAGCTTGGTAAAAAACTGCAATACTACGTCTACTTTTTAATATTCGTATGTCTTTATTGATTTTTTATTCTTCCAGATTTAAATTTCCGTAAAGGCTACTAAGGAGATAACAATTATAAAAAGTGACATGTCGCCAATGCGGCAGAGCCACGATTTTAACTTTGGGGGATCAACTTTGCTTCAAAGGCATGTTTCAGAAAATACAACTGAAATTATGTTGCGCATAGTGCATTTCATCGTTGACATTTTACATGTTCATTCTACAGGGAAAAACTATTTATGACCTTTTTCAATGAAGTGACACATACAATTTTTTTAGTAAATTTATCTACAACATAACACACTAAAGTGCACGATGAGCATCCGGTGTGCATTTATAAATGAATGAAATAAAATATTATTTTACGCAAACCTTATATAACCAATTGTTATAATAATACTCTTAGACAAGCACAATTGATATCTGTCATAAGCAAATTAAAGCTTATAAATCAAATTGTAAGATTTTCCCACAAGAAACACCATTAGTATATAACTTGGAGATTTTTTTCCATTCATGATTTAAAATTGCATAAACCATAAAATTTCATACCTAAACCAGTGCTTAAATCTCAAATATTTGCACATAAGTAAAATAAGGCGATAATTTAAATAGATGTTGCTAGATCTTTTCTAAAGTATGTACATGTTTTTCATATTTGAAGCAAAATAAATATTATTAATACAATACTAGTGATGATAACCAATTAGGTGAGTAGTTAAACTTGTTGCTTACTTAAATTATTATTAAGGATAGAAATACATATGAATTTTCTTCAAAATTTATATAGCCCATAGGTAGTAGAATTGCCTATTGTGCATTTTGGTGTACGATATTGTAACAAATTATATTTTCAACATTCATTATAAAAAAAATACAAAATGTGACAATCACAATATAACAAAGATATTTTTTTTCTCAAAATCCATTTGATTTTTAGCTTAGATGAACTAATAAATAGTATACAATGAATTAGTGAACCATATAACATGATATGATAAGACAAAATAAGCAATATAAAGTAAATAGAAAGTATTCTAGAATAGCAACATCAACTGTGGTTTTTCTAGAAGATACCAATAGGGAAATGACTCTTGAGTTCTAGTTGCAAACATTGGGTATTGATGATTTTTGGTGTTACAACCCCTCCCCAAATACCCACCATTGAAGGTAAATCGTAGGGATAGAGATGTTAATCTCATTCTTTTAGGATCCAGACTTAATAAATAACAAATAATAATAAATAATTATATTATATAAACTCTAAATGATGAAAAAGCTTGCTAATTTCTCCTTAAAAGAGTGTACATCATTTACAAAGTGAAGAAAAAAATGAAGAGACACACTACATTGATGAATATGCCATGAAAACTATCTAACTAATACTCCTTCTGACATTAACTTTATAATCTTCAATAGATTCATTTGAATTTGCAATTCTTTAAATCATCAAACCTTAATGTAAGACATCTATCTACAATACCGAGAAACAAAGCACGAACCAATATATTGCTATATTGTGTATGTGGGTGCATACAAATGTTTGTATGTATTATAACAACATATTTATTCAACATTCATGTATTTCCACAATGAACTTGTATATTCATTTAGATAATTTAACCCATGATAATCATGCCACCTCGGGTATATTCACTTATATGTTCATCAGTATACTTGTTGAACTACCCCTTGGTAGGTCTAATCCTGGGTTCAAATTATCATAGTTTCCTTTATATGGTACACATATTGGCATTATCATGAACTGGAATTAAAGTAAACATACAAGTAGTTTATTTTGAGGTCAAATACTTTGGAAAATGTCTGGAAATATATCAAATGTTGATTATGATCGATTTTTCATAATTTAACCACATATCTTTGATAAAGAACGCATGTAGTATTATATTCAAGTATTTGAAGTATGTGATCTTGTGATGGCCCTGAATTTTGGAACTTGATATACAAAATATCATTGTTGACATACATGGAATAGAATGGTTAAATGATGGACCTTGAGGTTTCAATTTGTCAAATGATGTAGGTTGAACTCATTTTATTAAGATTCAATGAATAGTCGAATCATATGCAAGGTTTATACAATTATTTAATTGAGGAAATAAATTAATAAACAAATGTTGGACTTTGGATGTCAAACTTGAACAAGAGTTAGATTACGTGTTGGAGAACTAATACTTCAAAGTATATGGCTTTTTGATTAACCGTTTGAGAGATATAGAGGCTTGAATATTGATTCAATGATTTAAGCATGGTTGAATGATATGGGTTCCAAATATCATGATATGACTTAGGTGAGGGGTATATAACCCTATCACGCATCCTCCTTTTCTTTCGACGGGTTCTTCCTAGTCCCAGAATTAGATCGGATGGTGAAGACTTTGTCTTTCACCTCCGTTTCCCTCGGAGCCACCAGTAACTCAGTCTGCGAGCCTATCGCTTTGTGAGATCCCATCTCTATTTTGCATCTCTCCACTACTGAAGAAGGGAGGAGCAGGAAGTGAGGAGGCAGATCGACCCCCACCATCATCTCCGATCCCTACCACCACTACTTCTTCCCTACTGCCAAACACCACCTCAAGTCTGTTGTCGACGACCTCTTTAACCATCGGCATCAGCGCCCACAGAGATCACAGCAAGGATCCCTTGCACCCAGTTTGGATTGGCACTGACGGCAGCGACACGTGCAAATAGCAAGCATCACCGCCTACCTCTGGATCCCTCCCTCAGGCAGCGGCGCCTGCCAGCACCAAGGTCATAAGGACAACGATGGTGACCTTGCATCGACGGCGTAGGCTGGGATCGAGAACCGCGGACAAGCTTGGCGGCGTGTTCGACAAATCAGGCGGGAGTTGGTGATGCTGGATCTCATACCGTAGAAGAGCCTCACATCGGCGTCCATGGACAGAGTCCAGCAACACGACGACGGCCGGGCAGCGGCCGTGATTGTGTGAGAACACGGAGCAGAGAGAGGCGCATGTTCCTGCTGATCGCTCACTGAGGTAGAGCCCAGCGGCGGCGCCCTTGCCAGAGCAGAGCCCCAGCGGCACCGAACCCAGGCGGCGGTGGTTCTCTGCAGAGGAAGAGGTCCCTCTTGGGACTCGAAAGCAGGTGATCGGGAGGTTCTAATCTCCCTTGCGGAGGTAGGTACGAGCAAGGAGGAGGCCATGTTGCCTGCTTGGTCGCCATCAGGTCCAAGCACTGGCGGCGCTCGACCCAGATAGTCACGCAGCAGGCCGACGCTAACAGAAGATCGCGTTGAGCGCAACACGGAGAAAGAAGAAAGGAAACAGACCGGGTTTAGAGCAGAAAAACCAGTTCATCTCCCAGCAACCAGACCAGGCGGGTCCAGGAAATGAGTGGGCTGCTTGCACAAGACAAGCCATGAGCCACGTGGCGCCCGCCTATTGGCTCAAAAAGGTAATAATCTCATATAATTCCCAGATGTTGTTTAAATCACAGTAATTAGCACACTTATCATAAAAATACAAATAATATACCGAAATGTTCATAAAAATGCGTAGCACAAGATGGAACAATAATATCAGGCTCTTGATGCATGAATATCAGTGATATCTTGTTAGTTTTGAAATGCTTAATTGATGGATAACAAATATCAAATGTTGGCCTAAAATTATGAGAATATGCCAGTAAATCAATATTCATACTGATAATCCAGTGTATGTCAGTGATTATGATGATGATGCACGAAATCATGTAATTTACTCCATATGGCTAATTAGGGCTAATAACCCTAAAGAAAATGTAATAGATACATGCATGCTCAATAAATGATGAAATTTACAGAGTAAGCTCATATCTGTATTTGGAAACTCAGATTTAATTATGAGATCATGATGATGCATAGAATGCATGTTATATGAAGAGCACCCTTAATACATGTGATGTAACCCTAATATGGTTAATGAAAGTGACATAATGATTAATATGTCCACATAATAATATGACACATGAGTATATCCAGTTAATGAACTGTAATCTGGAAAATGACATCAGTAAGATAAATATAAGTTAAGAATACAAGTAATCATGAGAATAACATAATGATCTAAGTAAACCCTAAAATGAACACGACTAGGGTTAAGATGATCAGAATCTGATGCTAGTATATGATTTTGTTATTAACCAGGTGCCCAGATATCTAGATGAGCAAGAATTTATAGGAATCTCTGAACTCAGGTACGTGGGTTTTATTTAAGTATATGACTATGGTTTTCTTGCTTGCAACCATGATATGTATTTATGCTCTCTTCTATTTGCAAATATTGGATGTAGTAGCACTATATAGTACTCGATGTTTTATCACTTGTAAACATAAATGATAAGTAGATGCTTTGTAGTTATTTAAGGTGTTCATTATCCCCCTTACGAGGGAATGGATTAATGTTGTCTAGTACACCTCCCTAGAGCACACGGTGTACGGGGAGTTTCCCTAGAGTACTTGGTACACGGGGATGGGCCCAATATTTATGTTTTGGTACTAGTCCACCTTGATAATGCAATTCATCTAGGAAAATGACTTAAATTGGCGTATTTCGCTTAATAAAGAAGTGTTTTCTATGATTTTCTTTCCTTCTGCAAATCTTTTTCAAAAATTATGAAAGCCATAAATATATGTATCTTTCTGCCCATGTACACAACACCTTGTGTGTTGATTTGTTGTTTCTCGTATGTTTTAGGTTCAGAGATAGCATGGGAGAAAAGTACAAGATGTGAGCAAGTTATACATGTTGTACCTATTGTGTAGATCCTAGTTTAGCATACATGTTTTTAGATTGTAGAATCTTCATTCAATATGTAATTGTAAATCATTGTGTAATAATTCATGTTGTATAAATATACATGTTGAATGTTGAGAAATGTTATGGTTGTATGTTCATGTATGCGTATTATGCTTCCGCATCGCTTTCTGATATGATTGGATGATGTTTTCAGATTCTGACATCTCATTCCCAATAGGGTTTGGAGAAGTCAAAATCCGGGGACGTCACAGATCCAAACAACCAAGAATATGTACATACAAGAAATCAACATGATCTGAAATTGTGTTTAATACTAAAGTGTCACTAGGTATCTGTATGATACATATCAAGGTTGAGTCTAGGGTTTAGGTTTCCTAGATTTAAGGTTGACATTAGGGTTAGGCTCATAACCCTAACTTTCATGTATATGGTCTAATGACTTAGAAGCCCAAAATATACATCATCATCGTCATAAAATTGGGATCTCACTATTATTCACCAATATCAAATCATATCACAAAGTAAACATAATTACTACATTTAAAATGTTACTCATCAAATCTAGGGTTTTTGTGAATTAATCATCTTACATCCATGCATCACCTATATTTTTGGAACTAAGACCAAAATTGGTCATTGACTATATTTCATTCATGATCTACACATTTTCCTAAGAAAAATGATTTTTCATTTCATTGTCCTACATTTAATGCAATATAATCATTCTTGAACCAATGGAAAATTACCACATCATCAATAGGAATTATATTTTTATTAAGACCAGAATGATGATCGCTTTTACGTGAGAAAGGGGGACCACCCTCTGACGCCTGACGTATTCCTCAATGATGAGCTGGGTCAGTTCGGTGAAAAGACACTAGCACCCTTCCCTTTGTACATGCCCCAAGGGGCCCTTTAGTAATCTACCTCAAGTCATCTTTGTAACACCCACATCCTACAATTACCATTAATCATGAGATTAGGGCAAAATCTTGAGGATTATACTTAATACAAAGTTCACTCCCAACTTTTTTTTCTTTATTTCAAACTCTTTATTTTCTTGAATTCAATCACATAAACAAACTTTAACAAAGGAATTAAACCTTGATTACTCAAATATGATCTCAAAATTAATGATACACATCCTGACATTCAATTTATTCCTCACACTTACATGTACATACAACATGATAACTAGATATATACTCTATTATTAAGGAAACAAAGATACAAATCATCATTTAGAACTCTCTCTCAACTCTATACAAGGACCTAGAGTGACAGGGACCGACTAAACTTAACTCATCTCATAATTAACTCCTTTGGTAGAACTATATTGATGCAATCACATCTTTGGTCCATGAGTTATCCCTTAAAATTGTGAGTAGAGGGGTGAGCCAACTCGCTCAGTTAATGAGTACTTCAAAGAAACAGTCTAAAGCACTGATAAAATTACAGATATATTGTAGAAACTGATATCAATTATAACAACAACAAACTTTAAAGAGACTAATCATTCACAAATATAAATATGGCAGAATACTCTAGACATCTACAAGAGTGAATCAATATATGAACATGCTTGATTAACCACAAAGAAAACTAATAATCCAAAAACATACAAAGAATAATTGAATAACTGGACACACTTAGTTAACCTCTCATTCATCTTATTATGCATCAATAGTAATATACAAATATCTAAAGATTTTTCTCATTATTCTCTTTGTAATCTTTCATTAAATTTGACTTGATCTGACTACTGAACTAAATACTACTATATTGGCCAAATAAACATAACCGACCGATATGACTACTATACTCTTTATCTGAACTCAATTGAACTCAATTAACCTTTCTTTTACTTTGCCCCTGAACTCACTTGGATTGTACCATCCAAGAAAAAGCCATTACCACATGACTTATCATACAAGTCTTAAGGTAAACCTGGGACCTTAAGACTGCTATAACTACCTCGATCTACAGTGAGGTTTCCATGTTTGGCCTAATGGCGGCTAAACAACATCTGTAAACTGTGGCCCCTTGTCCGGGGTACCCAGGAGGGGTGTCTCTAGGCTAAAAAGCCTCTATCTCACGTAATGCAGTTCCTCAAGGGATGACACGCAATACAGAGTAACTGTCAGAAGGGGTAGGTCCACAAGGGTTGTATACTTCAACTGGTGGGTACCACTAGATCTCTAGTTATTATTGGATACCCCTACTACTGAAGAAGTACCACCAAGACCTCTGGTTATTGTTGGGTACTATGCTACTCAACTGAAGTACCACCGATATCTAATCGGTTGATGTTAGATACTTAGTTATGGGCTACTTCTTCCTATATCTGATAGTCTATAGCCTATTTCACCCATCCCAGTATAGACCTCTAGGGAGGGTTCTACGGTGTTTAGGGCATCTACTATTACTATTATAATTTTATTGACTACTTGAGCTATTGAACTGAATTCACTGATGATACTTAGTTGAATGCATAACATATTGGTTACCCTTATCTTAGGGTTTCTCATTTCTTAGATTCTTAACATACAGATTACCCTTCTCTTAGGTTTTCTCATTTCTCAGGCACATAGAAGAATTCTCATATGTTCAAACAGATATCATGATTAATGATATAAACATTTACAATCAACATGTCTCATATTCATGCATGGAATCAACGACATCCCTATCTAGGGAAATGCCTTTTCTATTTTCTTAATTTACCATAACAACTTGTGCATTTCATGTCAATTAACTCAGCTAAAGATTTTTGCATCACAAATCAAAATGTGTATGCATATAATATGATATTCAACTAGAAACTTGAATTATCACATAACTCATTTCAACAAGTCATGCATATGAAACCCTGGTATGAATTTAACTAGGGTTTCCAAAATATTCATTAAAATATCATGCATCAAGAATAACCTTAAATAAATGAACTTATCTAATAAAATAATCATATTAGTTGAATTCATGAATCTATTCACAAATTTTCAACTTTCCATTCATTTAGGGTTTCACCCTCTTTACTGATATATCAAGCAAACATTGATATCATCAAATGAAATACAAGATCGTATCTGACATATATGTACTAAAAATTTAGATAAAATAATCATTTGTAGCCAAGGAGATTCACCTAGACAAACTTCTTTATTCAATTATACAACAATTTTAGTCATAGCCGAAAACCCTAGATTTTGCTATTTTCATATAAACTCTGCAATTACTTTAGAAATTCTCATTTAGATAATTTATATGCATTTGTAGTATGATTTATCAATTGGAATCCATCACAATATATAATAATATATTTCATATCATCTTGTAGATGCTAGGTCAAAATGGCAGTTTAGGGTTTGTAGTCGCATACAAAACAAGTAAAAATTGTTGATCATTTAACTCATTTTCGTGCAATCTACTGTTTAAAGAAAGTACCCACTCACCCTAATATGTGAAAAATCCTTTAAAACATAGCCCAACTCTGAAAATCTTGAACTCATATCAAAATCCTAGCAAATCACTGGATTCTTCTTCCTTTCAACTTGGAAATCCTAGAAATGGGGGGAAACCCTAGAAATGGGGGATTATGAAGAAAGAGTGAGAAAAGGGGAAGATTTGATACTATTTCGAATCAAATCAGAGGAGGGACGGAATCTGAACATGTGAGAGAAGATTCACCATGAAATTCTATGCAAATAATCTAAACTTACTTGATTTCATCATATCTCAGATAGAGAAACCCTAGATCAGCAATTCCATCACTTTCTTCTCTCAAACCCTAACTCACCCTCTCTCTCTCTAGGATTTCATTTATCTAGAATGGATCACGAAATATGAGAGCTCCTTGGATGATATCTTGCTCATATAGAGAAATTTAGGTGCTTGGGTAATTTACACATTAACCCCTCACTATACTTTTTCTTATTTCAACAGATTTTTCTGTTATAAAATGTTACTGTAATTCATTTATTTCAAAGGTCAAACAAACTAAAAAATTATGAAAATTTGGTATAATGTCTGAAATGCAATTTCGTAGCTCCAATATATATTTTAGATTATTAAGAGTTACCAATAAATAAATAAAAATAAAAAATACATTGTTAAACAACACTCTGTCAGCATTTCGGTACAAGTATAGTTCAACCGAGAATCACATTCCATGAACATCCAAATATTTTGAAATTTTTCTCAAACGTGAATAATTGAGTTATCCATATCATATCCAAAATTCAATTAAATAAATAATACTTAGAAAATATGAAAAAGCATTTACCACACTGCTATCCTGATCAAATTCCATATTCAAGTACTATCAAAACCCTAATTTTTTCTGATAAATTAGGGTTTACATTAATCAAACCCTAATTATTCAAAATAAAATCATAATTAGAGTTTCTTGTTAGGTTTGAAACATCACAATTGAGCTACTATCATGAATCAAGTCTAAACAATGTTCAATCTAATCAAGCATGTAATCATTCAGGTAAACCCTAATTTACCAATTAAGCACAAATGCAGTCATAACAATTCTCATCCCCCTTAAAAAGTTTCATCCCTAAAACATAAATACACAAAAAAAGTATATTCGAAGTTTCTTTTAAACTTCTAAAATATTATGTGTCACTATACTCTTGTATTTCAAATTAGAATGTTATTTTCAACATTGAGTCATTTGTCTCTTCTAATCACAACATATTCTAAGTAAGACTTCTCAATCATAGCCGAAGAATTTTTTTTGTCACAATCATTAATAGGAAAGAGATAGATAAATAACTATTTTTTCATGCCATATCCTATTGAGATGTTACCTCAGTATTGGTAATATGATCCCACCAATCTATACTTATTTTTCTCCATCACATCAGAGTTATTAAAGATAGTTCACCTTTCTATTTGAATTTCACTATTTTTCCACTCTAATAGAAAAGCACTCATAAACTACAAGACTAGAAGTAACAATAATTTTATAAAACTGAGTCAAACTACTAATATGGATGATTGAAATTGTAAAACTCATTCCAATTTAGTATATTGCTCGCACATGTACAATTGAAGTCATATGTAAAAAAAAATTCATGCCATGATATGCCTTCAACAAACTATACTTCTTTAAAACAAATTCACATATTGCTGAAATCCATTTATTTTCTCTGATTTCTCTTCTTATGCATTACAACTTCCTCTTATTTATCTTTCTCATTTTGATCATCTAGAATAAACATCCCTAATAGTAAAACATTCAAGGTAAGAATAGATTATTCATCATTCTTGCTATCACTGCAAAATTGTTATTTTAGATTGCACTTTGCTCATGTTTCACTTCTCCTTTTGTTCAGGTCACACTTCTTATATTTCAAATCTATTTCTTATCCTTCATTCATACTCATTTCCATATTGCTTATCTATCTTTCACATTTACAACCAATAAAACCATGAATACTATAATTTTTATTTTCTTCTCTTATTGAGGATCTCAACATTTTAATTTATAGAGATGTTCATGCTCAAGGTCAAATCACTATTGACATCCCCTGACTATTACAACCCTAAACTATCTAGGGTTTGATCCTTATAAAAAACATGATGTTATTGTGACATGATTTTACTCCCTTATTTTGATATGCAAACCTTAGCTCTCTTGAGGTTTATCAAAGTCTTCCTTGTCTTTACCACTTGAATTTTCTTTCTCTTACTTGATCATTATGATAGATTACTTTCTTGTTCCACCCTGCTAGCATTTCATCTTCATATTATGTGTCATTAGTATGTTGAGTAGATGTGTCTCTCATGACAGTTGTGTATCGTTTATGATTTATTTCCTTATCACTTCATCCCATGTTACACTCACTAAGTAGGATACATAAGAGAAGATGATTTTAAGACATAGAATTATAATCTCCAAGTATTCACTTAACATAATTCTTGTATTAGTCATCATCAAGGAGACTAGACTATTTTGCATTTCCTCACATCTCACAATCTCTCTTTTATCATCTATATAACTTCCTCATGTTTCAGCCAGTTCTTTATTTTCTATCATCGGCTACCTATTTGTTACTCTTCCCTATGTCATTATTTACATTTACTTATCTCTTACGATCATGTGTCTCACTCTTGTGTATGATTCCATATTCCATGCCATATAAACTTTCCTATCATCCTTTTACCTTTATCTGGTCAAAATTATAAATCAATATTCTCCCTACTAGCTTCATCTTATACATAATACATTACATGTCTTTCATTTCAAATCAAATGGCTCATGCAGGGGTTAACTGTAGTTTCCTTTTCAACTAGACCTTTATATTCTGAATACATATTACCTTTATATGAGTTGTTCATTTATTTAGTTGCACCTTTGTTCTTCTTTTAAGTACTAGTTCCATTTCATCACCAGGAACCTATTGAAAACATTTGATGTCAACTAGGTTGCTACTAAATAGAGACTTTGAATCAAAAGCTAGTAAGGATGAATATTTTAAAATTTATAATAAAAGTACACATTCTATGCTCCTCGTTATGTCATGTAACCCTTCTTTCTAAATCAAGCTCGTCATTTCCATCACTTCTTTTTTTTTCATCTTAGTTTCTTATCCTAGTCTTATAATTTACATGTTTATCTAGTTCTCTTCACTTTCATTCTTCTGAACTTTACTTCTATGTATGTATTGCATACTTAATTCTTTTCTCATTTTTACTTTTTTTAGAGTACATAAATACATTTTACTCGATTATATGATCCATTCATTCTAATTGATTCTTTCTATCTTGGCTTTCCATGTAGTTTTCTCTTATCTTTCCTTGATTTTAGATTGGAGAAAGTGCCACAATTAGTTATATAGTTTAGTTCTTTTTATCCATCCTTTCTTCTTCATTTTGTATGTTACATACTAATGGATAACTTGTATCTATATCCCTCTTCCTTCATTCCCAACTTAGGGTTTCTTATCTGAGGCCCCAAAGTTGGATCTCAGATATCAATTTCAATTGATTCTTACTATTCTAATCTTTCCCTTATATTTCAACATCTTAGTGTATGTACATTCTCACTATGATGTGGGTCTAATTTATCCAGAGTCTACTCTTATTATATTATTAATAGGAGTTGTCATATCCCAGTAATGCATACTGTCAATCGAACCAAGCCAAACCTACAGTCATGAAGCCAAGAGCTACTTAGGATTAACTAACTTCTATATATGTCAAACATATAGAAAGACTATCCACTCAGGGTAAACACATTTAAAGATAACTTCTGGTCTAATTGATACAAAGAATGTAAACAATAATTGAATTATTTTTATAGTGTACAAGAATCATAAAGGACCACATGTATTTCTAAGAACTGAATATTTGAATTCAAATATATAAGAGCATTTCCATTGATATCCAATCAAAGAAACAATATAAAACAAGAATTACATCACATTCTATTCTTATGCTCAATTCATTCATTTCTTTCCACTCTTCTAACCCTAATATTTCTAGGGTTTCTCTCTAGCCCATCCTTCCTCAGCATACCTGGCCAGGGCATCTAGAAAAGAATAGACAGAGTACATTGATACTGGTCAACCTAAGTAATCAGATATCGGGCTAGGGTATCTAAATACATAGACCTCCCAGAGCTATACACACATCACCTCCTAACTGCCACACTAATAACTCTCACTTTCTATCCTAATGGTCCCTGACAACTCATCCTAAGCTCTGATACCAAGTTGTTACACCACATCCCACAATTACCACTAATCATGAGATTAGGGCATAAGTTCGAGGATTATACTTAATACAAAGTTCACTCCCAACTTTTTTTCCTTTATTTCAAACTCTTTGTTTTCTTGTATTCAATCACATAAACAAACATTACAAAGGAATTAAACCTTAATTACTCAAATATGATCTCAACATTAATGATACACATCCAGACATTCATTTTGTTCCTCACACTTACATGTACATACAACATGATAACCAGATATATATTTATTATTAAGGAAATAAAGATACAAATCATCATTTAGAACTCTCTCTCAACTCTATACAAGGACCTAGAGTGACTGAGACTGACTAAACTTAACTAATCTCATAATTAACTCTTTTGGGAGAACTATGTTGATGCAATGACATCTTCAGTCCACGAGTTATCCCTAAAAATTGGGAGTAGAGGGGTGAGCCTACTCGCTCAGTGAATGAGTACTTCAAAGAAACAGTCTAAAGCACAGATATAATTACAGATATACTATTTAGCAACTGATATCATTTATAATAGTAGTAAGCTTTAAAGAGACTAATCATTCACAAACATAAATATGGCAGCATATTCTAGACATCTACAAGAGTGAATCAATATATGAACATGCTTGATTAACCACAAAGAAAATCAATAATCCAGAAACATACAAAGAATAATTGAATAATTGCACACACTTGATTAACCTCTCATTCATCTTATTATGCATCAGTAGTAATATACAAATATCTAAACATTTTTCTCATTATTCATTTTGTAATCTTTCATTAACTTTGACTTGACCTGACTACTAAACTGTGTACTACTATGTTGGCCAAATAAACATAACCGAATGATCTGACTACTGTACTCTTTATGTGAACTCAATTGAAATCAATTAACTTTTCTTTTACTTTTCCCCTGAACTCACTTGGATTGTACCATCCAAGAAAAAGCCACTACCACATGACTTACTGTACAAGTCTTAAGGCAAACCCGGGACCTTAAGACTACTATACCTACCAAAGTCTGTGGCGAGGTTGCCACATCTGGCCTAATGACATCTAAACATCATCCATAAACTGTGGCCCCTTATCATGGGTACTTAGGAGGGGTGCCTCTAGGCTAAAAAGCATATATCTCATGTAGTGTAGTTCCTTAAGGGTTGACATGCAATACGGAGTAACTTCTAGAAGGAGTACATCCACAAGGGATGTATACTTGAATTGATGGGTACCACTGGATCTCCAATTATTATTGGATGCCCCTACTACTTAAATAGTACCACTAGGATCTCTGGTTATTGTTGGGTACTATGCTACTCAACTGAAGTACCACCGATATCCAATCGGTTGATGTTAGATACTCAGTTCCGAGCTACTTCTTCCTATATCTGATAGTCCATAGCTTGTTTCACCCATCCTGGTACATACCTCTAGGGAGGGTTCTACGGTGTTCAGGGCATCTACTATTACTATTGTAATTTTACTGAGTACTTGAGCTATTGGACTAAATTCACTAATGATACATAGTTGAATGCATAACATATTGGTAACCCTTATCTTAGGGTTTCACATTTCTTAGATTCTTAACATACTGATTACCCTTCTCTCAGGGTTTCTCGTTTCTCATGCACATAGAAGAATTCTCATATGTTCAAACAGATATCATGTCTAATGACATAAACATTTACATTCGACATTTCTTGTATTCATGCATGGCATCAATGACATCCCTATCTAGGGAAATGCCTTTTCTATTTTCTTGAATTACCATAACAACTTATGCATTTCATGTCAATTAACTTAGCTAAAGATTTTTGCATCACAAATCAAAATTTGTATGCATATAAAATGATATTCAACTAGAAACTCAAATTATCACATAACTCGTTTCAATCCGTCATGCATATGAAACCCTGATATGAATTTAACTAGGGTTTCCAAGAAATTCATTAAAATATCATGCATCAAGAACAACCTTAAGTAAATGAATTTATAACAATAAAAGAATCACATCAGTTGAATTCATGAATCTATTCACAAACTTCCTACTTTCCATTCATTTAGGGTTTCACCCTCTTTACTGATATATGAAACAAACATTGATATCATCAAATGCAATACAAGATCTTATCTGACATATATGTACTACACATTTAGATAAAACAATCATGTGTAACCAAGGAGATTCACCTAGAAAAACTTCTTTATTCAATTATACAACAATTTTAGTCATAGGTGAATGGATCAGGAAATATGAGAGCTCCTTGGGTGATAGCTTTCTCATATAGAGCAATTTTGGTTCTTAGGTAATTTACACATTAACCCCTCACTATACTTTTTGTTATTTCAGCAGATTTTTCTTTTATAAAAAATTACTGTAATTATTTTATTTTAGAGGTCAAACATCCTCCGAAAATATAGAAAATTTATCATGATGTCTAAAATGTAATTATATATCTCTAGTATAAATTTTAGTCCATTTAGAATTACCAATAAATAAATAAAAATCAAACACGACACAGTTGAACAACACTCTGTCTGCATTTCGGTTGAAGTATAGTTCGACCAAGAACCACATTCAAAGAATATCAAAATATTTTCAATTTTTTCTTCAAGATTCATAATTTAGTTATACATATCATATCCAAAATTAAATTAAATATAAAATACGTAGAAAATATGAAAAATCATTTACCACACTGCTATCATGATCAAATTTCATATTCATGTACTATCAAAACCCTAATTTTTTCCGATTAGGGTTTACATTAATCAAACCCTAATTCTTCAAACTAAAATCATAAGTAGAGTTTCTTGTTAGGTTTGAAACATCACAATTGAGCTACTGTCATGAATCAATCCTAAAGAATGTTCAATCTAATCAAGCATGTAATCATTCAGGTAAACCCTAATTTACCAATTAAGCACAAATGCGGTCATAACAATCTTCCTCCTTACGAGGAGTCTGACCCGTCCATGGAGGAGGGTCAACTAGGTGGTTGATTCTTAGATCCTAGGCATCAATAGGATAGTTGTGGGTATCTACACATTCATAAAGTCCTACCAAACCTAGAGGGGATCTCAACATAGTTAGAAGTGTCCTGAGCAGGGAGGATGAAGATTTGCCTCATGTGGGTATATACATGGATACCAAGATGATAAATGGGCTTGGATCATTACCTGGCATCATATAGAGGATCAGACATGTATCATGATCACCCCATGGAGGTTGAGAACCTTTTAAAGACTTGAGTGTTCCTCTAGGGTTCTGTTATCATTCATCTCTTCTAAAGTGGTTTCTAACTTGTTGGCGGTGAGGCACCCAAGGTTGGGAAATGATGCTCTATCGTGAAAGGATACATGGAGCTAGGAGGGATTCTTTCTTGGTGATATGAATGAAAACAAGGACTTAAGGAACTAGGTGTACACTTTGTGGCTTAGAAATATGTCTCTTGGCCCTCATGGAGATAACACCATTATCTAAAACAATCCCCATGACGATGAGGCTCTCCGCCTTTGGATAGGTTGGTTGGGACTATGTTATCAACATAGACTAGAAGAGGGTGAGAGACATAGTTTGAGTCCAGGAGAGAGAGGGATGAGCTACTAAGGGGGGTCACTTGTAGAAAGAAGCATAGTTTTTTATATTCTGCATGGAAGGGGTAACTCTCCATGTGAGGCTCTATCTGCGGTCTAGGATCCAGATCCAAATGGGACTTTGTCCCTATTTTTTAATTTAATTTCTCTTAGAAAAACCCCAACCAGGGAGGTAATTATCTATGCTAGATTATATCTATCTTGAATTCCAAAATCTAGAATTATCTTCATAATCATCTTATCCTCTCTTAGGAAAGATATTATCTCCAATCTAATCAAGTGATCCATCAAAACTTGCCATTTAAGAAAATTCTAGATGATTACCTATGTCACATGATAATTTATAATCCTCTAGAGTTTCTCCCTTTAATATTATATCAAGATTATGCACCAAATAAAAATTTTAAAGGTTTTTTTAATGAGCTTGAGATACTTAATTCCTCAATTTGTATCACAAGGACCCACATATAAATCCTAGTGGCCCAATTGGGCTTATATTGGATTTTAGGGCCCATGGTCCATACCTTGGTATTCCAAAGGGTCCACAAGGATTGTAATATACTTAATTACTAAATTGATGCCATAGTATTCCAATTGAAGTCTCGTATGGGCAAATTTGATCAATATTACTTCATTTGTTTTAACTGAATCTTACACTAGGTATGGGGTTCCAATTCATCAAGCAAACTCCTGCTATTATTTTCATTATTCCTATTATATGTCCACATCATATTCTCAACTTCAACTTGAAATTCCCAAATTTGAAGGGCGTTACATTCACCCCCACTGTAAAAGGAATTATGTCCTAAAAATTCAACCCCAATAAGGTTCAAGTGAATGAAAACTCTACTAGCCCTTGCACTAGGGCTAGCAACCTTCCTTAGATAGATTTTAGCTAGGTTGTCACTAATAAATTTCATTTAGGTGAAACTTACCTATGATACTAATGTGGGAACCTAGATTTAGTCCAATAGTATTTTCACATACTCATTTAGTACACTAACACTTAGTGTTTTCATTTTCACATGGTGATTACATTTTTGCCTAGGTTTCAAACCTACTACTCATCCTTCAATTATATTTACTATATGATGAGGAGAAAACTATATATCATAGATCATATCATTAATTTCAACTTAGGGCAGTCATCCATATGCCAATTATATGTGGCTATCCAAACTCTCACACCTACACTAAGGTGAAATAAATATTTGGTTGTAGTCCATGTACAAATTGTAGGTTTATATGGAGATATAGATCACAGTCGAAATGAGAAATTTTGGTCAATATCCCATAACTAGCAGATCATGTCAACAACAATGTATCTGGAAAGAGGGTGCAAGATGTACCTTGTCTTGGAGTAAGTCCAATGACAACCCTTGCACGACAATGTTGTTACAACCCCAATTTTTTGGGTTCTTTTGGTGAGAAATGTAATTTCTCCCATTAAAGATATTGAACAAATAATGATATAATTTGTTTTGAATAAATGTATTTCATTTACAATAGCCTTGTGGTTGTTTTGTGGGCTTTATTGGCTCTTGGGCCCAATAACAAGGAAAAGACAAAGGAAACTCCATTATTAAATGAGTAAATAAGAAATGGAGAAAAGAAAGATGTGGAAACCTCTAGAAGGCAAAGGAATATTATCCAAAGGTGGATTTCGTGCCTCTTGGGTTCCTTGGGTTCCAAGGAATCCAAAGTTGCAAAGATAATGCAACAAGAAAAGAAAAGATTAATTAAATATTGCTTGATTTAGAAGAAATGTGAGATAATGATAATATTACAAGAAAAATGTGGAAATATGGATAATGAATCCATCTTGGATGATATTTTGTGTCCACATAGTTTCTAAAGGAAAAAGGAATCAAAATCAAAGAAAATAAATATTAAGAGAGAGAAAATATGCATAAAATATGCCTTATTAAGAGATAACATGCATATAAAGAAAAGTATCTCATACTTTCTATTTTGAGACCCAAACTTGGTACACACGTGTATTAAGTCATTATAGACTTTCCCTTAAAATTTGGGATTAATTGGATGAGTGGTTTGGGAGATATGGATTTTACAAAATTCCCTAATGTGTAGACAATATGGGAGGAAAGTATTAAATGTCACGATTTTGTTAAATAAAGAATACTTTTCTTTTTGTATATTGAGCAATCTTCACCGTCGATCCCCAATCTGATGATGGCTGCTCCTCATCCAGTTTGAGAAGGACTGAGAGCATGTGGAGTCCTACTCAATCCAGATTCTCCCTCGATACGGTTGATGTGCGAGAATGGAAAGGGTCCAGATGTATTCAGAATAGGATTTCGCACCATCTAATCCTAAGTTTGGTGGTCTTTGGACGCGTATGCAAAAATCCCCTAATCTCAGGACACCCACTGACCACCTACCTTGGCCACAGGCTATATAAGGGGATAGTTCCCTTCTGTGAGTTGGCCAAATTCCTTGTGGTGTCCCACAGCACCGAACAAAGCATCCCCTGCAAGTAATTTGATCAAAAAAACCCTCTTTCCACTCGGTTTCCCTTCCATGGCCACCGACGCATAGCCTGGCCTTTCTTTCTGTTCGTTTCCCATCTGACTAAATTGATTCCTCCTTTGAGTTCAGCGGCAGGGATCGGAGGTGGGGGCCCTTTTCTGGTTGCTAAGGAGCCCAAGCACCCAGAGTCAACGGTGGAGTTGACTCAGCCGAGAAGCCTGTCTTGCAAACGGGATGAGTGGAGGTAGGAGATGAGCGACGAGATTACTACTCTGTCCTCTAGCGCATAGCATGCTATACTCAGGAGGTAGGGGTGTATTTGTCTTTTCCTGTGTCTGAGAATAGAGTTGGGGTGCCCACTCACGTGGAAAAGAAAAGAGTAGATGAGGCTGACGTGGCGTATTTCTACTGGTCCAGAGGTAAATCATTTAGAAAAATCATAACAAAAGATAGGTAGCTCGGATGGATGTGTATAAAATATAAATCTTGCTCATAAAAATGCGAGGAATCCATTAAAAATAGAATTAGAATCTAATTCCTCTTAAAACTCGAAAAGTAGTGGAAGTTATCAACTTTAATGTATTAATGATTAAGAAACCCTAATTTTTTATGATTGATGTATTAAGAAGGGTTTTATGGACAATTAAAGTTGATATTAACCTGTTAATCATAAAAAGATACATTAAGATCGAAAATGATGAAATTTGCACATAATTGGTTTAATTTATAATTCCATTTGCATAAATGAGCTTTAATGGGCCTTGAAACCCTACTGTTAGTAATTGTGACTCATAATGGCTTTAGTTGTTCAAATTCATGATTAAAGTTGAGGTATGATGGCTCTAAGCTATTTTGAATATAAAAGTTCCTAATGGTGGATAAATACCCTTAATATGGTTTTCTATTGGATAAAAATGGAATTAATGATAAATAGAGTTCAGATGTGTTTTAGATGAGCTATGAGTTGTTAATCTGAAAGGAACCAAAGATGTTAATTAGGCCTAATGATCTTGTCATGAATTAAAGGATAAAAATGGTTGAGAAGCGTAATAGACTTAATGGACTTTTAATTGTGCCTTTGATCCGAAATTAAGGTTATATGTTGTTAAAAGGTAACCTTAATATCTTTCATGAAGAATAGATGAGATAATTAGGGTTTGTGAGTAATTGTATAAATTAGGGTTTAAAAGAGTAAAAATGAAGAGGAATCCTAATTGCAATGGAAACCCTAAAAGTGGACTAGAAACCCTAGGAAGCGAGCTAGGTTTAATAGATCTTGATGGCATGATCAATGATAGAAAATTATATGCATATTTTATGATCTCTTTGTGTGCTTGCTTTTCTATTGGATTTCTTGCATTGATTGGATTAAATCTATCTCAAATCAGCCTGACAAGTATGTGGCTAATTATGGTTAATCGCATTAGTTTCCCGAAGAGTTTCCCAGATGATTAATCACATTGAATGCAACCTATCAGTTTGGATGTTCATACTTGCAAATTATAAAGTCACTATGATTATCACAATTATAATATAAGTGTGTATTCTCACACCTACATGCCACCCTGATGGATGATTCCAAAAGGTCAAGCCCATGAGGGAAGACCAATGGGCACCATGAGTGGTGACCCCAGACACCAAGCTCGGGATTGAGAAGGTGGTCTTTATAGAATGAATAATGGGCACTATGAGAGGTGACCCCAGGCACCAAGCTCGGGATTGAGAAGGTGGCCTTCAGTCATTGGCAAAAGAGAAACTCGAAAGGGGGTATGTCAGAGTTAGGGAAAAAGTTATGGAGAATGTCACACTGAAAGCATAATTTGGCATGTTAATTAACTTGATTGTGATATTTAGATTGTTAGCCATATTTGCGAAATTTTGGTTGTCCCCACATACCAGCATATTTCGATATGCTGACCGACGTTTTGTTTGTCAGTGTTTTAGGTACAAGATTGAAAAGAACAAACAGTAAAGTGGCATATTGTGAAATTAAGAAATAAAGGGCAAGGAAGATTAGTTAGAATAGAGTCCAGATGTGGATAGAAGTACATATCTATGTTTTTGAAAAAGGTATGCAGAGTTTTATTTTATTCCATCTTTCAATTTAGTTTGGTAGAATTTTATAATTATTATCGATTATTTATCAAACCTTTGATCTGGAAAATTTGGGATAATGGCTCTGACCTCTTGGTCTCCCTTAATTGGGGGTTACTGGGAGGCGGGGTCGTTACATTTGGTATCAGAGCATCGATTCCTCATTTAATATTTAATAATTATTAAATTTTACAAACTCTTTAGAACCCAAGGGAGTTATTAGAGGATTTTTTGAAAGATAGAGGTGTCTAGAAAAGGATCACATCTAGGGGCTGGCAAGATTTTCCTCCGTACCGCTAGTCAGAATATGAGGACTCCCAGATCCGTGTGACTGCCTAGCCAATGTCTTAGGATCTGACTCGAAATAAGATACCTTTAGGACTCTCTCATATTGTTCATCCCTCCTCATCTCAAATGTTGTTAAGGATATTAAGGATTAGGGTTTTCCCTCTCTTCCTCACCCTCTTGAGGTATGGGTAAAGTTGATAAGGTTTAAGGAATTCTCCACCAAATTGATGAAAAGCATGTAAATAAGATGTCATGGACATAAGCTTAATAGTTGAAGCATAAACTAAAGAATAGTTGCATGCCTAGGTCGGATGACATATGTTGTCATGCCCTCAGGAGAGACCTGAGGCTAGACCTCCTTGTCAGGAGGATGAGTGGAGAAAGTTAGTATTGGAGGTAGAGACCTCCATTCTAAGTAGAGACATGGCACATCCTCTAAGGATGATGCTAACTCTAACCCTAAGTGGTGGTTAGAGAGAGAGATGGCACGATGACCTAGATGTCATGATAGACCAGGTGTGACGGTGGACATGCTTTTGGATGCCCATGACAATATGAGCCATGTAAGGTTGAATGACCTAGTGCATTTGGCAACCCAACCCTGGGAAGGGTTGTGCATGTTAGAGTGAAGGATATCTCCTTCAATGATGAGGTTAGAGAAGAACATATAGAAACCCTATGGGCTTATGCAAGTAGGACATAGCATGCACCCAGAGTATGTTAATAGTGATGACAGTAGGCTAAAACCCTAGCCAGGAGAGTATGTGGGATAGCTTATGAGATAAGTAAGAAGAGATATAGATAATCTTGAGCGAACATAAGTTGAACATAGGCTTCACCCAGGTAGGGGTATGCTTGTGATCTTGATCCATCTTCATGGAGAGAGGACCCCTAATAGTGAGGTTGGTTGTAGGATTATCTCTTGAGAGAGAAAGAGAGTAGGACCCAAGCAAGAAGGTTGGAAGCTTAGACTTTGAGATATGAGGAACAGTGGGGAGTTGAGGATAATGTGACCTAAGTGGATGATAGAGGCTGCCTCATGCTTGATCCCTGGAGGCTGATGGTATCTTGGTTTCCTTTAGAGGAACCAAACCCTAGATAAAGGATGAGGCTACTGGTACCTTTGTGCCTATGGTATAGGTGTTTACCTTCTAGGGTTAAGAAGAAGAGTTCCTTAAGACCATGAAGATGTTTAGTAGCAAGTTGTGAGGCCTTTTACCTAGTTGGTTGTCCTAGAGGAGGACTCCACTCTGAAGTGTTGTTCAAGTAGAAGGATCATGGGAAGTGCATGTCATACATTGTACATGCTTGGTTAGTGGTTAAAAAGGTTGAGCATGCAGTGGGACATCTAAAAAGTTAACCTAGGGTTCCTAGGCCTAAGAGGGGAAGTGGTGTACCTGATTCTCCTGATGAGATTTGAGTTTCTATAGTTTCGAGCATGGCACTCCTCATGTTCAGAGGAAGGGGAAACCCCTTAAGTCGAAGGTATGTTTGATGAACCCCTCACGACTAAGTTGGTGACATTGGAAGGTTTGTTCTTGGTCCAATATTGAGGATGAGAATAAGTGTGACCTAGCAGGGTTTAGTATGTGGTCTTCGTGTGCCTTAGTAGCTTGTTAGGGATAAGCATGCTCATGTATCATAGGATCTTGAGAAGCTAAGTGAAAAGTACATAATATGAGAATGAACCGGTAGACCCATAGATAACCATCTCTAAGTGCATGTGGATGTGTTACCATGGAGGTAATCGGTATGGGGCCTGACCAAGGTAGGTAGGTCGCCATGACCCCTATGAAAGGATGAAAGTCAGTCCAGGAATAAAAATAGAGATGATGGACACTTGGGTAAGGTTCTAAGTTGGACATGTACTATGTTGGAATCCTAAGTCTATCCTAGGGTCAAATAGGGATAAGACTGATGGAAGTAGGAGTTGCCTAATTCCCTAGTTGCGCATGACCATAGGGTCGGGAGGTAACAACTATCATTGTCTGAGGGCCATGGGTTAGGAGATTGATCACCTTCATGAACTCATGGGACCCAAAGGGCAGACGAGGAGGGAACTCTCTGGATGCATCAGGGAAGAGGGATAACCCCAAAAGTGTCGGCACCCTATAGACCTAGAGGAGATGACCAAGGATTGTGTGGTGACCCAAGTAGGTTCGAGGCCAGTTTCCCATGGAAGAAACTTTGATATCAAGATGATTGTGATGTAGAGACATAAGTTGCACGTTTCAACTTAGATTTGAAGGTGTACTGGCAAGGTGGGATGTACCATCTCTACTCTTGGAACATGAAGAACTTTGTATTTGAACTACAGCCAAATGCTTATTTCCTCTTGTTATGGGAGTGAGAGATAGGATAGTACGCATGCCATACACCAAGGATAAAGATGATGTGAGCTGGAACGTTGCTATGAGGTATGAGGACAGAGATGATAACATACCCTTGTAGAGTGAACGATATGTGGATGGTTTATAAATGCTAAGAGAAATAAGGTAGTCATCTTGTGAGGATGTTTTTATCATGAGCTATGAGTTATACAAGGTTGAGTTTGAAAACCAAGAGGATGAGTTCAGAATTCAGAGTTTCTTGATGAAGATAGACTTAGAGTCTGAGATGAGATGATAAGTGGAATACATGGAGGTGTATGTTTTCAACACAGAAGGATGTGAGGTATTAATGGATGCTCTGGTTGAAATGCAGCAACCTAATTTAGCTGGAGGCTAGAAAAGGTTGTTAGGTTAACCCTAAGTTTGAAAAGAAGATATGTTTGGCTAACACTCAGATGTAACGAGATCTGTGGAACCAGTTAGTAGTTGTTTGGTTAGCCAGCCTAGGCCTTGTTGCAATAAAAGGATGGTTGTAGAACCTCAGATGCACTTCTCTGGAAAAGAAGGGGATGAAACCCTGACTAGAGTGGTTTAGGGTTTCCAAGGAATCGATCTTGAGGAATCATGACATACAGGAGATCATGATCTAAGATCACCATACACCATGGTACTACCAAGATAATAAGTGACAATAGTACTTTGGATGCTTAAGATGAAGTTGCATGGGGTATGTTTCCATGCAAGATAGGAGGTGAAGGACGGACACCAGTAACCCACTGAATCGATATAGAGGATAAAAGAGTCCCTGAGAGGGAATGGGAGTCCATCACTATGGATGTTGTGGTAAGTCTCCCCTAGACCAAGGAAGGTCAAGATGCAATATGGGTTATGGTAGATCGCCTTACCTAGATGACATGAGAGAAAAAGGATACTCAAGGGAAGGATTCGGTGGAACTACATATGAGAGAGAGATGATTCAACTGCACCATGATGTGAGTTCAAAATTTCTTCAGTATAACCTAAAGGTTCACTTCCATAAGGTGGAAGTAGATACATGAAGAACTCGATGCTAGTATAGTTTATCACCCCTAACTAATGGTTAGTATAATACATACTAGAGGGTCTGATGAGAGAAGGTGTGCTCGTTCAGGGTGATACATGGAGATAGATCTTGTTCTCTATAAGATGTAATGATCACCGCCATAGCCAGTGTCGGGATGTAAAGAAGCTCTGCAAGAGAGATTGTGTCTGTCACCACTTCATTAAGATGCATAAAGGTCAAGAAAGGACCATAGTGTGTGCAGATGAAGTCGCTTTGATTGAGCAATGGCTAAAAGAGAGCCCAGGAGTGACCTGAGTCGTGAGCTGATGCAAAGTAGATTGACATGAAGTTCAGGGTGGAAGAGTATGTGATGTGAAAATTTGACCCCTCTAAAGCTACAGCTGAGGAAGCTGACTCCCCGATATATGGGTCTTTTTTAGATGGATTGGGGGAGATGGTTGTGTTTAGCCTTACCTCTCAGGATAACATGATGTATAATGTGTTCCATGAGTCTGATCTAGAGCACTATGTGAGGTACCCAAGCCATGTGTTGAGCCCTGAACCTATTCAACTTTTTGAGAGGTTGAAAAGTCCTGAGTCACCTATGAGGGTACGATATACCAAGGTAAGGAAGAACTCAGATGGAAGAATATGAGATGATGAAGGTTCTTGGAAAGCACCATGGAAAGGGTGAGGCCACATGGGAGCCATGATGGACATAAGAAAGGCTTATCCTGTTTGTTTGTGTGTCTGGTGGAATTTTGGGGACAAAATTCCTATAAGAGGGAAAGGATGTTACAACCCCAATTTTTTGGGTTCTTTTGGTGAGAAATGTAATTTATCCTATTAAAGATATTGAACAAATAATGATAAATTTTTTTTTGAATAAATGGATTTCGTTTACAATAGCCTTGTTGGTTGTTTTGTGGGCTTTATTGGCTATTGGGTCCAATAACAAGGAAAAGACAAAGGAAACTCCATTATTAAATGAGTAAATAAGAAATGGAGAAAAGAAAGATGTAGAAACCTCTAGAAGGCAAAGGAATATTATCCAAATATGGATTTCGTACCTCTTGGGTTCCAAGGAATCCAAATTTG